>VXBR01004482.1:1364682-1452073 GCA_013400215.1 Cisticola juncidis
CGGGTACCGGCACCGGGCCGGCTGCAGCTTACCCCTGCGACGGGTTGCCTGGAATGAATGCTTGACCAAATATATATATATATCTATCTATTTTTTCCTGTTTATTTTTGTGTAATCTGTGTTGCTTGTAAGTAAAGGGAATGTGAAATATGTGTGTCACGTGAATGTAAGTGTCCAGTAATTTCTGAACTTCAACGGCTTACATTAAACGAAAATAGTGCTTTTGACAACCTCCGATATGTAGCTGGTTTTCTGAAAATCTCATTTGGCCTCATTTTCGCAATTAAAGTGATCTTTGATCTTCTCTCTTCTTTGATCACTCCTAACCACACGTGTCCTAGATGTTCTCTAAGTGTCGGAGTGTCAGAGGAGTTGGCCTGGAGCGATTAGGGATAGGGACCTTCTGAGTGCTCAGGTGCCCGGTGACTTTGGGAGTACCCGCTGGGCGGCTGGGCCTGGGCAGAGCTGCTGGGCACCCCGGGGCAGCCAGCGGGGACGGGAGGGGAGAGGGGATCGCTGTTGTGCCCAGCACGGGAGGGGTGTGCTCCTCTTAGCGCCTCCTGCCTTCAATCCTGCCGACTTTCCGACTCCCCTTCGGCTCCTGCACGTTTTGCCTTTTCCCCTTTTCCCAAATAACTTTTTTTTTTCCTCCTTTGTAAACCTTCCTGTAAACTCCGCGGCAATGGTCTCAGCTGGGACGGCGTTGCCGCCCTCCGGTCCCGCACGACAGACCGCGGGCTGGCTCCTGACTTCGGGGTGGGACAGGGCCACCCGGCTTCCCGAGAGCCGCAGGACGTGGAAGCGGGGCACACCCCGAGCCGCATGAGACAGGGCGGCCGGAGGTGCCCCTTCTGTGCTCGCTGCATCCCCCTGGCCCGCCCGCGCTGCGGGGCCGCGGATGGCGGGGGTACCGGGGCACCCTGAACTCCCGATGCGGGCGGTTCTCCTTGGGAATCCCGGAGCAGGGGAGCATGGAAGGGCAGTTCTGCTCGGCTGGCGCCGGCAGGCGGGACGCGCCGTTCCCTGCCCACCGCTGCCCCTGTTTCCCCGCGCTGTCTCCGTCCGCTCNGCCTCGCACCTGGGCCGCTCTCCGGACCGGGCCACACGGGCCGGACCGCGGAGCCCCCAGCGCCGGGGCGGCTCCACAGCATCCCGCTCCTCCTTCCCGACCCCGCGGCAATGCGCCAGCCACGACGGGAGAACCAGCCCAGACCTCCGCGGGACTGTTTCTCTAAAAAGTTTTACGTTTCTTACTCCTTCTGTTGCCTTTTAAATTCCCCCCCTACCTTGCAATAGATTTTATAATGTGGCGGAAACGGCCTGCTTTAAAAAAATAGAGCTTTTTGTTTCTGTACTGTGCTTTTCAAATTCCTGATTTGATTTTCACTACCATTGAAGAAAAACCCAACCAAATCAAATCCCTAAAAATCAACCAACCAACCTAGTGTTTTTTTAAGAGAGAAATCAATTTTGCTTTAAATCAATATTTGTGGTTAGTTGCAGTATTTTATTTGGTTCACTAAGAAGCAACATCCCCGCAGTTTAGACAGGTTAGTTTCAGTTTTAAAGGTCCTGTGGAAGTTCAAGCAATAAATAAAGAAAAATCCAAATAGCAAGCAAAAGATTTTATGTTTTAAACAGAGCCATAGAAAACTGGGTTTTAACAACTTGAGTCAATTGTTAATATGAAAGATGAATACAGATATAAAGGCTTCAACCTTATCTTTCTTTAAAAATGTCTCTTTAGACTGCTGTAAAACAAGAAGAGAGTTTCATAACTCTAAATTTTTTCTGCTCTTTGGCTCCAGTTGAGGCTAAATTTGAGACTGAATCACACATCAGACAAGAAGTGCTGGCAGAGCAATTAAAGTATACTTACACTGGCCAACAGTGTTTGTGATTGGGACTAGAGGGATGAACAACATAGGAATAAGGGAAAGACATGTAGGCATAAGGTGGTTTTGTCCAAACTGCAAAATAGATTTGGAGACCATCTGTTTAAATGGAAATTTTCAACATAAAATTCTTGATACACCCTTCTTGATACACCCTCCCCTCTCAGTCCCATCCTGACAGCAACATGCTCTATGTCTGACAAAGAAACCACAAAACCCTTCAAACCAACGTCCCTAAATAGCCTGACAGTTAAAAAATCTGGTCTCCAAAATCTGCAGTTTCAAACGTTTTTTCAGGACAACATAGTGAATCTTGCACTAAAACACATAGAGAAGTGATTCATCCCCAGAGAGAAGAAACAAAATGATGATGCAAGTGAATTTCTGTTTCATAGCTGCCCAGTTTTAACAGAGATTCAGTTTTAACAGTAGAGGTGACTGTGACCTCTCTATGAGTGTCTGGAGAAAAGTTAAAATGGCTATAATGTAGCATACAAACAGCCTTATTGGTGTTCTGCAAAATCTAGAAATGATCACCTGCCTCAGAGTTTTGGAAACTACATGTCTTCTGTATTTTTGGATCCCTGTCCAAGTCTCACTGTTTGGGTATATGCTGCTACAAGCCTCAGCTTATCTTGCTGCCCACAGCTGAGCTTGTGTTCTCTCTGAGTATCCAGTGTGACTTCAGGGGCAGTTCTACATTATGAAATATCTTCTGTTGGACTGGAAACAAAAAACTTTTGGTAAATAATCCATTCCACAGCAACAATGTGCTCTAAACCATATATTGTAATGGTGTAGTTTCTTGACTTGGGCAGTGAGTGACAGGAGATCCACTTACCTCCCTTGACTAAAAAATGCTCAAGCACACAGAGAACATCACTTACACGTGGCCACAAGTTCCAGCCTTGCAAATGTCTGTGCCAAGTTAGTTTGGCAGACTGTCAGTGCTGTCCAGAGGAATAAAGATGAGGGACAGGAAACAGATGAATTTTAAAATGCTTGAAAAATTACTAAACCTAAAAAAATTTTGATAGGGCACAAAGAACCCAACCCAACTCAACCTAAACCCAGAACTCTACAAATACAACTCTCCTTCCCCCTGCAAAAATCAGAGGCATATGGCCATCCAGATAGTTTCTGAAATCTTCATAGAACTGTTTATTATAGTGCGTTCTTTCTTACAAAACCCCAAAACATTTCTTGCAAAGAAACAAACCGGAAGAAATTAAAAAAGGTACAAGAGTTGTGCTGAAAGCCAGCACAAGCAGAGGTCAGTATTTCCTCTTATTGTAATAATGTCTTTTTTTATTGTTAGCACCAAAAGGCACTTGAAGCATCTTTTGTGATTAAGCAGAGTCAATATAATCCTTTCAAATTAACTTTCACATTTCAGAGCTATTTACACCCACTGCTTGTGTACACACAGGAGCAACGAGAATGATGTGAGATAAAGGTGTTGTCTGTGGCCTATTTTAGCTTGTCCCTTGTTTCTACCTCTAGGCATCCCCACTGTGGTTGGTTTGGTGGGCAGACACAGGTCTGATGGATTTGTTACAGAATGCACTGAAGTATCATACACCATATGCTATACCCTTTCAGGCATATCCTCACTAGTGAATGCTGTGTGTAATCCAGTATTTAAAGTGAAATGTGCTTGGTGAGGTGGAGTTGACTTGTACTCTAGTCTTTTTTCAAGGGGCTCAGAGAGAAAATGTCCTTTTTCAAACTGACATCAAAATGCGTGGCTATGATTTTAAACTATCCAGTGCCAAAAGATACATAAAAACACATATAAATTTATACAAAATATATACAATTGTCCTCTGCTTGAACTGCTATGGTCCTAGCACAAATTTTTAAACAAAAATGAGTTATGAAATGCATAGAAAGCTATTAAAATTTACATGTAAATTTTATGTCTTTGGAGTTAAGATCTCAGTAGCTGACAATTTCTGGTTGGCCTTTGGAGGAATGCTTCCAGGTGAAGTGAAGATAGTTTGGATTTGAAGACACCCAAACCAATCAAAACAGCCCCTGGACCACACTCAGAGGTACTGCCTGCTCTCAAGTTTGGATGGTTGCCTTTAACCAGACCAGTCTCAGGCAGAGATTGTGGCATTGTCACAACTCAGACAAAATACGTGGCTGGTGTTGCCTTCAAACTGATGGCATTCAGTTGTCATCATCTTCCAGCCTCTTTGCCTGTCTACCCAGAAGTGGTGAAAAACATCTGCAAAGTGCAGGTAAAAGCCCTGGGGGAGAGCTGCTGGTGATATCTTTGGGACTTGATCTAGAGGAGGGTTTTTTTTAAATTTCTGTGTCCAAAAGGCAAGAAAGAAGCAGTCAGACATTGAAAGCATCCAGGACAAAGAATAAGCTCAGCTTGTTCTCATGGAGGAGGCTCGGTATTGAAACATATTTTCAGAAACTTATGCTCCTGAAATGCAGACAGCTGCTCTCTCACATTGTGAAGATGATTATAAACCTCAGGCCAGGCCAGTACTGAGCCAAAGAGGGTCTGATCTGGTGAAAGTGTCCACTGAAAATTGCCCCGAGTGCATTTTGCTCTTTTTTTTTTTTTCTCTACCCAGTGTTAAGAGCCATTGCCAGCCTTGTGCAAGCCAGTAGCTCTTTTCCATCTGCCTTTGAATGCTTATTCATAGTCTGTCTCCCAGCCCCAAGAAACAACAGCAATAAGGAAGTCAGAAAATTCATTGGATCAAGCCTTTCCATTGAAGAAACTATTGTCTTCAGAAGAATTGCAGAACACATGAATTTAGTTTATTATTTCTTGAGCCAGCTGATATGCTACCTAATTGTGACATAGTTAAGTGCTCATGCATTTAGTCAAAATACCATAGAGGTCAAAGAGGCAATTTCCCCTGCTGTACTTGAATTACAAACAACTTTGTGAAAGTCTTTGAGCTAGTTGCCTGAAAATGCAATTTTGAGTAGCCCTCAGGATTTATTTCCCCCCTTCCCATTCAGAAGTCAGTCAATTTCTCAAAACTGCTGAGTGAAAGTTTTCTAGATTTTTCAAATGACTTCCATTAAATTGCTATCAGATCTGCCTTTGAAGCCCATTATCATCTGCAGTTCCACAGAATTTTTTAAAAAATCAAATTTTCACAGATTTCTAGCATGGATTCACCAAAAGATACAGAAGGGATCAACCATTCTTTCTCTCTCTCTTTCTCTCTCTCTCAATCACCCCTCTTACTATTAGTAAAAACAGTGGTTTTGTTAAAAGGGATAGGCAAAACAATGCTTCCTGATGGAATTCGAGTAAATGTATGTGGAATGCTTTTGAGCATATTGCAAATTTTCTCAGCATCACAACAGAATGTGATTGGTTATAAAAGGATACTGTAGCAATATAAAATGAATATCCGAGTTATTGAAATGAAAGACAGAAAACATCTAGTCTTACCTAGATTTAATCTTCTCCTTTATGAGCCATTCAATGGAGAAAAATGTTTCAAGCAATACAAACTATCAGCCATGTTTAGTGGCTTATGACACAGACACAACTTGTGTCCTATAATACATTGTTAATATTGACATTATGAAATTATGCAAAAATAGCCACAGAAAACTGCATCACTCCCACTGAAAGAGATTTGCATGTGTGAGTATTAATTTGACAGTATTTATGAAGAAATATGTGAATAATAAACAGATAAACTACATGCGTAATTGAATTATTTTGTAAATAAAAAATGTTTTCTATTTACTTGCAATATCCAAATCAATCTACTGGTACCCTAGGAAACTTCAATGAGCTGCTGAAGACAAAGGTGATAACTTGCTAAGGGAGAAAAGCAGCAGTGGGTTATGAAGTAATCATAAATGCATCTGCATGGTAATAAACTGAGGACTTCAATAGCCTTCTGATATGTCACATAGACTGTGTTTCTCTAATAACTAAAGTTCAAGTAATGAGTTGCTTCTTTGATTTGAAAACATTTTGATTTTCAGCATATGTATTTTCCTAAAAAAGGAAAAAAACCAAAGGATATTGACATATACTTTGGAAGAAGAAATAATTACATTTTGTTCAAAGAATTTTCTCCAGATTTTGACCAAAAAAAAAAAAAACAAAAACAAAAACCCAAAAAAACCCCCAAAAAACCAGAGGAAAAAGGGAATGTTATTTCATTCATTATTCAATCAACTTTTACTTCAGCATTTCAACAAGTATGGATAGCTATAATAAACATTCTCCTTGAGCGAAAACTTCTTTTTTATGGAACAATTGAATTTATTCTTTCATTTTCTGGGTGGATTTTAGGGCTTATGGTATGCTTAAGATAAGTAGCAGTAATAGTAAAGTGAAATAATGTAACACAGAGTAGGTTAAATAAAGAGCAAAATAATTCACACATAAATTCCAGCAGCCTTTACAGACATTGTAAAGATTTGCATATTTTTTCTTTTTGTTGTCTTTGTGTAATGTACTTGCAGAATTTTACCAAATTGTTCTTGTAACATAAAGTAGCCTGGTAAATCTACAGTTTTAGAGCCAAATACTATGATTATTATTCTGAAAGGCTACCGGATTTTGGCATCACAACTTCTGAATGGGGCAGTAGCTGCTGCGATGAATATTTGTCAGTAGGATTGTAGAGTACATCCATACCACACTCCAGACTTCTGGAAGTCATTCCAAAGGGAAATGCACACTAAGTTCCAGCCTCTGCAAATGAGGTAATCTTGTCTTTGTCGCATTCAAACCCCAAAGAATTGAGGAGTGTGCATGTGAAGAAGCCAAGCTCCTCGGGTTCCTCCCAGAGTGTCATGCAGGGAGTGCAGCTCAGCATCCTGGTGGTCAAAACATCCTGAGCCAGCAGTGCTGCTCTTGAGGCCAAGTCACTGACAGCTTCAGAGCCATCATCCTCCAAGGTATATTCCAAATATAACCAGGAGGTAAGAGCTATTCAGGTTAAGACACAGATATGACAGCTGAAGTACCCCTGACATGAAACCTGCAAAGGTCACTATCAGCGTCCACTTGCTCTTTGCCTTCAAGTGGAAGATGAAGGGAGAAAACAAAATCTTTCTCCTTCCTTGCTACTTCATCCTCCTTTTCCTGAAGAAGTAGATAAAAAGCAAAAAGGGATCATGTCCAAGGAAGACTAAATTCAGAATCTAAAAGCAGCTACTTCTATTGTATATTGAAATTGTAATTTGAAATTTAAAAAAATGCATTTAATTCGGATTTTTAAAAAGTTGTAATACTTTAAAAAGAGTTAGTTTTAATTTAACAAGATCTTATCCAGACAAGATGGTCATTGGTCAAAGGTTGGACTGATGAACTTGGAAGTATTTTTTCCAATCTTAATGATTCTGTGGTTCTGTAATTGAGCTATTACTTTATGGTAGCACTTTAGACCCCTGCTGGTAAAGGTAATTTGACTGTTCTGAGGGACTGCTTAGAAGCTCACCAGGAGACAGTCAGAAGGGCAAGAGATAGGCAGCAGATCCAGTAGGAAATGAGTTCTGGCTTGAACTAGACTGAAAGCCTAAAAGACTGATAAAAAGAGTGGTGTTCCTTATGCTTTAAGATATTCTTGTGATTGGAATCACAAGGCACAGCAAACAAGACATATTTGAGCCTTTGATGTCAGTAATGGTCAGGACAGTCCATGCAGCCTTCTCCTCTCCTTTCATTTCAGGACAAAAAAAAAAAAAAAAAAATCACAGGAATCTAAATCCTTTTCTTTTTTCAGTGTGTAAAAGAGAAGAACGCAGAAAAATATTAACAATTAATACCTGCCCTCAACCAGACATAAGTTTAATAAAAAAAGTGTACTGCAGCACGATGAAATTCAAGTGTTAAACAACCCAGAGGTATAGTCAATCTCTGGAAAAAGGAATTAATTGCTTGCAGCACTCGTGTCAGATGAAGAAAGCATCAGTTATCAGAAATGTCACTCAATCTGTGATTTAAAAAAAAAAACACATAATGTTGGATTTTTAAAAAACATTTTGATAGTGTTCTTATACTATTTGTTTTGTACTTTAAGGATCTAATTTAATATAAGTTTTGAAACTGATAATAGTGTGCATGAAACAGGTCTCAATAGTGGTGCCTAAGGTTAAATTCCTGTGTCTCAGGATATACAATTTTGTATACAAGAATTTTTGGTGAGAAATCTCAGGGGGCAGATGGACCAGGATACTCTGGAAAAAAAGTACAACATTCTTTTGCTACATTTTTTGCAAATTTTTTCATCTCAACATTCATGGCCATCATGAGTTGTAGAAAGTTTAGAAGGAAGGAAGGAAGGAAGGAAGGAAGGAAGGAAGGAAGGAAGGAAGGAAGGAAGGAATTCCTCCTGGTGCTGAATGTTAAGAAATTAGTAATTCTGATGAAATATGCTGTCCAAGCAAGGGAGAGTCATATATTTTTGCTAAGTGTCAATTAAAGACCAGAAGCTGGGCTATCTGTCCACACTGAACCAGGAGCCTGTGGCTCTTTAGTTTTCTCTCCTACTTGTCAGTTTCATCCTTTGCAAACTCAGTTTTACACAGCTAGTTCTACCAACACACAGGGACTATACCTCAATTATCATGTTGCAAATAGCAAATATTGTAAAAAAAAAAAGCATGCATTTCCCTTACTTTGTATGGCAATTCTTAGAGTTGTTATGTTTCAGTTTTTCATGACTGCAATATCCTGCAGCTTGGAATAAATCCTTTAAGAGATGTATTTACAAGAGATGAAGAAAGATTTTTATCTGGAGCTGGTTCCAAGTAAGTATTTTCACAAAATAATAGAATCTCAGAATAGTTTGGATGGGAAGGGGCCTTTAAAGGTCATCTAGTCCTACACCAGTGCCATAGGTAGGGACAGTTTTCAGCTACATCAGTTCAGAGCTCCTTTGAAACTGACTTTTAATCAGCTCCAGGGATGGGGCATCTATCACTTCTCTGGGCAACTTGCTCCAGTGTTTCAGAATTACAGAATCACAGAACAACAGAATTACCTACATTGGAAAAGTCATTTGAGATCCTCAAGTCCAACCTATGATCTAACACCACCTCATCAACTAAACCTAGGCACTGGAGTGCCATGTCCAGTCTTTTTTAAAAAGCATCCAGGGATGGTGACACCACCATCTCCCTGGGCAGCCCATTGCAATGCCCCATCTCTCTTTCTGTGAAGAACTGCTGCTCCCTGATGTCCAACCTAAACCTCCCCTGGCACAGCTGAAGTCTCTGTCCTCTTGTCCTGTGCTGGTGCCCTGGGAGAAGAGACCAACCTCACCTGGCCACAGCCTCCTTTCAGGCAGGGGTAGGGAGAGAGAAGGTCTCCCGTGAGCCTCCTTTTCTCCAGGATAAACACCCCAGCTCCCTCAGCTGCTCCTCACAGGGCTTGTGCTCCAGACCCTTCCCCAGCCTTGCTGCCCTTCACTGGACCTGCCCCAGCACCTCAACATCCTCCCTGGAAACTGAGGGGCCAAAAAATGAACACAGATGCAAAGTGTGGCCTCAGCAGTGCCCAGCACAGGGGACAATCCCTGCCCTGGCCCTGCTGGCCACACCACTGCTGATCCAGGCCAGGATGCCCTTGGCCTTCTTGGCCACCTGGGCACAGCCTGGCTCATGTCCAGCTGCTGTCACAGCACCCCCTGGTCCCTTTCAGCCTGGCACTGTCCAGCTGTCCCCAGCCTGCAGCACTGCAGGGGATTGCTGTGGCCAAAGGGTAGGACCTGGCACTTGCTCTTGTTAAACCTCACCTTGTTGGACTCAGCCCATGGATCCAGCCTGTCCAGGTCCCTCTGCAGAGCCCTCCTTCTCAAGTGTTAGAGCATCAACTCTTACATCCAACTCAGTGTCATCTGCTAATTTGCTCTGGTGGACTCAATCCCCTCTTCAAAGATATTAAACAGAACCAGTTTCACCATCCTCACTGTAAAAAAATTCTTTCTTTTATCTAATCTGAATCTGATCACTTTTGTTTTAAAACCATTACCCCTTGTCCTGTTGCAAGAGACCCTATTAAACTGCCCCCATCTTTCTTATAAGCCCCATCAAGTTCTGATAACTCCAAAACAAAAGTCTCCCCAGAGCCTTCTCTTCACCAGATTGAACAACCCCAACTCCATCTGTCTTCACAGGAGATGTACTCTGTCCCTCTGATTATCTTTGTGGTTTTCCTCCAGACCTACTATAACAGGTCCATATGTTTCCTGTGCAAATAACTCCAGAGCTGGATGCAGTGCTCCAGCTGGGGTTTCACCAGCAGAGAATCCCCTCCCTCACCTTTCTGGCCATGCAGCTTTGGATGCAGCCCAGAGCACGTTTGGCTTTCTGGGCTGTGAGTGACTGTCACCAGGTCAGGAGTAGTTTATAAACAACCAGTTCCCATACGTCCTTCTTGGCAGGGCTGGTCTCAATCCCTCCACCTCCCAGCCTGTAATGATACTGGGACTTGCTCCAACCCAACTCCAGGACCTTGCACTTGGCCTTGTCAACCCCCTGATATTCATATATTCTTACTTCTTGATGGCTCAAGACAGCCTCCATCACTCTGGATGGCATCCTATTTCTCAGGCTTGTCAACAGCATCATTCAGCTTGGTGTCATGAAAAACTTGAAGAATTAAGGCTTGTGACTGCAAGGCTTGGCAGACAAGCAGTCAGGCCACATTAACTCAGATGGGGTTAATATCAGGGTGGTCGAACTGCCTGGCTTTCTGTGTGCTGGCAGATGCAGACTCTGATGGGCTGTGCTGCCCAGCTTTGCAGAGTTACATTTTAGCTCAAAATGGCTATATCTGTAAGTTGTACAACTCAGATTGTGTAAGGGAGGTATCTGAAAAAGAGAGAACCAAAGGGAATATTTTTCCACCTAGAATGGAAATACAGAGCTCTTTAGGTTGTATTTTATCATTTGTTTGCCTGGCACCACATGCAAACAGATCATTCACAATGCTCTATCCAGACTTACTCTGATGTCTGTCAGCTGTACAATTCAAAGGTTTAACATTCATTTAAACCTCCATGTCCGTCTCTTTTAACTTTTGGCAGGGCAGTTTACAGTTTGCTGTAACTGCTTTGCATGAGATTTGCAGTGCCATGCAACAAGGAGTTTTTTGCAAACATTGTCCTATGCAGCTGGTATATGTCCCAACAGTACTTCCTCCAGGAATGCTTTGTCAGATCTGAGCTAGATAGTGGTGTATCAAAGGTGCCCTCCTACATAAACCTAAGAGAGGTCAGTTAAAAATGAGCTGCTACAATGAAAGCTGGTTAGAGCCCAGATCTCTTTACACTTTATCTCCAGTAGAGTTTTGCAGAGGTTGTTCCTAGAGTAGGAAGGTATGGAAAATGGACTTTTGCAGTCCTTGCTTTCCTTATGTACTTTTCATACAGCACTTGCAGTGGAGATATATGTATTATTGAGAAACAAATCTGAAATGGTTAGTGTGAACAAATTACTAAGGATTTTCCAGTTCTTTCTGTTCTGTTCACAAGGTATTAATGAGTGTACTTTATTCTGACTCACCACCCACCTCTCCCTGCTGTTGGAGCATTGCCATTGGCTTTGGAAGTGTCACAGTGGGTAGTTTCTTCTACATGTTTGGTATGTGGGTGTTTACAAACAGAGACATTGTCCATCTTCCTTTCTTCCCCTGTGGGTGCTACTGATTGCTGGTGTCACTGACAATTGTCTGTTGTCCTAGACTCTGCTTCAGCACTGGAAGAGATTCTCTTTAACAATAGCAGAGGAGTGGCAGCAGTAGTTTGGCCATTATAGATGGTACAAATTTTCTCTGAACATTCTTAACAGGATCTAATTAGCAATATAAAAAGAAAAGTAAATGAGAAAAGGCAGTAAAACTTTCTCCTGCTCTTAATTTTTTTTCCATGGTATGGTTCAAGAACCCTCAGTGTGTGCCCAGCCACTCCATCCCTTTCTGTCAGTGTTGCTGAAGGTTTCCACCAGCCTTTTCAGCCAGCCAAAATAAACTGTGCCACAATGAGGGCAGACCAGTCCAGAGAACAAGTAAATTCAGCAGCTCTATATTTAGCAGTCTGACATTTAATGCATGCCTCTCACCCCAACACTGAGCCTCTGTGGCAGTTTGGCAGGTGCAGTAAGAAAATTTCAGAGCAGGCACCTGAGCATACCTGGTCAGAGTTAAATTACCCTTTGTGTGTTTGTACTGCTCACCTTGAGTCTGTGATATTCACTGGAACTCCACAGCTCTTATCAGTCAAAGGACTACCTAGGGCATTTAAAAAATCACCTGAGATACTCTTACTACTTTGAAAAAATACACACACTGTTTTTCCACTGATCATATAATATTGTAAATTTTCAACCAAATATATTGTGTCTCACTTTCAGTATTTGTTACTTTTCATCTTATCCAATTTTATTCCTATCCTATTCACAGGGAGGTTTATGCGTTTTCATAATGTTCTACAGTTGTGGCATTTCATAACTGATAGCCCACTAGTGATTCACTGTACACAGATTGATAAACTGTGAGGGGGTTTTTCTGGTTGTGGTTTTTGCTTGGTGTGTGGTTGTTGTTTTTTTTTTTTAATTTTTAAAAATTGTTTTTAAATTTCTAGTTTGTTTGTTTGTTTGTTTGTTTCCTTTTCCTTTCCCTTTTGCTGCTCTTATGAATTACTTTGGCTTTCAGAAATGTGTGTCCATCAGGATTAATTATTAAAATGTAATAGGATCCAATCTCTCTGCTGATTTCTGAATACAGAATACAGAGGTATTTTGACTTGTTTCTCCTGACTGAATTTAACTGCTTTCTGCCATAAGCATTAGCTGGCAAAATAAAGTACTTCCTCTTATGTGAAAGAAAGTGTGGAACAAATAGGAAAATCAGTAGCATTTAATATAGAAGAATAAACTCATCAAGCAACATAGTTATAGTCTCTGATGTCAGGAGATTATTGTTGACTTGAAGACAATAAGTCTTATTTAATGATGCCAGGTTATGCACGGTGTAAAGCTTACTCACTTTGCATGATACAAAGAGAACTGGCTATTGCCAGGAAAAAAATCTGACATAACTTAACCAGTACAAAGCATGTAATTCTCACAGTGCAGGTACATGAGGTGGTGACATGAACAAACAAATTAGTTTCATACACTGCAGCTGCTGTAAAATTGGTGACCAAGGTGATTCATGATTGTTAAAAGAACTGCTGAAGAAAAATGACCTTTTTTCACCTTCTTTTTTACCTATTTCCATTTCAGAATAACTTTGTGAAAAGACAGCAGTGCATTGGCTTGTTGTTTGTGACCCCAGGCATTTGCTGGCTGCCCCTCAGCAACTGGGGATGCCTTGGGTCAGAGGATGGACTTTTTTTCAGAAAGGCAGGTGGAGAAATCAGGGATTTTACCTGGCTTTCAACTGTTACACTGATATGCATTGCTGTAAGTAAACAAACATGAGAAGACAATATTAGAAATGTTGCAAACAGATTTAGAGATAGGCATTTCTCTTTTCTTGGGTTGGGTGGTTTATTCTCATACAATTTTGTTTTCAAATGGGAACAAAAAAGTGAGCAGTTGTTGTCCAGATGAGTTATTCCTGTAGCTGATTAGAAATGCTCAGGTCATTGCTGCAAGCCACATTAACCTGCCTGAACCAAAACAGCCCGATAAATGGCCATTTACATCCACATCTGTTTAGTCTTGCTAGCATTTGTGTGTTCAGGTACCTCACACAATATAAAAAAACTCAGCAAATCATACATGAGTTCAGTGGGAGAACTAGGAACTTTTCCCCAAGCTTTGTGGCCCAGAAATCGAAGAAATGTTCCACTTGCGGCTTTGCACCATAATTTCTCTGAGTATATAATGAAAACATAGCTCATGGAAATAAAGCAAAGATCTGCTATCTACATATCTGATATTTAAAAAAGATAAATAATTAATTTAAAACTCTCCTGCCTCAAATATTTTTGTTTACATCTACTACTGCTTGTCTCCTTCAATATTTTCTATGGAAGAATTAGCCTCATGCTCTTATCCCTTTGCTTCTCTTTTTTCTCTTGAAAGAATCCGTAAGAAGTCTGCTGCTTGGATGCAGGCCAACAGACCAAGCTAAAGAGAAGTTTCACAAAGCACTTAACAGGAACTGTCTGACATCACCCCTGAGAAATTCAGGCACAGGTTTGCCCTCCAGCCAGGCATTCTTTGCACAGCCCAACATGAATGTATTTTACTGTACACTCTATTCACAGAATTACAGAATGGATCTTGTTGGAAGGGACCACTGTGGGTCATCTGGTCCAACCTCACTGCTCAAGTAGGAAGCACAGGGCACAGGATTGTGCAGGCAGTTCTTGAATATTTCCAGTGAGGGAGATTCCACAACATCTGTGGGCAATCTTTGCCCCTGTGTGGGGAAACTGCACGGTAAAGAAGTTCTTCATCATGCTCAGGTGGAACTTCCTGTGCTCCGGTTTTTGCTCATTGCCTCAAGATGACCCCATACACTTGCCTTCTCACTTTAACCAGCAACCTAGATTTCAACAGTTTTAGTAAAAAGATAGACTTTTGAACCGTGCAGTAAATTTTAGCTACATTTTGGATATAAGTATATAAGAGACTGCTAATTATTTTTCTTTCCAAAATCTAAGGTTAGCTTCCTCCCCCTCCTCCCAGTGAATCTATAAAAATGACTGCTTATACAAAAAGGGATTGAAAATTTTTGCTGGGTATACAGTTATAATGGTATGGCAGCATGTTTTGTGCTAGGTTTTGGCAAGCCAGCTATAAAGCATAATTGTACCTGCAGGAGTGGGACTAGATAGAAGAAAATCTTAATTTAGGATAGTGGTTTTCATTTATTTGTCTATAAAGAGTAGGACGTGTATATTATTAAATGGCCATAACTGACACCTCCAATTATTTATGTCTTAAATACCTATGGGTACTTTAGTCATTTAGAAAAAATCTTAGCAATAGATGGATAATGAATCATATAATAGATGTGAACACTTAGGTCACTTTGCTTTTGTTTTGAAAGGCTGAAATCAAGGAGGGAAAGATTATGCCAAAAGAAAAAAAAGAGGCTCTTTTATGTTTAGTGCAAAGCTTATAAATATAAGGACAATTTCTGGTTAACAACCAGTGATTCCTAGAAGACTAAGAACATAATACAGTAGCTTTTGAGATAAGAGTTAAAAAGTCAAGCAGAATAATGATACATGACCTCCTTTTTTTCCTTTTTAAAATGAGTTTCTAAGCAATGTACACTGTGTTGCAGAAATGAGATACTCAAAACCTTTATTTGCTGACAAAAATGAAGAATCACTTAGAAAATTCAGAGAGAAGGTGGAACTTTGGTGCCCCTTGAATATTGAGTAGTGATCCATGAAGGAAAGGATTTAAAATTAATTCGAGGGGGAGCAAGGGCAATACTTTTTAGATAGAAAAATGTTCAAAAAGAAAAAAAAAAAAATGAACAGATCTTCTCAGAAATTATTCCACTAAGTGAGATCTTCCCAAAAGAAAAGGGTTTGAACAGGAAGGGACATTTGGAAAGTTCTGTCTGCCGTAAGTGGTTACTTTTGATAGGTATATACATTTCCAAAGCCTAGGCTCAGTTATGAGCTAGTTGAGAGCAAATGGATGGGACATTCAAGGTAATTCAATCCAATTCAATTAATTTTAAACCATGACTGAAAAATAAACAAGTATAAATTCTAAAAATTGGTATAATAATTTTTAACCTTTCAAATATATATTTCAATTTTTTATATACATAATATAAACAATTTTTGTAAAATAATCCTCCTAAATAGTACTTCATACAATTTATATGTAGTTTGATATCTGTGAAGTAATCAAAATATTTTTCTTTTAAAATTAATTAGCTTATTCTACAAAGAAAATTATACATGACTACTAAGCACTTCCAGTCAACCCATCTTTCAAAATTTTAGATTGGAAAATATACTTCCTTTTTGTCTTACTCATGCAGTATAGTGGGAAAGTGTGCTCTCTTTTCCTCCTTCATCTCCTAATAAGTTCTCAATTTTAAATGACTCAGCACTTGAAATGGACTTTAAAACAACTAAAATACGTTTTGAACTTGTACAACTAGACATTATTGTCCTCAAAAGCTTAGGATCTAGCACTTCAACAACCCATGGCTGTAGATTGTTTGCAAGAAATTTCCATCAGTCTACTAACACTGAATTCTTCAAGCCTACTTTGATTATGTTTTTAATTAGATTTAGTAAGACGTAGGTGGTTTGTTTCTCATAGTAGCTGATCAATATTTTTAATTTAATCTATGAATAGAGTGCAGGAAGCGACATTTTCAATGCCAGTGGGACACTTTTACTGGAATGTCTTACCAAAGTACTCAGTGGTTTGTCTGGAACATGACATTAAAACTCTGTAAAAAAAAAAATCCTTTCTATATTCAAGGCAAAATAAGGTAACAATGAAAATCCTGCTATTTGAATTACAAATGCCATATCCACAATTTTAGCTTGTGGGATATCCAAAACCTCCAGGCCTTTGGAGGCTGTGCACCTGACTGGGTGCAGAAGTGAAGAGGAATTCACAGGGGTAATACAGTCAAGGGAATGAAGCACTGGCTTCACAGGGACCTCAACGAAGGTGTGGACATAAACACAAGAAATTAGGGCTGTACAAGGTCTCCACATGCGACTGAGGAAAGGATAAGAAGACAAAAAGCAGAAGAAGCAGGAGCTCTGTGCACCATGACTTTCTCACCCCAGAACACCAAAAGGGGTTCATAGTAGGGTGGCATTTTTCTCAAGCAGTCAAAATGTTTCTTTCCCAAGGTCTGTGTATTTCTGCTTGTGCCTTGTTGTGTCTCGTAGATGGCAATGTCTGACTCCTGTTTAGGTTCTACACAAGAGGAAGACCACATTTTTCTACAAATATATGATTTTTGGGCCACAGAGGCAGGCACATCTCACTGTGGCTCCACCCATCTCTGTGCCGTCTGTGATTGCCAAAGCCCTTTCGAGTCTGATCTCACCTTTGTGCCAACACACAGAGCCACCACCTCTTAGAGAAGGGGGACTCACTTTCTGTGCCTTGGAAGATGGTTGGGAGAAGGTCTCCAGAGCTCCCTGGTCTTCCTAGATGCATCCCAGTGAGTCCAAAGGGCCACGGTCAGCTCCATGCACCTGCCCAGAAGAGACCCTGCTCCTTCCACACCACAGCAGTCACCAAAGATCTCTCTCACTTGCTAGAGGAAACTTTGCTTTATGAACAGACTATTATCTGCTATTTTTAATGTTTGTTCTATGAACAATTAAAGGGAAACAATTATGGGTTTAGGTTATTCTAAAGCAGAATATTCTTAGGCGTCTCAGCTGTTCTGGGCTTCTTTCAGCGCTCTTTGAACCTGCTCAATATACATTGGTAACTGTAACTGTGAGGTCCATTTTCTAAATCAACACTCACCCAGTGGAAGTCAGATGTGTATTCTTGATCTATCTGCCTTTTTCTTTTTCTTTTTTTTTTTAAACCAATTTTTGCACATATGGCCATCCTTCAGCTTGGATAATGAATGATTCCCTACTGCTTTCCAGGCTGGTATTTGCCTGCCTCTTCTTCCCATATTTACTTCAGATTTTTTTTTTCCCCAAAGAGTGAAGCAAGAGGCAGAAGAAGGATTTGAAAACTGGTGGAGGGAAAACATAGGGAAGGAAAGGCACAGCCCAAGTGTCCAGAAATGAGTTGGGCAGTCGACACTCTCCAAGGTATTTGGTCCCAGTCAGCAATACTGTCCTGCAGCCTGTCCATCACCTGAGCAGTCAAGCACTGGCACAAATGCATCTGAGACTGGCACAATTTGGGACCTTTCTAGGACCTTCTCTAACTAAAATTCTCATGGACTGTGAAGGGTCAGGAAGGATGAAAAATACAATCTGCCCTTCCAGAATTCAAGGGCGCAACTGCCGTGAGGATCTGTGCTGAGCGTGACTTCCCCACCAGGCATAAATGTGACTTGAAATGGGGCATGGAAAGGTAATATCAGGGAGCTGCTTTTTCAAGTTGCCATGCAGTAAGCAGTGGAAGTTCTTCACCAGCACCATTGCTGAGGGGTGTTTTAAAGCCTCTTTATATATTGGTGCATGATTTTTCCTCAGTTAGATGTGAAAAGCATCCAGCTCAAAATTAGTCATGTTTTTGTTTTCTCTCTTTGAGAAGTGATCATTGAAGTATTGCTGCTGCATTGTTACGGCAGCTTTCATTTAACTGCAGCTGCAATCATTATGTTAGCAAATCAGCTCTCTGCTCTCATTGAATTTGCTCTCTACAGCCCTATAGTTCAGGGAGAGCTCTACCAAAATACATATGACACTCAGAAGCAAGAAGCCATTTAGAACAGAAACAGGAATAGAAAAAAAATCACCACAGCCAGCAAAGCTCTGTATTAAATTACCAGTGATAGATCAAAGGACAACTGCACAGCTTTGAGTAATGGAGCTTTGCATCTTTCTCTGACATTCAGACCAAGATTTGATTTAAAAACTGACGTGTCCAATCCCTGCTAATAGCACTTTTGAAAAACTCCAGCAGCATTAACTCTACAGTCCAGGGGAATAAAACTCTCTTCTTTTACCAATGGAGGTCAGCAGTTAGCATGAGCATTTACATGGAAAATTCAAAACACTCAGTCTCAGCATTGCTGAGTATTGCAGAAAGAATGAACCCCCATTTGTTCTTTAATATAACAGTGAAAAATAACAAACAAAACAAAACAACAAACAAAAAAAACCCACTCCACAACAAAAAAACAAAGAGAAAATTATAGTCATCAGATGTCTCATCTATCTACCATCCAATGTGGGGGCTTCTGTCCCCTTTCAGATGCAACAACACAAATACTCATGCCATTCAAAGGGAGTGGTATCAAAATGGCAGCAATTTATTTAAAAAGAAAATTCAGTGCAGCCCATGACTTCCACCTTCTAAACTTCACCTGAATCACATCCATCGGGGCCCTATGTGAGCTTCAAAGTCCTTGAAGGAGCCTGTTCCACTCTTTGTGACCAGATGAAGAGCTAGGAAATCCTTGTGTCAAGGACAGAACAGCAGTTATCTCCCTTTTAGCCTGAGGGAGGAGAAAGATATTTGGAATAGGAGATGTTCCAATCAATGGTCTGTTTTGGGAGCATATTCTGCACCCAGAAAATGAATTCAGTATTTCTAAGAAAGAGTCCATTTGTGCAAGCACACCTACAGCTCCTTCAGAAAAAACATATAATACAAACTTGGCACAATCCTTTAACTGAAGCTTTCTAGTTTTAGCTCCTCATTTTTCCTACATCAAAACCCAGAATAGATCCTTCAGCTGGTGGAATTTGGCACATTTTCATTATTTGCAGTGAGTGTTGTGGCAGTTCATGATAGAGGAAGGCCTGCACTCAGGACTGATAAATGGTGTGATCGTTGCTGCAGGATCTCAATATTGAAACTTTGTCCTGGCCTGTCAGATGCTGAGCTCTTAAGAGATGCACCAGCATCCTTCCTGAGACCCTGCCTCCTGCCTGAGAATTGATAGATAGCCCTTGGCATCCACCACCTTCATTGCTGTGCTCACAAGGCTCAGTGGACATGTCAGCTGGGACTTTTTTATTTATATTCTAGACATTCTCCATTTCTAGAAAAAATTGCAGCCATTATGGTCACAAAACTAAAGAATGGTTAACATTGGGAAAGTTGGCATTTTTAGTCATTAGAAGTAGTTTTTCTCTTGCCCACAGATGAGACCAGATTCTGAAGTAAACTTTAAGTCACGAGACAAATTCCTTTCTTGAAAGTCTTTTTTCCTTGGATACTTGCAAGAAGTACAGAAAAGAAAGTTTTAAATAATACTATATTTTAGACAATATAGGTTTACATATAATAACATACAATAAATGATATTTTGCAAGTATGCATTTCATGTATTCTTTATAAAAGGCAATGGAATAGATTTACACAAAACTACCCCCATTTTCCTCTTTTTGCATACACATATTTAAGTGAATACCACATGCATGTGTATGCCCACATGAAGCATGTCTGAAAGATCAGTTAATTGAGGAAATACACTTTCTTTTGGCCTCTATTTCATCACTTTTAGGTAGATAGTCCATAACTATGGGATTAAGAGAAAAAACCCCTCTGTTATTGAAGTCTCTAAATCAAATTCTGTAGCCTTTCTTGTACATTTTGGACTTTTTTGGGGGGTGTATTCCTGTCAGTTATGTCTCTGTATCAGTGTAGCATAAAGCAAGGGGTAAAATTTTTGCTATTTCTGGGATTTTTCCATTAGCAGCTTTCCTGCACCTTAATAGTAGAGATTTTGCTACTTTTCCCAGTTTTATTTCAAAAGAAATAAGGTCGTTTATATCAAATCTTAACCTGTTCTTAACTTGTAGGCTTTAGAACTGTTTCAGAAAGCAGGAAAAGGAATTTAGTTTATTTAGGAAAGCAAAATATTTTTAGAGAAATATTCTGCAAAACAGACAGACATAACATAGTATCTGATTTTGCTTAAGTAGTAAGTGTTTTCAGGAAAAATAAGCCTTACTGTGTTAAGTTTCATAGTTTTAGTCAAGTCTGGAAGGATTTAGCTTTCAAAATATGACAGATTCATCACAGACTAAACTGACTTGTTGAGGGAAATAAATTAGGTAAATTTTTGGATAAATGTAAAAGAATAAAGCTTCAATTTTTGCTTGAAACTTTAAACAAACAAAATATTTCTCAGTGGCTGGATATTTTGCTATTTACTTCTCATTTTAAGAAATCTTGAATCATAAGAAGAAGCAGACAGATCAGATAGATAAACTGTTCCAGGGGAACTAAATACCAAGTGCTATTTATTAGATATGGAGCCCCAAGGCTCATGTGGCTGGATGCAGAGAGTTCCAATTGTAACCAAACTCATTTCTGATCTGCTCTCTTGCTGATAAACTGTAATTGGGGGCTGATTGAATATGAGGAGACTGTCATTCTTTTCTACCCAGTCTGACCTAACAGCCCTGGTCATTTCCTGCCAGAGACTGGAACAGGCTTTCTCAATCACCAGCAAAATGCATTTAGCTTGCTGAGAAAAAGCTCTTGAGCAGTATCTTGAAACACTTCTCATTTATTAAGCAAAATGGAATGCAGCACACAAGGGAAGCATCTGAAAGCTGGACCAGCATTTTAAACAGGGATTCAGCATCAGATCATGAGCTAATCAGTGGCGTTTATTTGATTGTTTCTCCAATCTCTTGTGCAAATATTATCCCAAAGTCTTCTGACACCATTGATGGCAGGATCCATCACAACCATGTCTCCCACTGTCAAGTCATACTAAGCAGCTCTGTAGAGGCTTCTTTTGTCATGCAAATACAGATGAAGCAAATCAGCAGTAAAAAAATGCAGGTTCTTCTTTGGGTTTGCTCCTGGCCCCTGCTCCCTTCCTGATTTATGGCTGATGGGGAATTTCGCTTGGACTCACCTCTGGAGTCCCACTGGGGTTTCAGGGAGGTCTCAGTAGAGCATCACAAATTGCCAGAAGAGTGGCTCTGGACAGATTACCAGGAATCAATGTGGCTTGACAGGCAGTGGTCAGCAGCCAAGGGCAATAATGTGGTGACAGGGGAGGCAGATCCACACCGGCCACTGAGGAAGCCACTCTGCTGTAGTGTGGTATTCTTTGTGGTTTTTGTGGTATTCTTTGGTTTGCATAAGGTTTTAGTGATGATTCTGTAAACCCTTTATTTTGTGACATTTCTGTGTTGCTAGTTTCACCACCACTGTTCATGTCCCATAGACCTATCCCCCCTCTCCTCCCTGACAGGTGTCGGTCCTCCCTTTTTCTAACCAGTATTTCTAAAATTAGACCATCACTTTGTTTTATGTCAGTCTAAGTCTATCTCCTCCCTGACCCCCCTGTCTGTCACTCGGCCCCTCCTCTATTACTTCTAGAAGGTTCTGAGAGAGGCGAAGAGTGATAGGCTGAGGGTTGGAGTCCTCTCCCTGTGTATTCCCCATTGGCCTTCGTATGTCAGTCTCCTCCCTCAACTCCTCCCCTTGTGGGTTGTTTTTAGTTTGTGCATCGTGGTTTCTCCCCCTACCCATTCCCTGATAGTCCCTTTTCCAGTTCAGTGTTGTCCCTGCCTCTGCACATGATTTGAGTTAATAGAGAATATCTCAGCAAGCAGGGCCTTCTCTGAGTCATTATTTTCCAAGCATTGACTGCATTCCGGGTGCTCAGGACTCTCAGAGCACAGGGGGTTTGTGATGCAACCCCTGCAGCTGCTCCACCAGGTGTGCCTGGACCCACGGCACCAGCAAAGGGCACACTGGGCTGCTGCAGTCCTGGGAAGCACCTCATGGCACCATCCTGGAGCTGGATGATGGGCTCCAGATACTGTGCTCCTGTTCTGGTTACGCCTGCTTTCCACTGCGTCTTGAACTGATGGTGTGACTGCAACTGCCTCAGCCTCTTTTCTCTGTTTCATGGCTTTGTTTTCACTCTTCTGCCATAACATGAGATTAATACGTGTGTCCTTCAGAAGAGAAACATGACTAAACATGTTCTACAATGTTTTAAACCCAGGGTCCTCCTATGATATCCAGGTTTGGAATTTGGTAAATCCTATTCTGAGGTAATCAACTCTTTCTTCAACACAAAAGCAACAGGTAGAAGACAGAAGGAGCAGGTGGTGTTAACATGTCAGGACACACAGCAGCGTGTACTGGCACCACCTCAAGAGGTAATTTTGGAAATCTTTGTCTACAGCTTTGGAGAATGCAGCAGATCTCAAGTTCTCCCATGGTATTTGTCAATTCTTGAGGTCTATTACAATGTCCTAGTTAGAGGAGCAGGGTGCCAGTTTAGGACATTGTGGGTGTCACCACACTGTGTATTCCACACCTCTCTACTTCATTTTTAATGAACTCCTAATGATGGGTAGTTTGCGGGAGCTGCCCTGAGCACATTGGACACCTCAGGCTACAGGCTGGGTGTTAAATGAGATAAATAAAAACAGGCAATCCTGCAAAGTAGGGTAGTGTTTCTTTGTCTTCACACCCATGACTCAGCTGTGGTAACTCCCTCTGGGGAAGCACCAGCACAGTGACTCCCATTCTGAGGGGTCACCTCTGCTGATGGGACATAGTGGCCTCAAGGACACCAGCAGAACAGGCAGGTGCAGGGACATCTGACCATCAAGGGCTTCCAAATATCCCATGACTCACAATATGACATTATTCCAGTGTGAAACTCCTCACGTGTGGGGAGGTACTGGGCATTCCCACCTGAACCTGAGTTATTAATCTGTGGATCTGGGGACTTGGGACAACACCACCACAACTTGATGGATACAGAGGAAGACCAGAACTTGCTTCAGACTGCTGCTTTTGCCAAGACTGTGACCATCACTTCAACAGGACTGCAACTAATCCTTGATAGGACTGTGACTATCGCTGACCAACATGGTGTCAGATTTGCTTAAGCCGGTTTTCTGTGTATCATTGCATTAATTGTAATCTTTCTATTAAATTGTAACTCCGGCCTGAAACCTTTTTTAAGGTAATTGGATGGGATTCATTTTTTTCCAGCTGGTTTACATTCAAACCAGCACATGCAGCAGTTTATTTTTTTTTTTGCTATCCTTTTTTAAACTATTACTTAATGAAGAGTATTCTTATTGATTGACCTGGCCTTCCCAAAGTCCTGGATATCAGTTTTGTGAAATGACCCCCTCTGCAGAGGGTCCATGGTGAAATATAGTTTTGATTGCATCAAGGTTGTTGTGTCATTATTCCACTGAGGATCAGCAGAGGACCTGTCTCTCTATGTAGACATGGCTGGATAACACAAAGTCTCCTGCTTCATTCCCCTTTGTTTGCTTTTTAAAGCCCATTCTAATAATTGGTAAACCCATGACACTACTTTTTATTTCACACAGCTTTGCATTAAACTTTTTATGAGCCTTTAACTGCTTCACTTATGACTTTTTCGTCGTTGAGTCTTCCTGCCATGTAAAATAGCCAGCTATTCCATCAAAAATACTCATGAAAATCCATCTGTTTCATAAAGAAACCCATTATCATCAACACGGTACTTGCTTGTTCTACCCTGTTGTTAGAGAGGCTGTATTATAGAAACTTTATCCTTAAATCGAAGGGAAAGGCTTATTGTATTTGACTTCCATTTTCCATCTACAGCAAAGCCTCATATGTACTTATTATGCCCATAAATAATATATAATACAGTTTTCTTTATCTGTGCCTTATAGTGACTTATTGGGAAAGTAATTACGCAAACCTAGTGAGAAGAGGTTGAGCTGTGGCAATTTATTCACATTTTTATGCACAGCAAATAATACTTGAGTTTCCATTAGCTGCAGGAGCACAAAGAATTTCAGAAGCTCAATGTTGTGTGTGTTGTTCACTTAGACTTGAAGCTGAGTCATAAAAATATGCATTTTGAAGAGGAGGTATCTGATTAGAGCTCAAGAGATGATCTATAGGTTTAATCATCTTGCTTAATTCTAATAAATATCATGTTGTATTGTACAATAATGTGTAAATTTTATTCAAAGATGGAAGCAAACAGGAATTTTGATTCCCTCATTATTTATAGGTGTAGACTTTAGGATTACAAAATCATTTAGAAACATCAAGAGAAAACAGGATAAATATTTACTGACACTGAATAACTTATGTCCTGTTTAAAGCTTAAGATATGTAGTATGCATGGAGGGAAAGAGTGGGAGAGTCAAAAAAGAACACTGGGTGCTTTGTTTCCTACTTTGTTTTAGCAACCAGACAACTGGAAGTATTCCCTTGAGATATCTGATAGGAAGAACATTTAGAGTTCAACAGCATTGTCTTGCGATGAAGATTTTAAAACTTTGCCTTCTTAAAATTGCAAGCGTGTTTTTTTATACTTTCTAAGGTGTGCATGTTAAACACATACTGTAGTTCAAACATGACCTTCAAGTCAAGAATAGAAATATATATCTCTCACTCAAAGTTTTTTGTATATGCATATGACTATTTGGCCTTTCAAGGCTGCCTGGTTGTCCCTGTGCTACTCTTCCAATAATTAACACCTGATAATGCTATCTTCTGTATGTGAATTAATTTGATAGGGAAACATGCAAGGGCAGGAAAACCAGAAGTAATTAAAATGCTCATTTTAACTATCAGTCGCTCCATGGGAGATCAAGCTGCAGTTTGACCTCATCACCTTAGAGGTTTTCACTAACTTCAACAGAAAATATGTATACATACCCACTTTATATTAAAACACACAAAGCTTTGTCCTATACATAGACAAAATTCAGTACACAAAAGGAAAAAAAAAAGTAATAGGTTCTCATCAACACTTTGAACAAAATATGAAGTCAAAAAGGGGGATAAAAAGGTGCAACTGTCACATAACTCTAATATACAGTGAAAGAAATCTCTGAAAAGAGCAATAAAGAAAAAGACTATGTGTACTTGGTAACTTCAGAAGGTGCTGCTGAGAATTATGTGCATAAAACTAAGATTACCTCCCAAAGCAGCACAGCTATCGAAGAGAAAACACAACACCAATTAAATGAAATTGTCTGTGCAGGCAACAAAGCAAGATTAAAAGCAAGCTCCTCTCTGGACAGGAAAGTGAATAAATACATATCTCAGAAGACCAGGTGTTTGGATAAAACCTATTCTCTCCTGAAGGCACTCTTCAGATCCACTCAGCTCAAACCTTAAGCCTTTTTCTGAGCAGCTCCTCCCTTGTCCTGATGCCCTTTCATTCCAAGAGCATCCTTTGGCCCCCTGAATATATGTTCTAATCCAAAAAGTTGGTCTTATTCATTGTTCTTACAATGAATTGTGAGCATTGTGATTTCATACAAAGAATGTGAGGTACCTTGCTGTTTAAGACTTTTATCTGGTTTGGCATTAAGGAACTAATTCCTGTTCTAATGCAGTTGCTTCTTGATGGCTGGCTGCCCTTTGCTGTGGTGGAACAATAGATCAAGACAGTCACACACCTACAGCCAAATTTTTTTCATCCAGAGTGTCAGCTTATGAAAAAAATGATACTACTGTTATTTAATGCCTCATACCCCTTCATATAAAACATACTGTGAAGCTGCCAGAATTGTGTTCTAAAACAGATTAACAACAGCACTTTTCTTGATATGGAAACTTAACTCTAAAGTGAAGCTTTTTGGTATGTGGAAAATGCCAGAAAACCAGGCCATTTTTTAGGTAGTGATTTTCTATTTGGTAAAATCGAGTGTGTAATTTTTTCCATTATTTAACTACTTTTTAGCATCCAACATCTAATTAAAGGAAGCTTTTAGGTATCAATTACCATAGAGAAAGTCACCAGTAAAACTTAAATCTACCTAAATACCAGTCATGTTACTACTATACTGCTTAGCTAAAACCAGTATTTGGCTTGCTTATTTTCTGCTGTTGTATCTTGCTTTCAAAGGAGCCCATCATTCATGGGTCATGTTCATGTTTCTGCATAACCAGCAATGTAATGCAACAAAGTACAGGATGTTTCTGAAAGATATGTTGGTTTTTCCTTGCTATAGCCAGCATAAGCTAGATCCACAAGCCTGGTACTCTCATGTTTGTGATGCTTTACCAGACTGCTGGGTGATTCTTCTCTATACTTCCCACAAGAGGAAGGGAATGACAGGAAAGGTTGTAGCATCAAAACTGATATATGTATTAGTAAAAGTGTATAATATCAATCTATCTTCACATGTTGAATATGTTTCATAACTTTTTTTTTTTTTTTTTGCATTTACAACATATCTTTCTTTATTGTAAAATTTTTTTTTTTTTTTTGGATGGGAGAGTATGATGGAAAGCTCTCTGCACATATACTGTCATTTGAGAATGGCTCTAGAAAGCAATCCCTTAAATCTCCAACGATATCTTTCTGACAGCCTTATAATCTCTGCAAATTGATGGTAAGAGCAGTGAACAAACCTGTCAGTAGTTCTGGCTCTCACAGCTCTAATTTGAAGGAGCATGTAACATGCTGAAGGTAACTAAGAAGCTGCAAATAGCTTGTTAAGCACCATCCATAAAACACAGACTGTAGTGATGCACAAGTGTCTGCCAGAGCTTAACACTGTCCGTGACTGGGAAGATTAGAGCATTTTGCTGCTAGGGTTGCCTTGCTATTTGACCAAAATTTAAAGTCACTGTAAAAGGAATGGAGGACTCCTGTAAAAAAACCAGCAATTCATGCTGCTAGCCTTTGAGCCCTGGCAGATTCTCCTGGTGCTAGAATTTGGAGGTGCAGTGACAGTCTTATGCCATAGGTAGGGGCTGTATTGCTTATGAGAGGTTCTCTGCACCCAAAGCTCTGCTGTGTGCTGTACTCCTTGTCTCCCAGTGGAGGCACCAGACATTAGACCCTCTCCTGCTCTGGCCAAAGCCATGGTCCCTCATGGAATGCCAGCGAAGCAAGGGAATGGGAGATGTCTTGAGAAACCCTAGATGGAGGCTATGTCAATGCACTTCATTAAAAGTCTGAGAGATGCAGGTGTCCTGACATGAGACCAAGTAACTGAGACAAAATCAAATACAAAAGATCTGACATGCCTGCAGTGATCTGCCTAGTTGTCTTAAGAAATCTATCAATTTAATCTCTGTGTAAGGCTCAAAATGTGCAGGAGGCTTGAATACATCTTTAGCCAAATATCAGGGTCCACAAGGAATTTGCCTATAAAAAATGCACAACAACAAAATGTTATGTCTTTTTGTTGTTCCATCTAAGCATAAAGAAGGGGCAGGTTCTGTTTAAGTATGTGCTGATAATCTCAAGAGGTGCTTTGGAACTCGCTCCATGTGCCTGGGTGTGAGAGTCTGGGCTTGGGCCTGGGAATGCAGTCTGTGCCTCAGCTGAGTTAGGGATGCCCATTTTTCCAACTCTGTCTCCTGCATGGGCCTTAGATGTACTTCTAAGTAATGTATTTCCTGAATGCACTCCAGACATATATTGTAGCTTGTCTCCAGTCCTGCCTTTGGCCATGTTGGCAGGATGGACTTTGGATCCATGTTGCAGACCTGCCTCCTCGTGTATCTGTCGTGTCATCTCTTTTGCTGCTGGCTGAGGCCCGTGCTGTGTCTGGGGCAGCTGCTGGCCCTGTCACTAACACCTGTGATGGCCCTGTCACTGACACCTGTGATGGCCCTGTCACTGACACCTGTGATGGCCCTGTCACTAACACCTGGCTCCACAGACGTGCACGGTCTCTGTGGGGCTGTGCCTCATGGACGGTGCTGGGGCTGCCCTGCGCTCCTGCTTGCCTACAGCAGCCCTTGCTGTTCCTTGCTCTGCACCTTCAAAGCTTTGCCTGCAGTTCAAGTGCTGCACATGTCAGGGTTTGCACACACATTTGGTCTGATAGCATAGGAAAACTGTGTTTTGGCTGCCTGTCCTGGTTTAGGGTAAATTTGGGAGAAAACCTCCAAAGGGGCCCTCTCCCCACCCCAGAAAACAAACCCACGTGGCCCCTCCCCCAACCAGGTGGGGAAAGACTTCCTCTGAGAGATGTGGAAAAAAACCTGTTTATTGAACAGGCAGAGCACTCCCCAGCACAATAGATTGAACCATACCAGATGACAAATCCATAAAGGGTCTCTTCTGTAGGTGCTCGCTCTGTTCTCAGTCCCTCGTGCTGGGAAAAGCTGCTGCTCAGGGTAGGCCCTGGTGGGTCCCAGGTGAAGCCCCCGGTGCTCCCCAGGGTCCCCAGACCAGGGCAGGTTCAAACAGGTCCAGGAAAAGCAAAGAAAAACAGCCCAGCAAAGCTTTTCTGCCTCAGCTAGCTAAACTAACTAACGAGAAAGGAAAGAAAAAAAAGTCTCTCCGTGCCTCTCGCTGCTGTACGTTTGCAGACAACAACACTCCAGGCCAGCCTGTGGAGGAGGGAGTGCAGCCTCTGAAAACAAACTGCTCGCTTCTCCCCCTCACCTTTGCTCTCAGACCCAATCCTAAAGGCACAGAATGCAATATCCAGCACAAACCCCACAGACCATACCCCTGGGGATACAAACATCATAATGTCACCCAAACAGGCAGTTAGAGATGTAAGATGGCCATTTGAGTGCCCTTGAGGAGTCACTGTATGCAACATTCAGTAGTTTGCAGTAAATTTGCCAATGTGCTTCAGACTTGAACAGTGGGGGCTGGGACTGTTGTCGCTGCTGAACTTGGAAGACAGAATACTTCCTTTCAGTAGTGATTTTCTTTTCTCCTTGCAGTGTTTCAACCTGTCATTTCTGTGTTGGAAGAGCGCAGGGCCTAGTGTACTAGCTGCAGTTCCCACAACACCCAGGCTTTACCCCTTCCTCAGGGGGGTACCTCAGTATTTGCAGTTAGCAGGCACTATAACAATCAGCTGATCTCTTTGAACTAAAAAGCTTCTCACAACCACAGTGAGTTTGTCTGCTGCTGAAGTCAGTCACAGAATCCAGACTGTGTCAGGATTTCCTCATGTGAATTAAGAGATCACACCACACTGGTAGTAGACAACATGGGAATAGTCTCCTTAAATTTGAAAACCAAAACTTTGGACGAACAAAAGGCTGTAGATGGAAACTATAATAAGACTTATAGGAATAAAACTGTTTTATTTTGCTTGGCAAATTTTTTATCAAATTTCAGGCCAAAGTGACTTTCCTTGCTTCTTCTTGACATCCTCACATGACAGTGTTTGCATGTTTGGTATTTCAATAAATGAAGGAAGCCTTCAAGAAATACATTGAATATCTGGAACTTTCTGTGTTTATGCACTTTTGTAACAGAAAATTAAGTTTCTAACATATATTTTCATTCTGTGAGCCTGCAATATGGAATATTTCATCAACACTTTCAACTTTCCATTTTAAAAATGTTTCTGTTGCCAGAATGTTGAAACAAAGCTCAGTTTTGAGAAAATTTTGGTATAAATCAGAATAGTTTGCTGCAGATGATCCCTCTTTGGGCTTAGTCTGTAACCCCCTCTTCCATTGCAGCCTCCATCTTGGTGCAGCAGGCACCAAATTTACCATTCAGGCTGCCAAATTTACACAGCCTCATCTCAGTGGTCCTTGTCTTCCTCTGTACCCTAGTGAGTGGAGTTCCCCAGATCCTCACTGTGACTAGGATATCTGCTGAATCTCCATGGACCATCTCCTGGAGTGGCTTTGGAGGACAGCCCCACCTTGACTGGGCAAAGCTAAATAGTTTAGCTGCCATCCCCTGCCCAGGGGTGATCTTTCGTTGGTGCATGAGATCAACTCTCTGTTTCCATGCATCCTTATAAACCTTTCATCCTGGCAAGAATTAATGGGAAAAAATGTTAATAAATGAATGAATTCTACTTGCTCTAAATTTGCCTATAATTCACTGATTTCCAGAGACTGAATCCAGCATGTGTAGTTGTCTCCAATATCCCCAGCTGTAAAACCACTGAAGAACACTTTTGCTTAGGTGTGTAGTGACAGATTGCTATTTTAAGCAATTAAGGTTGGAAAATTTGGAGCAAGTGTTAACTCTCTTAATCTTTTTATCCTGGCTCAACTCATCACTGACAGTTTCATTGCAGGCATGAGGAATGAACTGGTAAAATCCAATTTATGAACCCTCAGAGCCTGGTTTCAAAGGACTCATGAAACAAGAATAATCACTACTGATGAGACATTATAACTTACACATGCTCCTTCATTCTCTTTCACCAACCATTTTTCTCACCAGACAGACTCCAGCATATAAGATAACTCAGAACAGTGCTGAAGCAAGTCAACAGGAGGAGTATTCTGCAGTAATAAGTTTCTTTTATGGGGAGAACATTCCCTTGCCATGGTACATTATTGTTTTATCCAGTCCCCTTTCTTCTTTCCCACTTCCCCTGCTTCTTTCCCACTTCCTTTTCGATATTTGAAGGATTTACAAAGCTTATTTTTATAAAACTTATATTTTGAAGGGGAAACTGAGGCACCAAGTCAAAATAGAGATGATACCAAACTGCCTTGTTAACTCTTGAAAAGGTACTGCCTGTGTCTAGGCCACTGATTGCAAACCAGTAATTTAGGAAGCTAGTCTTATATGAACACTAGATCTTTAGTCCTGTAAAACTCTTAGACTAACAGAATAATACAGCTGACAAACTGTGACATGATATGGAAAAAGAAGATAATCACTGGAAATTTGTTTCTTGTGCAGTTTGTACTTTAGTACTGAAGAGCTATGCCACTACTGCAAAAGGTGTTTTGAGAGGCAAAATTAATAATTAATTTCCTTAGACTCCAGGCTTTCTTATTTTCCTGAGAAATGCAGCAATCCTTCAGCAGAGGGGATTTGTTTAGTTAGCAGTGACTGGCTTGATTTGGTGTTTGTGGTGATGAATGCTTGAGTAGTGATTGACCTTGGTGACCTTCAGAGATCCTTCCTCAATGTTTCAATGATATTCTGCCATCCTACACCTTTAAAAGGAATTTACAATATCCCTTCAGCGGATGCCAGTCTTTCACTATTCCACATCTGTCTCCATCTGAAATGTCATGTTATGTTTTCACAGAATGCTAGAATGTTTTTTATTGAAGAGGACCTTGAAAAAATATTTAGTCAAATCACCCTGTGATGAATAAGGACATCTTCAAAAATCACAGAATCTGGATGGATAAAGTTGGAAGGTATCACAATGAGTAGTTGTCTGGCCCACCCTCCCTGCTCAAGCAGGGTCACTCAGCACAACACTACAAGATGTTTCTTGAATATCTCCAGGGAAGCAGACTCTAAAACCTCTTTCTTCCAGTGCTTGCTTCCCTGCACAATAAAGAAATTCTTCCTCATTTTCAGGTGGAACCTTCTGTGCTCCAGTTTCTGCCCATTGCCTCTTGTCCTATTGCTTGGAACCCTGAGAAGAGCCTGGCTCCCTCTGACATCCTTCCTTCAGATATTCATAGCCACAGATTGGGTCTCCTCTCAGCTGTCTCTTCTCAAGGCTTAATGGGCCCAGCTCTCTGTCTCTCCTCATCAGAGAGATGCTCCAGACCTCTCACCATCTTTGCTGAAACCACTCCATGAGCTCCATGTCTCTCTCCTTCTGAGGAGCTCAGAACTAAGAGCCAGGTCCAGTTGTTTTTTAAGTGCTTCCAGGGATGGTGACTCCATTGTCCCTGGGCAGTTCCTAACAACTCCTTCCATGAAGAAATTCCTTCTCATGTACAATGTGGACTTCACCTGGTGTAGCTTGAGGCTATGTCCTCTTATCCTGTCACTGGTTGCCTGGGAGAAGAGACTGACCCTCACTTGGCCACAGCCTCCTTTCAGGCAGGTGTAGAGAGTGATAAGGCCCCCCCTGAGCCTCCTTTCTCCAGGATAAACACCCCCAGCTCCCTCAGCTACTCCTCATTGGACTTTTACTCCAGATACTTCCCCAGCTCTGTAGCCCTTCTCTGGGTTCACTCCTTCACTTCAGTGTCCATGCTTGTAGTGAGAGGCCCAGCACTGCACCCAGCACTTGAGCTGTGCTCTCACCAGTGCCCAGCACAGGGGACAATCCCTGCCCTGACCCTGCTGGCCACACCACTGCTGATCCAGGCCAGGATGCCCTTGGCCTTCTTGGCCACCTGGGCACACTGTGGCTCGCGTTCAGCCACTATCACCAGGTTCTTTTCCTCTGGGCAAGCCTCTTTCATCTTTTCCAGCCTCTCTACCCCAGCCTATGGTTCTCCCTGGGGTTGTTGTGACCCAAGAGCAGGATCTGGCTCTTCTTGAACCTCACACCATTGGCCTCAGCCATGATCCAGCCTGTCTAGATCCCTCTGCAGAGCCTTCCTGCCCTCCAGTAAATCAATAACCAACCAACTTGGAGTGGTCTGCAAACTTTCTGAGGGTACACTTGATCCTCTCATCCATGTCATCAATCTAGATGGTAACCAGGACTGGCCCCAATACTGAACCCTGAGGAACACCACTAGTGGCCACAATGGCACACTTCTGGCTCATGGACAGCTTGCTGGCCACCAGGTTCCTCAGGTCATTCTCTGTAGAGTTATCAGGTTGTTCAGAGCCCAGTCCAGCCTGACCTTGAATGTTTCCAGGCATGGGGTGTCTATCACCTCTCTTTCAAAGTTTCACCACCCTCATCATAAAAAATGTTTTCTTTTTTCTAGTCTGAATCTGCCCTCTTTTAGTTTATTACCCCTTGTCCTATCACAAGAAGTCATCTTAAAATTTTCTTCCCTCATCTGTCTTATAAGCCCATTAAATACTAGAGCAATAGGTCTCTTGGAGCCTTCTCTTTTCCAGACTGAAGCACCCAAAGTACCTCAGTCTTTCCTCATAGGAGAGGAGTTTCATACCTCTAATTATTTTTATGATTCAACCCCTGCTCTGTATTGTTACCAAGGGTTGCCCTGATCCAGGGGTAATACCTCATAGTTGGCTTTTTTTGACCTCGTGAGGTTCACAGGGGCCCACTCCTCTAACTTGTCTTGATCCCTCTGAATGGCATCCTGTCCCTCAGCTGTGTTAGCCACAATGGTCAGCTAGGTGTTGTCTTCAAACTTGCTGAGGTTCCACTTGACCCCACTGCCTACTAAAAAGTCCTGGTCCCAGTATGGATCCCTGAGGGACACCAGTGGTCACTGATCTCCACCTGGGCATTGAGCCATTGATGACTGCCCTCTGGTTATTCCATCCATCCAATTTCTCAGCTCATCAAACAGTACACCCATGAAATCCAACTCCTCCAGTTTAGAGAGAAGATTGTAGGGGGTTATATTACAGGATTTAGAGAAGTCCAGATAAATGACATCTGTAATCCTTCCCTTGTCCATTGATGGAGGCACTCCACCACAGAAGGCCACTGGGTTGGTGAGGCAGGATTTCCCCTTGGTGAAGCTGTGCTGGCTGCCTCAAACCGCATCCCTGTCCTCTTAGCACAGCTTCTAGGAGGATTTATTCCATCATCTTCCCAGGTACAGAGGTGACAGAGTGAGGCTGACAAACTAGTAGTTTCCAGGGTCCTCATTTCTACCGTTTTAATATGGGTACAATATTTCCTTTTTTCCAGTCACTGGGGACTTCATCTTAATGCCATCACTTTTTCTGCTAGTACCAAGATACTTTCTTACACACTGCACTAGGTATAGTTTTACAACTTACTGCCTGTGGTAAAATTGCATTTATGCATGGCAATAATAAGCTGTCCTAATGACAGCTTCATCTTGCCTCTCCAGTTGTTCTTGTCTTTCACTTTGGTTTATCAACCTATTGACAGACATCAGTTGTCTTTTTTTCTCATCCTTCAGCATAGCAGATCAAGTGGTTCAGACTCATTTAGTCTTATCTGCATCCTGGCAGCCTTTCACAGTAGCTTTCATACACCAAATTAATCTTCACATTCATGACAATACTGTAGGTAGAATTCAAGAAGTGCTGCAGCTAATACCTGCTACAATAGCAGTAATAATTCTGTCACAAAATATTTTCTGTTGTGTTCTTGGAAATAGAATAGGCTTTGTTTAGTGATTGTGTTTCATTGATGGTATTAAAGAGTCTGGCATTACCTAACATACTTTTTAATTTCAAAATGATCTTCTGAGAAGTTATAAAAGAAGTTCTGGGAATTTCTCACATTTACATTATTTTGCACCTTGTATGAATTCCTTTAATCAGCCTGAATTATCCCTTGAGGTCATGTAGCAATTTCTGTATGATATTTCAATATTTCTTTATTAATAATGTCTTCTAATATTATACCATCTGTACTTTTCATTTGCAGATATATGCCCTCAGATGATTTCCATAATGACCTGATATTTTCTAGTTGTTTTCATTCATTTTCTACTGAGTGTTTCTTGGAAACGCTTTGCTGGACACTTTTCCACTCCACTTCCAACATGTATCTTTCTCCCTTTTGTTTGCAAATAAATTATCTTTATGTCCCTCTCTGGTTGGCTACCAGCTATTCAAATGTGCCCTCCAGGCAATTTCTGATAAAGGAAATAGTGCTAATAGAGGAGAAAAGTTGAGAAAGCAATCAGCAGCATTCCCTTCCCATTCCTCTGCTCAAACAACAGCTAAGTGAGAAGTAACTAAAATGTCAGAGTCACATTTCTGGTCACACACTTGTGTATGCTTAGAGTCCTGCTTGGGAAACAAAAAGAAAGAATGGCAGAAAATAAAAAATTGTACTGGTGAGGCGCTGTTCTGTTTTCCTGCTTATCTCTTGTACCACTGTCCATCAACGTTGCATTCTAAGCTAAACATTTCACAGGCTATTTGAGATGTGAACATCTTTTACTGTTAGTGTCAGTGTTTATATGTTTATTTAGCATGGTCTTGAGAACTCTCTTGTGAAGATCCCCTGTCCTCAATTCTTAAAAAACAAATTGCTTAGAGCAGATTGCAGTGTTTGCAGTAGCTGCAGAGTGCTTAGAGCTGGAAACCTGACTTGGTTCTGGTACCTAGCCTGAAGGCACTCCTCCTGAGTCAACATGCCTAAAATATCATACCAGGAGGTCCTGTGTTCTTTTCAGGCCTAACTATTGTTAAGTGATGAAGAGATGAACCTCATTGAAATGTGTGGATACTCTAGGGTCCATGTTAATTAAACTATAACAGAGAATGAATTGTTAATTTTATTTTATTCAGTGAGATTGAGGAAACAAGTAAACCAGTAATTAAAAAGAACACCCTCTTATCAGGTTCTTTGGATGTTTGTTTGTTTGTCATAGAAATACTCAGATTGCAAGGGAAAGTCTGAATGCAAAGGTTGTATTCAGTTATATACCTTGTATGTAATTGAACACGATAGCATCAAAATGTATAAATTGCCTTTTACAAATGGACATTAACTGATTGACAAGAGCTAGGAACAATGATTTTTTTTTCTCTGTTATTAGCAGACAGTATCACTGTCAAACAGCAGGCTAAATCAGAATCAGAATCCTTGGACATGTCACATGGCAATTTATGTACTTATAGGAAAACTTTAGTCCTGAAATTCATGTAATGTTCTATCTGGGAAAATTCACATTATAAATTTTAAAAGGTTCAGTCTGTTTTCCATAAGGATGAAATATATAATCTTCTGTATTCGGATAGAATCTTTTGCTGCAGGGATACTTGAGAAAACTACTGCTAGCCTTCATGGTTTTGTTTCTGTAGAAAGGGAGCATCACTGATTCCAGTGGAGCTGTCACTGAGCTGTAAAAAGACAATGACATGAAAGTCAGTCTTTCTCCAAGTTTCAAACATAAGCTATCATGTTAAGAAATTCAGAGACAGAATATGGGTGCCATTGGACTTGCAGGCAGTGCCTCTGTGAAATGTGTCTAGAGCTATTTGAAATATTGTGGGGGTGACCTCTGCCTGCTGCCCTGGAAGGACGGGAGACCCCTGACTACTGTCCAGGGCTAGATAGACAAGGAACTGCTCTGCTCCTTACAAATCTAGACTAGTCTCCCTGCACCCTTCCTGAGCATCTGTCACCTTGGAAGTTCTGCTTACTGCTCCTCCAGCAGCAGGATGGCACAGCAAAGGGGCTACCATTCAGCTGTACCAGCAGCTTGTTCAAGCAGGGGAAATGCACTGCTTTTCCTGAAAACACACTTCAGTTCTGAGCTAGCTATCATACCTGCAGTGTATTACTCATTGATTGTTATAATCCTGGATTTCCAATAACATAGGTGATTTTTTCTTTTTTTTTTTTTTTCTTTTCCCTAGTGTCTTGGGTTGAAAAATGTAACCAATAATGCTTATTCTATTTTCATCTGTTGGAACTGGTTGGGAGAGATTTTTCTTTTTTTCTTGTAACTCTAGGGGTGAAAAGAGGGCAGATGCCTTCTGTTAATGGGACACCTGATAACACCAGATAAGGCAGTGCCTTCTTATCTCTTCCTCCACCCATCCTCCTCCAAGGGATATCCCCTGTGAATGGGCCATTGAAGGCCTCTCACATCACTGATAACATTACCTCATTCCATTGTAGAGATTCTCCACCCAATGGGAGGAGCCAAAGCCTTTCCGCCAGGATAAAAACAGAATCCCAAACACCAAGCTAGCCTATTTCCACTGGATTCCCAGAGGATTACTAGACCCTTTCTTGAGGATCATCCCTACTCCAATGGAGCCACAACTGTCATGCCAGGAGGACTTACCTCAAACTGCTTCCAACACCCTGACCAGCAGGATATCAGGTTTGCATTCTGACTCTGTCAGTGGTCCTTTGTACTATCGCATTTATTTTATTTTATTTTTTACCTTTTTTGTTATTTGTTTCTTCTCTCTCTGTTAAATTGTATTTCTTACTTGGAGTCTCACTGGTTTTGCAAACTAGTACATCTAGTTTGTTGTATAGACTGAAAGCTGAAGACCTCTACCATGTTTAGCAGTATTTATCATTTATCAAAATGACTGGGTGGACTTTGAGACCATTCAGACCAGACAGCTTTGAAGCTGTGTAAATCTTGCAGGATCCAACTTTTAAAAATTTGTATAAATAAGGATCTGGTGTGAAGGAGATCAACCAGCCAGAGGACTTGCAGGCAGATGTGAAGAGCCATAGGGAATAATAAAAGAGTATAACATATGGGACAGTTGCTTTTCGTGAGGAATCTAACCTGAGGTATTCCTTGAAGTTTTGACTACTCCTGCACAAGTAGCTGTTGAATAAGTTTTTCCTTAAAAACTAAAATCTGATGCTTATTGGTAAATCTTCAGGAACCTGGACCCCATGGAGATGTCTAACTGGTGGGCTGCAGTATGCCACAACTTGCTGGAGAATTCTCAAGTTTATTCTTCCATTTCATTACCTCAAGACACAGAAGAGGGATGTAACTGTTGTGATTTTCTTTAAAGGGTAGGATTATCCGAAGATGAGAGTAATTACAAGTTTTCCCTCCAGCTACTCATGTGAAGGCAATTTGGATAAAGCTTTGAAAAATGAGAAAACAGTAGCATAGAAGGAACAGAGAGAGGTTATGCACATAAACATTAAACAGTTCAAATTAAAATTTCAAAGAGGTTAATGCATCTAGTCAAAGTTAATCTTCTACCCTCCATGTTTTTTTCTGCTCCTGATGATTATGGCGAGATCAGAATTTGGGTGAGAAGAAACTTAGTATACTAACTTTGTAACTAAAGATGGCTTAATGGAAAAAACTGCTTTGAGGAACCAGTGTGTATTTGGATGGATAATTCATATACTATAAAACTATTCATCTGACTAACAGAATTTACAACTGAAAAGATTCAGGACCTCATTCTGCTTGTATTAAATCAATTATAAAGCTGTTCTGAACCTCAATGAGAGCAGAATCAGGGCATAAGTCATGAATATTGCAGTGTAAAATGAAAGTTTTTTAAAACTATTAATAAGGCAGGCAACTGGCAGCCCATAGCATGTAGCCCAAACCATTACACAAGTTGCTCTGCATCATTCCCATCCAAAGGTGACAGTTTTGTTGATGTGAAACAGGACTTGTACTATGCCCAGTGACTAGCCTTTCTGATGGGTGAGATCTTTTCTCTGAAGTGTTAAAGAATCAGTTTATGCTTTCACCTCTCAGGGGTCACTCAGGTTTTAAGAGAAAGGTGGGAGTGGTGAAAAGAGTGTCTTGCTGACTTTACATGAAGAAGTATATACTTTGTAAAAGTAAAAAAGATTTTTTAAAGTTACATGTCTCTGACACAACATTATTGTGTCTTCAGGGCAGAAATTTGCAACCTAAATCCAGTTACAAGAGCTGAAAAACATTGCTGCAGAAATACCTCAGCACTGTCAGGGATGCAAAGAGGTGCAGAAGAATGTGGGCTTGTTAGAAATGGAAAGCTTGGATTATGGATCTCTATGCTTGCTACAAAACGCCTGCAGACTTGTCCATCTGCATGAGGTAAAAACAAGACTACAAACTGGCTGTTGCTTGATCGTCTTGTTTCAACTGTGAGCCATTTTTAGGGAAAGGAGGGAAGAAAAAAAAACTTTTATAAACCTGCAATTTTATTCTCCTGTGTTTAGCAACATTTCTCTTTCTTTCTCTAATTGTTTTATTTAAAATCCTCCCTGAACCAAACATATTTTCCAAAAATGTCAAATTCCCTAACAAAATAAGTTTTCTCTGATGTTCAGGGCACTGTTTGAGCAGGACAATGGAAAAAGTGCCAGCAGAAATAAATGTACAGTCTTGACTTTCAGACAGCTGAAGGCAAAACTGTCCCAGTGGATTTTGTTTAAAAATATTTTCAAGAAATAATGAGAAATGGGAAAAGTGCACTGAAAGACACAGAATGCCAATTAATTTAATGTTTTTTGTGAGCTTATTTATAGTGACTTGCACTTGTATGCTAAAAACTGCTCAAGAGAGATTGATTACTTTAATGTTAATGTACAGGATAAATTGTCTCAACCCTCCGTGTTTTAGAAGAGTGAATGCTCCAAGAGTTTACAGCTCTCACCAAGGTGGACAGAGAAGGAAAAGCAATGTGGTTATGCTTATAAACAATCTGGAAATGGAGAGGCAATTAAAAGAATAAATAGGAGCTGTTGAAAATGTAATCTAAAAGTTTAACAGCCCTTCTGTGACATGGGTTTTAAAAAATATTTTCACTAGACTACAGCTAACGGGAAAGTCAATTACAGCAACTGTTTAGAAGAGCAGACTGCTGAAAAACAAGTTTCTAGAAAAGGAGTGACTGACATTTGTACATTTTTCAGGCAGGTCCCATGGACATGCCATAACAGCTTAAAGCAAATGAAGCATCTCTCAGCTGTAGAATTGAGTGGTATTTGAAAGCTCTCTCTCTGAAATCCAGGAAAAAAACCCACAGTGGTAAAAACTCCCATAGCACACTTCTTCCAGAAAAAATCCCCACAAGACAAGCCCTGAAGTTCAATACAACATATTAGGAAAACAAGACAACTCTGTGGCTGTTTTTGCAGAGTTTTCTGGGAGAAAAAAAAAGCTTTGAGAAAGAAAGCTCACTGCTACAATGTATGAAAGACCCATCTTATTTTGGTCTGTGAGAATCTCTAAAGATGGAAACATTTCAGACCTTTCCATCTGTGTTTTATTTTGGGACAGAGATTCCTCATGCCAGGAGGACAAGGTTTGACAGAATGATACGAGAGGCCGAAGTCCTCTCTCCTCCATGGCCTGGGCCCAAGGGAAGAGTTCAGGACAAAATGTAGGGGTGATGGTACTGTAGCTCCTTCTGTGTTCTTCACATGCAGGTTTTGCCTGTCCTTAAATGACTTATTCTACAGTTAATGCTGTAAAATTAAAACAAAATTTCAATCTAAATCCTTACTAAAATGAAAATGGGATAGGCAATACCATTCATGAATATAGACGAATAATGTCAATATACGTGATTATGAACTGGCCTCCTCAATTAATTTTAATATCTGACTGCCTCCCAGTCAGATATTAAGAGAATAGTAACACATACTCATTTAAAAAATACTTTTTGTGTAAATAACTATTCAGAAGTTTCAGTTTGAAAAGTTTCTAAATACCATACGTAAATTAAGTCTCATCATGCAGTTGCAGGTTGAGAAGAATTAATCTTCTACATACAAATCAGAATTCTCAGTCAAGCTCTATGATAGAAATGTTTATAGGTATAAAGTCTAGCATGTTCTCTTCAGCAAAGAAATTTCAGAGAAATTTAAATCCATATGCTACGTATTCTATGTCTCTCCAAATGGTTTAACCTATTTGTTAATTGTATGTCATTCATTTAGTCAGCCCCTGCAGTTCTTGTTATTTTCCTGTAGGATTGCAGAATATTAAAACTTTTACTTCTTGGCATTTTAAATGCTTGTTTTATTGCAGAAGCAGTTTTAACATTCGTTAATTCATTTAGAAGGGACTTAAAAGTCCAGCAGTGATTTTACAAGTATGTTCCAAAACATCAACTGCAATTATGTTGGCAGGGATTTCCATATGGTTTCCTGTTACCTTTGTCTAATTTTATTACCTATTTTATTAAAAAAAAAAGTCATCTAAATGTAAGATAATCTGTGGGGATCAGTAGGACAGGGCATAAAGGCACCAATCACAGTCCATATTGACCAAGAAAGAAAGCTGTGAGCTGTGAAGACAAGAAATATTTTATGACAATTGTATACTATAAAGAAAGATGAAAAACCTGATTACAGTCTTGCTTCTTCCAGTAGACTAGTAATATCCCTGAGTATCAAAAAATGCATTAAACTAATGTAAGACCAAAATCACATCCAAAGGGCAGTTCAATATACCCTGGAAACAGAACCAAAAACAAGTCAGGGGAAGTAATAGAAAGTGATTATCACATCAAGTAGATGATTTCCTTTTTGTTCATTGCCTGCTTTTTGGGTTTCTTTCTCTGTTAAAAAAAAAAAGCATCAACCCAACTATATTAATAAAAAAATAAGAGACAATGTTCTACAAAACAGTTTCAGTGAAACTGGACATTATTTTGAGCATTTGTATGTGAAAACTATTATGTTCCCCACTAAATAAATATTTTACCTCAAGTGTTTTCTTTTTCAGGCTGTTATCTTGGAGACCAGAAGAAGAAAGCCAAATGTATCTAAAATTATGTGAATAGGCTAGAAAGCACTGCTGTTAAGTTGCTTGCAGAGCCACAGCCATTGTCATGTCCCAAATCACCCTTATGTTGGGAAATGAGATGGCAGATGAGATATTGGAAGTGTTTTCCTATAAGTCATGTGTGCTATGTGGTCAATATGGGCATCCAGTTACTTTCTTTTGGCAGAGAAAAACCACTCCAAAATGGTACCATACAGCCTCAGATTCTCAGAAGTGTGCTCCATTAGCTCAGGAGAGGGAAAGGTGGGTGAAAACATTTTGGAACAAAGGGAAAACTGGACTGGAGGAAGAGACGTTTTATTACCTCATTGTAAATTATCTCCTAAAGATAATTTCAGGACATATTTTTTAGGTCTCAAAGACAATTAAAAGTATTTCTACTTATATTTGTTAAGGTAAATTTGTGTTTTTTTGTTTTTTTGTTTTTTTTAATGGGTTCATAATTACTCTGATCATTGGCTCATCATTGAACATTTGCATTGTAATAGTCTTACAAAGACTTTGAAATGAAAAGTTGTCAGTTGGTTCTCTTTCTTTTCTGGATAACCAGTCTAGGACCAAGACAGTAAATTTACATACAGTGTACAGTACAAGGGGATGTATTGAAATTTATGCAAGGAGAATGTCAATCAACAGTCATCAGCTTTCCACCCACGAATACAGCTTGGATCTAATAGGGAAAAGAGTGTCCTCCTCAGGAATGAGCAAAAATGATTATTTGTGAGAGGAAGATTCAGTGCAGTGGTATCACCTCCTGCATTTCCAGACTTGTGTAATCTCAACAGAAATCCTTGCTCTGCCCCTTTCCTTGGTTCCCTGTTAAGATATTACTCAAATATTAGTACTGCAGGATGTGCTAATTATATGTTTCTCTAGTCTAGTTAAAATTTAGTTATTGAACTCAAATGGCAAGATCCGATTGTGTTTTCAAGAGTTTAGGCAGGGCAGGCTGGCAGGGTGCTGCTCTGTGGTGCCTGGCAGTGCTCTCTGTAGGCCAACAGCCAAGTGAGATAACAAGTTGCATAACACTGCAAACACTTGAGGAAGTGAGCCTATAAACCTGTCCCTGGAAGGGCCAGACAAACACCTTTTGAATAAAAATTGCAAATGAGAACATTTTTCAGAGACTAAAGGACCCTTTTTATCATAGAAAACTTCCTTTTGACTCCTAATAAGAAATAAGAGATGCCTTTCTGAGAATTATTGTTTTGAAGAAAGCATCTTTTCCTGTAACAAAAAGCTTTGTTACAAGTTACAATGCCTCTCTCTTTTTCTTTTACTGCCTCTTAGATTTTTAAGTCACAGTGACTCATTTTCTGTAGAAATCAATTCTATTAAGGAAAAACAAACCAATGATTTGATGGGGCTTTATAAAGTATTAAAGTAAAAACTAAAGCTTTTTTTGTATAAAAAAGAAGATGACTGAAATGAACTGGATCCTGGAGAACAGAACAAGAAAATCACACACAAAATAAAAAGAAAAAATGCCTTTACCAGCTGGCTATCTCAGATTAGCTGTGCCATTTGCAGTGTCAATCAAAGGTGTTTGAGTTATCTTCTGTGTCCCTCTGTTTAAAGCAGAAGCAAATGTGCACTTGCATCTTATCTCCTCCCTGAATCACAGTCTGATGTTTCATCTCTGACCCATTTTTATCATCAGTTTAAGCTAAGAAACCAGGCTAGGATACATATTTACATTTCTTGAACTATCTCTGCTGGGTGGGAAGTAACCTCTGCTAAAGGCACTGGCCAAACAGTGGGGGTTGGTAATATCTTAAACCAACACAGAGAAAACACAGCTAAGGCTTGTCTTTCAGTGTCCCACGGGCAGCAAGACTGCTGAAAAAAGACCAGCACAACATGCAAAGTGAACTATTCAAAGACTTGTCAAACCCTTTTCAATAACAGGGTGCTGAAAGGATTGTCTTCCTGGTCAGAAACTGCAGATAGTATGGCATAGCCGTGTGTTATATTAAACAACAGGAAAGAAACAATAAAATGTGGGAAAGGAAAAGGTGAGGAATACATCTTCTACATTTGAAATATTATTCATGTTAATTCAAGGGGTGGTTTACTTTGGTCAAGACCTGGACTCTTGAATAGGATGTTTTGAGTATCCTAGAAGATAAAGAAAGGGATTGAGAAAGACTGCTCTCCCTTCTTCCTGATACTGAAGTTGAGCCATGGACCATGGTAGCAATAGGTAATACTATTATTTAGTTTGCTACTTAAGTTCACTTTCCAGACAGGCTACAGGGTTTTTTGCTTGACAAAACCACAGTTCTCCTTGAAAAATGACTAGGATGTCATCACCATTCATGAACTACAGAAATCTAAGTTATTGTTAGGGCTAAGTCAGCTTTTCTGTCTAATTTGCTGACCAGCCCAACACAGTTTATCCTACAGAGCACATTGCATTTTTGCTGTTTGAGAAATTCATGAATCACTGTAAAGAAGCCAATGCTAAGCAACTTTGGAAGCCAAATTCTTTAAATATTTGCCTATATCACAACTTCGTGAAAACAGAGAGTTACGAAAAATTTATCAAGGAGCAAAACGTAAGATGTTTTGTTAGAAATAAGGTTACAAAATCACAGCATCATAGAATGTTAAGGGTTGGAATGGACTTTAAAAACCGTGTAGTCCCTATCCCTGCTTCTGTGGGCAGGGGCACCTCTCACTCGACCAGGTCTCTGAAGGCCTTGTGTAATGTGGCTTGAACACTTCCAGGGCTAGGGCATACACAGTGTCCTTGGGCAACCTTTTCCCATGTCTCACCACTCACACAGTAAATAATTTCTTCATAATACCTAACCTAAATTTACCCTCTTGCAGTTTGTACTCAACATTCCTTATCCTATCCCTTCCTGATGAAGAATCCCTCTCTGGCTTCCCTAAGGCTCCCTCAGATGCTGGAAGGTTGTCATGGGGTTTCCACTCAACCTTCTCTTTTCTAGGCTGAACAGCCACAACTTTCTCAGTCTGTCTTCATAGGGGAGGTGTGTCAATCCTCTTATCAGCTTCATGGCTTCCTGTGGACTTGCTCCAGCAGTTCCTTGTCCTTCTTAGCCTTGAAGAGCTAAGAAGTATTAGGGAAGGTGAAAGGGAAAGTGAAAGGGAAAGAGATTGGTGGGAGTCCCACCCTTCTGTCCTTGAGGCCCACCAGGAGTCAGAGGACTCCCATGCCTCCCACTGTCAGGCAATAGGAGAACACCTCGTGCTGAAGGGGAGTGGAAATGGGTCCCTGATTGGGAAGGTAATAATAAAAATTCCTCCTCACCCCCATCACCTACCGGTACCACTTCAGAATATGTATTAGCCCCTGGATCTAGACAGTCAGAGAGACTATTCAGAATGATCTGCCCAGTGAGCTTCCCCATTACACTTCATCTGTAGGACAGATCACCACCTCTAACATCAAAAAGAAAAAATGGGTAGTTGTGGTGGGTGACTCCCTTCTGAGGTACAGGGGGCCCTATATGTCAATCACACCCATCCCACAGGGAGCTGGGGATCCCAAGGTCTGGGATTTCCTTGAGAGGCTTCCTGGGCTGATTCAGCCCTCTGATTATTACCCACTGCTGATACTCCAGGCTGTCAGAGATGAGATTGAAAACAGAGGTGTCAGGGCAATTAAAAGGGACTTTAGGACATTGGGTCAAGTGGTTCATAGGGCAGGAACACAGGTAGTCCTTTCCTCAGTTGCTTTGATGACAGAAGAAAATGGTGAAAGGAATAGGAGAGCCCCCATTATCAACAAGTGGCTCAAGGGTTGGTGTCATTGGTAGAATTTTGGAGTTCTTTGACCATGGGGCAACTTTTTTGGCACCTGGCCTGCTAGAACTGGATGGGTTCCATCTCCTGTTAAGGGCAGAAGGATTTTAGCTCATGAACTGGCAGAACTCATTAAGAGGACTTTAATCTAGGTTTGGAAGGGGAAAGGGATGCAGCTGGGCTGTCTGGAAGCAGCCCCAAGGGTGGTAAGCCTGAATTAGGGGTGAAATCAGCAGCCCAGCTGAGGTGCATGTACACCACTGCAGGCAGCAGGGGTAACAAACAAGAGCTGGAGCTCTCAAGCCTGTCCAGGTCCCTCTGGATGCCACCCCTTCCCTGCAGTGTGTCCAGTGCCTCACACAGCCTGGAGCTGTCAGTGACCCTGCTGAGGGTGCCCGTGATCCCCCTGCCCGTGTCCCTGACAAAGAAGCTGAGCAGTATCAGCCCTAGCACTGACCCCTGAGGGACACCACTCATCACTGCTCTCCACATGGACCACGAGCCCTTGAACACAGCTCTTTGTGGCTGCCATCCAGCCAGCTCCTTATCCACCCAGTGGTCCATCCCTGAAATCTGCGTCTCTCCAATTTAGAGACAAAGATGTGCTGTGGGACAGTGTCACACACTTTGCATGTCGAGTAGGGGATGTCAGTAGCTCTGCCCTGTCCACCAGGGCTGTCACCCCAGACAGAAGGTCACCACATCTGTCAGGCATGATTTGCCATTAGCTGGCTGTTGCCAATCACCCCTTTGTTTCCATGTGCCTTAGCAGAGTTTCCAGGAGAATACATTGCATGACCTACCTGGCACGTCAGTGAGACTGGTCTGCAGTTTCCCAGATCTTAGGACATTACTACAATTTAGCAAGACAACATCAAGACACTGCAGCTTTTAACAGTAAATTAATTTAAAGCATTTTAGTGGTTATCTGCAAATGATAGCTCTGGTTAGGAACACCATGTGTAGCCTCAGGGCATTCAGACCAGCTGATTAGATTCTGGTCTTAATTTTTTTAGGGTAAGGATTTCCCAGTGGGAATTCCCCCATGTTATATTATCAGAAATACATAAGATATTTCAAACTGCAGAGGAAGCAACACAGAGAGAAAACAGATATGATCAATAATGGTGACAAACCTTTGGTGTTGCTAGTGGCATTGCTATAATAAAAGGAGAGTAAAAAAGTGTGAGTTGCCAATTATTATCCATTGTTGTTTTCAAAGAAAAATAAGGAAATAAATAACAGTACTAATACCATCACCTTCTCTATAATTTGTGCTGAAAATAAGTAATAGCTTTACAGTTCCACAATTTCCAATGTCACGGGAACAACTAGAACTTCTTTAACTTAGATTTTTGTAGTAAAAGTATTCATTGATTAAACAGGGCTGCTTTAATTCTATTATCATGTAATATTCAGGCTTTTTTCCCATGTCTTAAGCAGCTGTTTTGAAGATTTTATAAAACCAAGCTTCACCTAATTTGTGTAGTATGACAGGAGAGTTGAGGCTCTGAAAGTTCTTGCCACCTGTGTCTTCTTCATTTTGTCTGTCCTTGTGTCAGTAATTTGTCCAGATCTTTGGCTGGAGAATTTTCTTTACCTATTATGTCTTTCCCACAACCAGTTCTAGTGTTAAAGTAACAAAATCGCCCTAGTTTGTACCCTAGCTCATCTTCACCTACAAAGATAATTTACAGTTGTGCTAGCATCTGTGCCCTTTAGAAAAGCAGTTATGTAACACTATGGAATATTTATTCCATTTATGTTCTGTTACAATATACTATAACTCAAAGTTAATTTTGCCTATCTAATTTACAGTCAATGTGCCCCTCCATGCAGTATCCTCGTCTTTGTACTGGTTTTTATCTACTCACTGTGGGTTTCCTGGTCAGTCAGTTTTTTTATTTTCCCCCCCAGAACTACTTGTGGCCTTGAGCAAGGATTTCCAAAGTGAGTGACTGCATTCTGCTGGCAGGATGTGACTTGGTGTATGAACAAGGTCTATTACTACTGCTAGAAGAGCCTACATTATTTCAATTCATGACAGCGAGTACACAGTGTGCCCGGTCCTCTGGAATTCTGGATTCCTTGAACCCCCTTACAAATGAGAGGTCTCCAGTTTTCTCCTGCAGCACAACAGGTGTTCAGCCAGCTCACAGAAGAGCTCTCTGTGTCATGTACCAAGAGAAGGAGAAGGGATCTAGTTGGGGAGTGCCAGGCAGATAAACCAGAAGGCAGATGTCAACTTCCACTGAGTGCTCCCCTAAGCAAGGATAGCACGAAGTTTTCCCAGCACTGGCCCTTAGGCATGGTGAGCCTTCTCTGCTGGCACAGAGCCTCCTCATACTCGACCTCTTGACACAGGAGAGGTCAATCACTCTCTGCTCTTAGGTGCCAACTCATATGAGCAAGGAAAACACACAACAAGCAGCTATTCTTCTGGGATATTTCCAAGGGTTAGATTTTCCCACTCATCCATGACAGGTGAGCTGTCAGAAATCCTTCATTCTTCTAACCCATCAGCTGCTTCTCATGATTACACCTGTTACCTGTGAGAAGGTATTTCTATTTATTAGGGGGCTCAGGGGAAGAGAGAGTCTCTTCCTGTTACTAGATTGCATCTTTTTTGACAGTGGATGCAGGTAAAGAGCTTCTGTCACGCTCCACAGTTCTCACCTATGTGAGAGGCAGTGAGACTGCTTGCTACCTTTTTTTTTCAAGGCAAATTATTAACACTTTTTATCCTCTAATGCTATTGTACCTAACAAGATTTTAGGAAGTTTTTTTCACAATGTGCTTGTTGTCTGTCCATTATCAAGTCTTTTTCAGGCAAATGTTAGATATCCCTCACATAATACAAAATTTGATCTTATTTATAAACAAAGAAAAGGACAAAAGGTAAGAGGGAAGGGAAGTACTCTCTTAAGCAAGTCAGTCTTATTAACAAAGTTTGATTTCTGAAAATAATAGTAACTTTTATGTTACAGATGCAGATATGGCTCTCCCTTATGGAGAAGTAAAGGGTCATCTGCTGAATTGTCACAGGGTCTTGCATGTAAAATATAATTCATCTGGTTTGTTTTCTTTTCTCTGTCTGTGAATCAGTATATTTGCATTGGTTTATAATATTCTTATTTGGCTCAAACAATGCTCTCTGTAAAGAGTAGCTCCATTGAGTTACATCTGAGTGCATATTAATTGCTTATCCCTATATGTTATCTTACAGCTAGCTCCTTTGTAGAGAGTATTACAAATGTTAAATGGTTGATTATTCAAGAGTTTAATTTCACCCCCCTTTCTTCACTACCATGTTCTTATTTACAATGTAATAAAATAATGGCATAAATATTGAGGAATTATTTTTGCTGAGGTTTATTTCTGTTTACTTGACAATTTTAAACAGCTTGCCCACCTGCCTTTGGTTTATACATAGTCATTTTGGCTGATTATTTAATATACTGTACTACATTTAGAAAAACTCTTCTGTAACCATAGTAACTATTTTTGATTAGGTACAGCTGAGTACATGGGTTCATTTTATTATAGGTGGAAAAAATAGAAAAATTATCTTGAAAGCTCCTGAAATCATTTGGGTTATTATTGGAATTCATTTCAGGTTCAACAGAGAAAGAATTGCTCATAGCCTCTCTTTCTTGCTTCTAATGATAGTTTTTTTGTTTGTTTGTTTTCTTCCTTTTTTAAACTTAGTAAGTGTGGGTTGTAAAGGATTTATATAAAAGTTTTTGGAGGTTTTCCAAGTCCAGCTTGTCTTCCTGAAGGTAAAAATCTATTTATGATAAGATTTACCTAAGCAGGAGTAACACTGCAACATTCTTGTCCTTTCTGTTCCACCAGAAGGAATGTGGCCCTGTGTAATCCAATTTCAGTTACACCCTGTGGTGGTTTGGCCCAAAATCTTTACAAGCCAATAGGGATTGGGCTGTAATAATTCAAAGAATGGCGAAGATGACCAGAGAAAGAGGTACGAGTCTCACTTACCTGTCTCTTTAGCTTTATGGAGATTTTGAAGCATACTTCCTTATGTCCAGCTATGTAAAGTGTTTTCTAGGACAGGCATATCCAGAAAAAAGTCCTAAAGGATTTCCTTGGCAGATGTCTTTTGTTGTTGATCCTGTACCTCAGTCATCCTGGTGATCAGAGAGAGAAGTGAAAATACCTGCTTCTTTCTGAAACTATTGATTCAGCATGCAACCATGAACTGATTTAATCTTATTCTGATCTGAAGCACATAAAAAACCTTTTTGGAAGAGAGAGAACCGAATCTCACAGATCTGAATTGCAGGAGAATAAAGCTGTCTCCTGGTAACACCCTCAGGAGTCTTGTGTGTATGTCCCAGCACTCTGGCACCCATTAAGGACAAAGCCTTAATGTCTTAAATGTCTTTACAGTACAGCTCACAATCACATTTCTTTTTTATTTTCTGTGAATCAGAAGTCAAAGTGCAAGCTAATACACATCCAGATAACCAGAGCCTGAAGCTGTGATGGTAACTACAACAAAGTAATCTGAAATTCTCCTGGTTGGTGGTCAGCCCAGTGATGAGACTGGATAATCTCCCTTTTCAGAGAAATCAGACTTGAGTTCCCATGGGTTTCTCCTCATTAATTATGTAACTCAATAACATTTATTGTTATCATTACCCTAATTAGCTGGAAAACATTTTTGAAATTTGTCAATATTTCTCACTCACCGATTGACAAAGCACGTGAAATGATGTGACTGCCTCTGCAGATGGTTGTATAACACATTCTACAAATATTCTGGATTTTTTTTGATTTTTTTGGTCTGTCAGAGCATTATTTATTCAATCAGTCTTTTTCAGTGTTCAGATGAATCTAGTTATTATTCCAAGAGTTAATAACAGTGTCTGTTTCTTCCTGTCTGCTCCAAAGAACAGTGCTCTATATTAACCTCTGTGATGTCTAATGTCGAGCTTTTTATATCAAAAGAGATTTTACTATTTAGAAAAATGCACTTCCCTGTAGAAAGTGTGGTGTGTCAAGACAACCCAAGGCTATTTTGCATCATGTTGTGATTAGTAGTGACCAGTTGTGGCCTCTAATCAGTAATCCCTAATTTTTACAGTCCCATAGCCTGGGCTGTCCCATAGCTGCCTGAGAGAAATCCTCTCTCTGCCTCTTGCCTTCTGTAATACTTCAAATAGTTGCTATCTTGCAAGGTATGGGAGTAAACAACCCTTCACTCAGTCGTGACTACTTTTATTCTGCTGAGTAGAAAGTAATTGATTTGCTTCCTTGCCTGCTCAAAGGCAGGTACAACTTTTCTATTCATGTTTTACAAAAGTAAAAGTAGAGTGAAAAATGCGAGAGGCAAACCTTGAGGGTAGATGTTAATCTGCATAGTTGACTGCTGGAATTGGCTGTTGTTTTAATGGGGTGTGGGGTTCTCGGTGGACTGCAAGGACACAGCTACCACACCATGGTGTTCATCGTGGGCTGCAGGGGAATCTCAGCTCCAGTGCCTGCAGGACCTCTGGCCTCTCCTTCTGCACTGACCATGGTGTGCAAAGAGTGGTTTCTCTCCTGTTTCTTACTCCTTTCTTCTTTGTCTGCAATTGCGTCTGCACAATAAATTTCCCCCCATCTTTAACATGTTATCCCAGAGGTGCTACCCCCATCATCGATGGGCTCAGCCTTGGCCAGCAGCAGGTCTGTCTTGGAGACAGCTGACCCTGGCTCTGTTGGTGTGGCAGTGCATTGGCTGCTTCTCTCCCTCCCATGCCACACTGTGATCTGAGAAATGCTCCTTAGACCTCAGTCTTGGTGTACAGCCCCTGGGCTAAGCCCCTCTTGGGATGGTCAGAAACACTGTTACCAGGAGTTTGTGCTGTCTAATGAGCTCCTGTCTTTAATGAACAGCCATGGAAGCTTGTTTTGCTTGCCTGGATAACAACTCAAGTAGAATAATATATTTGTTATCAAACCTTCAAATGCAGTTATTAATGTGAATTGCAGCCAGGATGGAGAATCACCATGACTAGAGCCCCCTCTCTTGTGACCCTGTACACAGCAGTCCAAAGTGAGACCCTTTGAGCCCTGCTGGATCAGTGGCTGTGACCAGCCAAGCTCTGCTGAGGGGGCCCCTCAGAGCCAGAAAACCCCAAGTATGGAGTACTCAGAGGATCACTGAATGGTCACGTCACTGTATCCTGGCCAGATACCCCTGACAGCTTAAAACCCAACCCTTTGCCCTCTGAGAAGATCCAGAGGCATCCAAAGTGAGTATTTCACCAAGTTTGAGGGGAATTTTTGACAGGTATATACCTTGTACATACTGTATCTGTGGGCGTGTGACTATGAATACGCTGAAATAAATGCACTAAGAATATTTTACTAGATTCTTAAGTATTTTAAATTTGTAGTAAGTCAGACCTGTAAGTGAGTTACTGTTGAGACACAGTAAATTCTATATGAATCCTTTCCTAAATTGTTTAACTTATCAATTAGGTGTAGTTAAGTTTAAGTGTAACTAAGTGCTGTTGGTCATTTAGGCCTAAACTGTTGGTCAGTTCTGGGCTCAGTTTAGCATGGGGATCTACTCTGAACTTTGGAACTTAGCAGGAGGGTATTCCATATTCCCTTCTATCCCTATGCTTCCCTATTGTTCTCTCTATCTTTCCTGCACTACCCAGTTACTTTTGGGTTTATTTTGATTTGGTTTGATTGATTTTTTTTGTTTTTCTCTGTGTGCTTTAACCTTCTAGTTAACTAGCAGCGTGAACCTAGCCAAAGAACTTTGTTGTGCGTTCATTTTAATATGAAACCTGTTTTGGCCAGTACCCTTGTTGATGATTCTTTAAGGAACCTTAAAACACTCACTTGCAGCAATTGCACACAGGGGAAACTTCTCAGAAGCTAGCCCTGTATCCCCCCTGCTACAAAACCTGGCCATGCAAACCCCTTGGATCTGTGATTCACATATTTAAGAATTATCATTAAAATCCACATTCATCACACAATCTTCACAAGATTCCTTCACATTAACAAAACAAAAAAATTTCCACACACATCAAAATAACATCACCAATATTAAAAGAGGATAGTTGGCCCAGAATCCACCCCTCATCTCTTCCCCACAATTCCAAAAACAGAAATTGCCTATTATCATGTCACTCTTAACATTGTTCAGCCCATCTAATATTGTTATCTCTCCCAATTTCTATTCTTACTTAAAATTCCTTGGACACCATGTTGGATGTCAAAAAAGACTGTTTGGTGGTTGACCTTGACTGGGTACTAGGTGTCCACCAACCTGCTCTGTCAATCCCATCCTCAGCAGGAAAGGGATACAAAATAAGTCACTATGATTTTTTCCATCTTAAGATAAAGGTGGGTTACTAAAGCAAAATGTCATGTGTGTGTGTAGGCAAAGGAAACACCCAAAAGATATTATTCTCTACTTCCTATCAGTGAGTACTGTCCAGCCACTTTCTGGGAAACAGGGCTTCAGCTTGTGTAGCTGTTGCTACAGAAAATGAATGTTGTAAGTACCAAATGCCCACTCTCCGCGTTCCTTCTCTCCTTATCTCTCATATCTGAGCTGCCATCACATGAAATGGGCCAGTGTGGGTGGGCTGCCCTGGCCGTGTCCCCTCCCATGATCCCAGCCTATGGGTTGAGGACTGACAGTTTTTAGGTGCCAGGGCAGGTGCTGTGCTAGCTCTGCTCAGCAGCACCAAAACATGGGCGTGTTACCAACACCTCTCCTGCTACCAGTGCAAATACAGCACTGTGAGAGCTCTGCGGGGAGATGCAACTCTATCTCAGCCACATCCAATACAACATCCGAGGAGCTACTAAGGAGTACAATTCACACGGTTAGTTACTGAGTTTTGTCACCAGATATTTATTTTATCAGTGCTGAAATGTGTATTCATGCTCTTTTATCAAAGACTGTAACTCCATTGAGAGGACCCACAGGTTGTTTCATATTAGGCTTTGGATTCGTTCCACTCATTAGCTCAAAAGGACAAGATATTTCTCAATACTCTTGAAAGAAAGTAAGACCCTGTTGAAAATGGAAAGGCATTGTAACAACTTGTTTTCTTTTAAAAATACAGGATAAAGACAAAAACTATATTATATATATTGTATGTGCTGCATATTGTGCTTTTAAGAAGTGTTATTTTTGCTTATTTTAATGAGGGTGGTGGACTTTTTTTATTATCCTGGTACTGAAGATTTGAATAAAATGATATTAGGAATACAGAAAAGAACAACTAGAGAGAATTTTTTGCCTGAATGTAAAAAGACAGAAAAAGGCTTTACACATTGGAGTATGGGTTAATCAGTTTACTATCATAGTTTATCAGACACTGATATTGGCCTTTTTATTTATGGTACTTATTTTTAATATTCTAGCACTGTCTGTCTCTATAATGCTGTGTATTTAAAAAAATATAGATTGAATTTGCTAATGTGATTCTAGGTATTAGGACAGAAACTAAAGAAAATAAAGCCTAGTATCAGAACTAAAGAAAGCATATTTTTGTATTCTGAAAAGAATGAAAATGGATTACAAAAAGTCAGATGCAAGCACTGTGAGATTACGTTATTTTTGAGAGGGCTCTAAAGACTCAGTATTCAGTTTTGTGGAAAGTGGAACTTTCCAAAACAAAACAGTGTAATTTTGCTAGAGATAATTGGACCATTCACAATTATGTACAGTGAATCAGTTACTGGAATATTTTTAGACTTGTCTTAAATTGTTTGTAAACAGAGTGCAACTGGAGAAAGTTTCAAGTGTACTAATTTTAGGCTAAAATTTTTCTTGTGTGGTGTTCCTCCAACATTCAGCACTGTATCTGTGTGATGTTGATGTATCTGTTTGCATTTTAAGCAGGGTGTGCTCATGCTGCAGGACAACAGGCCTTGTGCCAGGGAGCTCAGAGCATAAGCATGTAGTGAGAACAAGGGGTGCAAACTCTTCATGGTTTTCATGTTTGTGATGTTTTCATTCCCTGCTGGCACATCATGGCCTGAACCAGAGAAATAGTCTTCAACAAAGACTTAATGCGGGGTCACTAAAAGCACTGTACTTTTCTGTGATTGTCTTGTGGTTTCTGTTCCAGAAGCAGAGATACAAGTGTTGTTCCTATCCCTTCTTGCCTTCACCTCTTCTCAGCTGCGTGTACCCCATGGTTAAATTGCTCACGCTTTCCTGAACAGAACCTGATGCTGCTGCTGGTAATGACCCAGAGGTATGTCAGAGGCCATCCACTGCTCAGGAGCAAATTATCGGCACGATCTTTCTGATTTCAGCCCCCTCTTGGTCTGGCTGGGTTAAGGCCCTAACACATATTGTAAATAGGGCGACTGACACTCAGGTCTGACTCCCAGACTGTGCTGTGGGTTGAGGGATTTGCCATGGTAATAATCCTTTTATCAGCCTGATTGCCCTGTGGGGCCCTATGTAGCTTTGTGTGCTGCAAAGAAAGAAGCTAAAGAAAGCAAGAACTTTCTTTAATTGCTACAGAAAACACTGCTTTAGTCTCCTTGATTTTAGTAGCCTGACGTTCTGTGAGACAAGGACATGTTAGCAAACAGTTCTAAGTATTCTCAAAAGAAGCTGCTCCAGCCCCAACCCCAGCAAAGAGCAGCAGTGAAATGAAAGCACACATTTTATGTGAAGGTCTTACTGAATACCTTCTTGTGTTATTCAGTCATCTCTGTAGGTTGCAAAATGCAAGAGTACAGAGTGAGAGTAAGAAGGATGGCAATACAAGCCTAGCACTTCCAAGAGAGTTTTGTTTCCTGGTCTGGCCATGGACTTCATCAGTCTTCCCTCCTTCAGAGAAACCTTGTGGTTTTGATGGCTTCTAGTAATTGGAATATTGTGAGAATAAATACTCTGCAGTGTTTTTCAGTGCCTAAATTGGAAAGTAAAATTCAGACCATAAATATTAATGCCTGAAGTACATTACTGTTTACTTCTGATTTGAATTTTTAAATCATATTGATATGAGTGTTGCTGTTATTTCTAAGAGGGTGGAAAGGAATCCCATAGGAATGCAATAGCAATTTATTAATCATTGGGACTGCTTTTCAAATGTTAAAATGTATGTGTCTAAGTAGGGTTTTGGGGGGGATTTGTCTTGTTTAACTGCAGTGGAAACCACAATTTCAACACTCAGCTGAAAAAATTCTTAATCCAGTAGAACTCATTCCTTTGTTTACAGCAGTCACTAACAGGCCTTTGGGAAGAGATGTCAGTGTTAACAAGTGCTAAAACTGAAAACTTTCATTGACCAGACATTAATTTTATGAATGTGTAACAGTGATAAATAGCATCAGTACGGAGAGCTGGTTGTCTCAGACTGAAAATAAGCCTTGGTGGACAAAATGCTGCCTCCTTCTCCCGCTCATGTCAGGTGGGCTGACAGCAGCCCAGGGGAGGGTACATCATGGATAACAAATACCTGCTGGCATTGTCCTGACTCCTCCACCTGCAGGATCACCTGCTGAGCCACACTGAACATGACAAAATTCAACTTGGCTGGAATCAGCTGCAAATAACTATTGCTTTTGGCTCTTCTCCTGTTTCTTTTGAAAATTCAGTGTTTTTTAATCCTATGGCCCTTAGAGCCCATCAGAGGAAGCATCCCTGGAGTTAATGTGTCAGGGAAAAGCAATTAAAGAAAGAGTCTATTGGCATTGCCTGTGTGAGTTCCTGCCACTTGCTAAGTGGTGGCCTCCAGCTGACAGGAAAATTCTAAGGCTTCCACACATCAGTAGATGTTGGGAATGCTTTGTAAATCACTGGCAAAGCCCTGTCAGGTCAGAGGGTGCTATGTCAAGTTCTCTTTCTGATGAACCAGGACATTATTATTTTGCATCCTACAAAATTTCTTCTGAGATAAGAGAGAGCCCCTGACTGTACTCAGAGGCACAACAGGGAGCCAATACCACCTTGTTGTGAATTTAAGAGTGTACCCAGGCTTGGAACTGGTTTTATTCCTTTGATTCTCCTCTGCATGGATGCAATATTTCCTTTGCAATTTTCCTTTCTATTCTTTCCTCATGCAATATTTCTTTTTGGCTGAGGTAACACACAAACAGCAGTGTTTTTAGGCACTCTGCACTAGTGGATTGGATACCATTTAATTCAGAGAGCTAGTCTTTATTCCAGTTGTAACTTCTGGGAACATAAAACTAATTTACTTGTGCTTGCATGCATTTTATGAATATTCAATAATGAAAGTAATCCCCTTCTTATTAGCAAGAATAAGGGAAATAGTGTGTGAACACATAAAATGTGGTTTTCTTCTTGAGACAGGTTTTTGAGGGCATATTCAGATTTCATCTACTTTGTGAAGACCTTCTCACAGGCAGCAGATTCAAGAATTTAATATTATTTTTATAAATAAAGTGGATAATATCTTCATGTCGATTTAGGACAGTTATCCATCTAATAACTTTTTAAAAATCATGGTTTGGTATAACTGCAGACTGGATCAGAAGAAATGCAAGTTGCAGAAGTTAGGATCGTGAGATCTCGAGTATTTGCTTTGATCATGACAGAGTCTATTTGTTTCAGATGTTTTACGTTCAAAATATGGAGAAGTAGTCATTGGCAATTCCTGTTGGTGTTAGGTTCGAGGTTGCCTGCATAATACAATTCTGCCATCTGAAGCTTGGTGTTGGGCCTTTTTCCTGAGTAAGTTTTGGAATTTCCTCTCAAAACTGTTTCTTGTTTCTGCAAACACAAATATCCAGAAGAGAACTGGCCAAGACTTTGAGTTTCATCATCAGAAAAGATACTGTGCTGTCTTAAATTTGTATGCAGAACTGTAGTAGGGATCGCTGTAAGTTAGAAGGAACCGACTAGAGCAGGGCCATTGAGAGCGCAATGCAGCTGGGCTGGGGCAAAGAAAAATGTTGAGGTCTTCCCAGAGATAGATGAGGAACATGAGAAAGACTGGGAGGGTATTTTTGTCTCTTAAAATTAATTTTTCTACACTCAAAGTCAAGGACAGACACTTCCAGGTGAAACATGTCTCCTTTCCAACATCTCATGCTGACTTTTAAGGAGAACAAAACACTCACATTTATTGCTTATTGAAAATGCAATATTACAACGATGAGGCTAGGAAAAGGCAATTTTCCAGTAATGAAACATGTACATTAGCAGAATTTATATCATACCCTGGTACCTTATATATACTTTAGTTAAGTATACCAAATAACTAGTGATGAACACTTGATTTTAATGCAAAAGGTATTTAAAGGGTGTCTAGGTACTCCATGTGCTTTGGCAGTTCTGCTTTATTATGGTAGATGAGTCAATGAATTATGTTTGGATAAATAACTGTTTTGGTTTAGGGATGTTATTCTCCAACTTACTGCTCCCACTGAAACACTCTGAGCTATCTGCTGCTTGCTTCAGTGGGATGAAGAGGAGAATTGAAGGTTCAAAAGGTAAAGAACATGGGTGATGATCAGAACAGCTTACTAGAAACAGCACTGGAGTAAGAAATGAAGGGAAACAGCAGCAAAATGAATGACAGCATCCAGGAGAGGCAGGCAACTCTCCCAGTGAGTGCTCACCATGCAGAACCCCCAGCACTGCAGCACCCACCTGGCCAGAAGGGACCCCCTTCTCCCCCCACCCTCTGTGGGGTGATGCAGAATAATCCCTGGGTGCTGGTCAGGCTTCTCCTGGCTGCTGCAAAAATTAACCCTCTCCTGGTCAGATGCAGGACAATGGGATATCTCAAACATCTTACTCATAAATACACTATGGATCTAGGGACTCATAAATATTGTGTTACATTTATTGAACTATCTTCATTTCTGAACCTAGACATCTTCAATCTTTGCCAAGAATAACCCTATCAAAAATCCCCCTCAGTTATATGCTTTCTCACAAATATGTTGTCTTCTTTTGAAACTTGTCGTATCTTATTCTTCCTATAGGAATGCTAGTCAGAGAAAAAAAAATCTGAGAGCCACAATGAAAGAAGTACTTCTAGGGCTCTTGCAAAATTCTTACTTCTTTTGGTGGTGGGTTTTTTTTTGTTTGTTTGTTTTCTGTTTTTTGTTTTTTTTTTTTTTTTTTTTTTTTTTTTTTTTTTTTTTTTTTTTTCTCTCTTCTCTTCTGTGACTGTTCTTAAATTGTAGTTATGGCAAGACCCCAAAGGAATGGTAGGTAATTTTTTCTTCTATGTATTTCAATATCTGATTATTTAATCTTGATGCGGGTTTTAGAGTAAGTACTCTCTTGTACCAAGTTTACTGTAATTTTTGCACAAACTATATAGCAGGGAGAGAATATGGGCTTTTACACAAATGTGCACATCCTAAAAGGTTATTTTTTTTTCTCAGACTAGCCTCAGCAAAAATAAGTTTACAGGAATATCATCCAAAGCTTTTGTTTAATAAAGAATCATTAGGAAAAAAACCCAACCAACCAACCAAACAAACAAAAAACCCAAAGAAAGATCCCAGTAGAGAAAAAGTACAGAAAAATCAGAATTTAAATGGCAGAATTTTTAGACAGTATGTAAGATTTTCAGACTAATATACACAGGGAATTTAAAATTGTTGCAAATTTTTGTCAGATGTGATCACACAACCAGTGGCTTGTTGAGCCACTCTCAATAGAACCTGCTTAGCAATGAGGAACATAATTTTTCTGTCATAGCATTTGCTGAAAGAAGGTTATATTGGTTTATAATCCCATGAATTAATAGGAAAAACTGAATAGTGAAGAAAAATCCTTCCCACCAGGTACTTAACTCAGCTTTGTCTTGGGTTTCCTGAATTCCTCCAAAAGAGACCTCACTTTTATTTCAAGCAAAACTGTCTCAGTTTATGTGCTTTTTGACTGGGCCACAGCCAATTCTGAGAGAGATTCAGAGTTTAGCTGAGATGTGTCTCAACTCAAAGGATCTCGATGCACCTGAGGAGCCAAGACTACCCTGGTTGGCTCTGGGAGCTCTGCACAACTTTTGCAACAGCAGTTCTTGCACCAATGTCAGACATTCCAAACAGCAGAGTAACAGTGGCTTTTAAAAAATCTGCAAATCTTTGCTTTTCTCAGAAATTCTGCCTTGAATCTCTTGAGAGGGGGAAGAAAGAAGCATTACATTTCTGAAATATGTTCAGCAAATGTGTTGGGAAATAATGTTAGCTCTATAGTAGGCATTTTGTAGCTACAGGCAGAGAGAACATAAAGCCTCTTTGCTTTCCAACCACCTCTCTAAAAGCTCTTTTATAAGATTTTTTTCCCCCAGGATGTATTGTGTGCATGATGTAGACCTCAGCCTGTATTTCATGTGTTCTGTCAGAAGAAAAATGATCAATGTCAAAAATGAACAATGGCAGGTTTTTCTGTGGAGCTGACTCACAATAGTGTTACACTTATTTTCTGTGAGCCTGGCCTTTTTGAATGCAAATGCTACATTTTGGGTGGGGTTTTTTGCTCATGTGCATGCATATACACATACTCAAAGAATAGATTTAGAGTAACCCTTAAATTCTAGCAACCACATTTCATATCAGCACCTTTAGAGTGGGAGGCAGAAGTGGCTCATGTACTAAGGAAAACAAAGTGGTGTAAACCAGGACAGCTGTTTCCAGAAAGCTTGAAAAGGAATAGTGTGGAACCTGCTCCTGCCCAGCCTGCTGTGGGATATTCCTACAAAATACCCCTCAAGGTGTGTGGGACAGAGGAGAATGTTGACTGACTCAGTGGTGAAAGTGCTTCCCTTTCTCCCCCATTTGATTTGTGGGGCTCTTTTCTTACATGCAGGGAAAATGAGAGGCAAGGGACAAAAGAGAAGCAGCAATAGCACCCAGCTCGGATGAGCACATTACGAAGATGTTGGCAGCTTGGGTCTAGTTGCACCAGGAATGAATGTTCTGGAGAGGATCTCACAGAAGAGAAACAGATCAAAGTGCCCAGGGCAATGATGTGGAAGGAAGAAAATAGGTAGGACTCTGTTGGAGTGCATGGCCCCCTGGGTTCCTCAGAGAGTGAGAAAGATGCAGGGGTTGAACTGAAGCCTTTAGAGAGAATCAAATATATTAAGCCACATAAAAATGAAGTAGAAGTTTAGACTTCTAGTAAGTAAATTAGTAAGTACACTCTAAGTGCCTTAAGAATTGGTCAAGAATTAGTACAAGTCCCAGAGCCCTGAGGCCTGACAACCTAGCTTTAGACATAACAAAAACAAAGTAGAACCTCACAGTACTAGATAGAGCAGGTACAATTTTTACATGAATGAGATAGAACATTTTATGTTAATAGATATGGTATAAGATACAGCTTTTTACATTATTAGATATGCTATGTGCGTAGTTTTCTGTGTAAGGATTGATGCCAACTTTCGCACTTTTTCGTAGTTTCACGTACTTTAAAAATTAGGTTTAGATTGGTGTAGAGAGACTGTTTCAGAATTCTCTTTTCAGTTGATTGACCAACCTACAAATAGGGACATGAATATGCATTTTAGGTTTATGGATAAAAATCTCCTGGTTTTGGGGCAATGGTGTCAATTCATCAATTCTTCGATGATTGATCCATCCTCCCACCATCTACAAGAAGAGAGAACTTTGCCAGGGAGCCGTGGCCAGGGAGCTGTTGGCAGGACTGTGTCAGGTATTGTATCGCTTGGGGGATGCTTCTGCCTGTCTGCTGCTGCTGCTTGGGGGGAGCAGCCATGGTCACTACTGCTGCTACAGCAGGAGCTTTGCTGTTTCTGCCTCAGCTGCAGAGAGCACTGCTCAGGAACAGGACTCTGGGACAGGAATCTGCCTCTCCCTGTGGCCAGGACCCCTTGCATATCTGTTTTTCCCCTGTGGTCGGGATTCTCTGTCAATTTGCTGTTACACCCCAGTGGGACTTTAGGCTTTGTAACTTTTAGTAAGACCACATACTTAGAATTCTTGCCTTGGAGACTGATGCATTTATATAATAAACAACTTTGTAATAACCAGAAAACGCTCTTGGCCTTTTAAGACCCTAAACTCATGAATAGCTTGACAGGACTAGAGGGAGGAGAGAGTGTGAGCAGCAGAATTCATGTCCTGTGGGAGAGTCAGTGGAGGGGAATGGCAGGCAGGAGTGTGAATGTGTCAGCAGGAGAGAAAGATGCATCCTCCCATTTTAGCTTGTTTCTCTAGTGTCAGTCACTGATGATTTTCTGCACCTAAACACCAAAAGCTGACTATTTAATCATGGTTTTGGTATAACTACCTCTTTTATCTAATTATTACTTGGAGTGATTTGTTTGTACTTATTGCATTTTCTGCAGCCTCTACTATAGATAGGCTTTAAATAATAATTCTAAGTCCTTAGTGAATTAACAAACTGTACAGTGCTCTGAGAACTTCAGTCACAGATGATGCTGAAGAAATATTTCTAAATGAATAATTTATCCATCAGACAAATTTAATGTTCAAGGCAGGTTCATGAACGGATCATGAATTTTTTTTTATTCACTATTTTTTTCCAGCAAGTAGTCCTCTACATCTGGTACATTACTGGTTTCTTCCAACAATTCTGAGAAATGCTTTTTTATCCACTGGGAGTTGTGGAAAATACTGACTGTTCCTTTTAATCTCAGGTAGCTAGTTGGTTTAACTACTGCCTTGAAATAGGCTGTATTGAGAACCTGTCTATATGATAGTGCCAGCTGAGAGGAAGATTAGATGGGTATGTCTACAAAGAGGAAATGAAAGAAAAATCCACAGTACAAATGATGAGACTACTTCCTAACTTGTTAGGAAAGCGTGATTTTAAAACAGATTTTATTTTCATAATGCATTATGTATAAAAAATCTGTAGTGCCTGTCTTTTTCAAAATGAGGAACATTTTTGAGGTAGATCATTATTTTTTAAAACAGATTATCTCAGTTTTCAGAAAATTATTTGATAGGCTGAAGTAATGCTATGCAATTCTGGCTTCATAAGGGAAATCTATTCTGAGTTAAAGACTTATTTCAAAATAAATCTCCTAGGAAGACCGTTTGTATTCTAAGACTAATATTCTATTTCACTGACTGCAATAGTAGTAATCTGTTAACCTCTTAGGCAGCACAGCAGTGAGGCCTCATAAATAAAGCTGCAAAAATTGATGAAAACATAAAAAAATAATAAAAGCCTCACAGGCACTGCTAAAGACTTTGTTCAGGAAATGGAAAGCTCTTTTCAAGGTATGTGAAGAGGCAGATAATGAAGTGTGAAGTTTTTGTATAAATGCAGAATAAACCCATGTATTGAAAAGGAATTGGTGAAAGCTAGAAACCAAAATACCCTAAATGATGTCTGGGACTCTGCTTTAGTAAAACACAGCAGGTTCAGTCTGTCTCAGTCACAGAATCTGTCAGATTACTCAGTGAGACAAAAGTGTGCACATTTGCAGTGTCTAGTCATTATAAGGTTATTCCATTCATTTATTTGGATGGTGCTGTAAGGAGATATATATTCTGTCATGCGAGTCCGTGGGACTGTTATGCTACTATACAACTGTTGGAGCCTGTTTTACATTTTAATAACAGCTTCTAAGCTTCAAGTGATAGCTAGCCCACTTTCTTGGCTGGGGTATCTAGATACTGCCTTTCTCCTGTAGTTCCCCTGGTTCCACTGCATGCTAAAGAACGGAGTTTGACCAGGATTAGTGGGGTTCTGCTTCACAACATTGTGGAGGCTAAGCCAAGTAAGTTCTTCTTTCCTATGTACTGGAGTCCTGTGCTTCTGCATCCAGATAAGCTGTGCAAAAAAGAGTGTCCCTTGAAGTTAGTGTTTCGTACAGAGGATTTGTTCCACCTCGCTGGTAGAAACTGCACCCTCCAAACTGATGCCAGAATGAGTGCCTTATGTTTTGTTTGGGTGGTGTGTTCTTCTTTATGCATGTTTTTGTAAACCCTGTTGAATGGTTTGTTCTCATTTCTCCCCTGACATCTACCATTTTACCCAGTGTTTTCTCCTCCCTCTCCCAGGTGTCATTCACCTCCTACACCCACCTGTTACCTCATCTACATAATGTCAATCCTCCCTAATTCCTACCCCTTGTTCTGGAGAATTCCCTGTCAGTCCTAAACCCCTCCCTGGAGTTCCCCTTCTCCCTCTTGGTCTATGTGACCCTTTCCACTCCCTTTGTCTTTCCTATTGGTTGTCATATTTTGAGTCCTGCCTGCCTTCAAAAGCTAGGGAGGGGCAGGGCCTCCCTAAGAATGGAGAATTGAATGCCCCTCCCTCCAAATTATTATAATTTAGAAAATTAAAGGGGTCTTCAGGCAGAGGTCTTACACATAAGAAAATGTTTCTTATGTTTCTGAAAAATATAAGTTGAATTTGTTATAAGTAGATGAATGTTTCCAATTATGAGAGTTCAGTGAACGTTTCAGATCATGTAAGTGCAGCATAAATGTTTCCGAATGTATGAGTTCAAGTGTGTAATAAGCAAAATGTTTCCAATTGTGTAAGTTTAGGTAGATGAATGTTTCTGGGGGTTGTGAGCTGAATGTTGCAAACTATGTAAGTAATGATTCTAAAGCCTATCTGCTTGGGGTTGTAAGTTAGTGAATGTTTCTGTAAATGCTGGGAGTGTGAAGGAGGAAAACACCTGCACAACTGCAGGCAGCATCCAAACCATGAGCCAGGATTGGTGGAAACAACCGACCAATCAATGACGCCCTGCAGAATGATTGGCTCAGGATGACTCTTGTTATGAACCAATCAGCGCCTCGATAACCAGCCAATCAGAGAGAGGATCCTGAGCGCCCCAATCAGAGAAGAGCAGGAATGGTTAGAAGGGGCATTGGGACTCTGCCAGGGTTCTCCTGCGGACACAACATATCCAAAGGAGCACCCAGGGTACTGAGTTGTTACACTGTAGGTTTTTTCTGGCTTGTCCCCTGGAGTCTGGGCTTATCCTGGGCTGCCTTCTTTGGTAGTTGTTAAAATAAACAAGGAAGGTTTTTTTATCCATCTGAGTCCTGGCCTCGTTCGTAACAATTTGGGGAGCTTATCCAGGAGAAGCCACGCCCAGAGGCGGTCCCGAGGAAGGACGGATTCAAGGAAGATGCGTCTAAGAAGAATCTTTTTTATTTCCACCTTGGATTATGGATTTCCTCAAGATCTTGTGAAGGAGCGCTGGTTTTCCCGATGAACTACCAAAGACACGGCAACTCAGACTGAGAAGACCCTCCTAGAGAGAGCGGGGCTTGCGGTGCACAGGTCGGTACCGCGAGTGGGGACCGGCATAAGGGCGTACGAGACTGAAAGAGTGAGTGAGTGAGACAGGGGCTGGTAATCCAGACCCCCGAAGGGAGTGCAGACCTGCAAGAGAGGGGAGTGAGTGAGGAGGGAGTGTGTGTGGAACCTCTGGGGACCCTTAAAGGCGGGAGAAGAGGGAGTACTCACCTTTTCACCACCCTTACCCGTGCAAGCTCCCATTTCCCTGTGGTTCCAACCAGAGGGACGCAGCACGAGGGGTTGCTGGACTGACTCCCGCGTGGGACAAGGGGACTCCAAGGGGTGGATTTTGGAAATGGGGTCACTGGGCTCCCAACTAGGTGGGAAGTGTGGCTGAGGTTGGGTTCCAAAAGTGCACCTGGGGGCTGTTATTCCTCAAAGCAGATCTAGGACCAGTGAGGGTCTGTCTGTGGGGAATTAGGACCTTTAAGACTGGGCAAATACTCCTACCCGGTGACCAACAGGCTGGGATGGCTGCCGGATATGGGATTGCCCCCTTTTTGGCAGGGGAGGGGGAGAGGGCCCAGTTTAAGGGGAATTAGGACCCCGACTATTAGAAATCCAAAAGGGGATTTATAGTCAGGGCAGAGAAAGCTCGCCTCACAAAAGGAGGGTGAGGGTGGGCTCCTCACAGTGCGGTGACCAAGTGACAGGGCCGCCGGCTGTGGGAGGACTTTCACATTCACTAGGAGTGTGAGGGAGGGTAGGACCTGCCCGAATAGGGAAAATTACCTTTTTTTTTTCTCCAGAATTTAAGTTAATTAAGTTTTACTTTAGAGACTAAGACTACTTAGGCACATTCTGTTGGTAAGAGTTGCTTTAGGTAAAGGTTTATGTGGATAGTATATTGTGTGTTAACTTTGTAAAATTAGATTTAAATTGTGATTGCGGGAAGTCTAATGAGCGAGGTTCTGAGGTGAGGGAAAACCAAGAGTCCTCAGACCGCTCATTAGAAAAGGTGAAGTAGTTTTGTGGCTGTTAAGAACCCGAGGAGTGAATTTTGGAGTGCATCAGAGCAGCGCCACCATTTTGTGAACATTGGTTGTGAGGCGACACCACCATTTTAGATTTGTGAGGTGCAGCGAAGTGACGCTGCCATTTTGCGATTCTTGGTTGTTAGGGTGACGCCACCATTTTGTGATTGCTCCAGTCACAAAGCTAAGGTCTCCTCTTTTTTTTGTAAGTGGTCATCTTTGTGTAGTTTTGTAATAATTTCTTTTTTTTTTTTTTTTAAGTAAATTATTACATTTATTATGGATTACCATCTTTATTTGTATCTCCTTATTTCATGTATTTTTATTCATTTTAAAATGTAATTATTATGTCTCTTATGGTTGTGCATTTAAGCAGCCAACTCTGCAGTCATTTTTTTGATTTATTTAAAAATTCCAATTAATTTGCAAGTATTATTATATCAGTTATTCTTAAATAGTAATTATTACATTTCCCACAAGCCGCCATATTTATTTTGTCCCACGGGCCACCATATTTAGTTTTCCCACGGGCCGCCATATTTATTTTTCTCACAGTATATTTGTTTAAGTGAATATTATAATTGGGATTATCATACTTGTGAGTTAGTTTTAACAGTATTGTTCAACTGAGACTACCGCCTGAACATTAAAAATGGGAAATTGTGTAAGTAGGAATTCTAAAAGAATAAAGGGAGAAAGAGAAGTAAGAGGTATTCCTCCAAATAGTCCTTTAGGGGAAATGTTGGAAAACTGGGAGGAGGATAGTAATCTAGGAATTTAAATAAAATAACAATGATGAAGTATAGCATGGAAGTTAGGCCAAAAGAGAATATCCATGAAGGGCCAGTTTATTTGCCGTGGTACCGATCACAGAAAAGTAATTATGTGCAGCTCTAAATAAGCATGTGAGCTTAAGGAAATCTCAGAATGAAGAAGAAATACAATATGCCACTTGTTGGTTAGAGAATGAAATTTGGGACAAAAAGATAAGAGTATATAAAGTTTCAAAAGAACCAGAAAATGAAAAAGATAAGAGACCAGAAAAGAAATGGGATCCCTTAGATTGTCTTCCTCCCCCTCCACCATTAACTCCACCTGTAGTACGTAGTACATTCCCTTAGTCTTACACACCCCCACAGACTCAATCTCCACTTCCTTTAGCCCAACCTCTACAACCCTCACTACCCCTAGCCCCTTCTCCAGTCTATTCCACAACACTCCCAGTTGTGCTTTCAGTCCTTTCCTCAGGATCTCCAGCTTCATCTCCTGTCATTCCCCCAACTCCTTCTGTTGTATCTCCAGCTTTGCCTCAGTTCCCCCGGTTACACCCTCAGCCATTTCCCCTGTATCCTCAGTGGAACCCCAGGTTCCTTCCTCGACCTCACAGATGGGGACCTTGGTTCCTCCCATGGTCCCATCTGCTGAGTGCCCAGTTTCTCATCCTTCAAACTCTAACCCAAGTTCCCTGTTTGTCCCAGTTGTTATTTGCTCACCTTCCTCAAATCCCCACCTTCTCTCCAGCCCCTTCAGCCACTCTCCCAAATTCCTCCCTGATACCCTACCAGTCCAGTTCCTTCCCCTGCACCCACCACAATTCCCTTGCCTCCTCCCAACTGGAAGTTGAGTCCACCGAATCCTGTAAGCCCTAGTGCATCTCAAGGAAGTAGTCAAGTAGGAGGGCCATACTGTAATACCAGGTCGATGGTAGCAAGAGTAGAAAAGCTCTTCCCTCTCAGAGAAGTTCCAACGGGTGGAGTAGTAGGAGGTGTTGGCTTCGTGAACGTACCTTTAGCAGCCTCAAAAGTGAGAAATTTTAAAAAATAAATAAAGACCTTATTAGAAGATCCTATTGGGATTTCAAATCAGTTAGACCAGTTCTTGGGTCCCAGTGTTTATACCTGGGAAGAGCTAAACTCAATATTAAGCATCCTCTTTTTCCCAGAGGAAATTCAATTAATTTGAGCAGCAGAATGAAGATATGGTAGAGGGAAAACTGAGTTGGCCCCCAAGGAGAAACTAAGCTACCACATGATCCACCAGATTGGGACCCCAATGATGAGCTTGGAAGGAGGAACATGCGAGATTACAGGTCCTCGATAATAAGAGGGATAAGTGAGGGTGTCCCAAGAACCAATAATGCCAAACTTGCTTTTGAAAGTCAGCAAGAAAAGGATGAGTCACCCAGTGTGTGGCTCGAAAGACTGAAAAGGAACTTCCAACTATATTCCAACCAGATCCAGAAAGCCAGGAAGGGCAAGTCCTAGTAAAAGTGCACTTTGTAACCTGAGCATGGGCAGATATCAGAAGGAAATTAGGAAAATTAGATGATTGACACAAGAAAGGACTGAATGAATTGTTGCGAGAAGCACAAAAAGTCTACTTGAGAAGAGAAGAGGAAAAGACAAAAATGAAAGCAAAACTGATGATAGCTGGAGCTAGGGAAAGTGTGGGAGACAAGAGAGAGGAACTGAGAGATGAACCAAAAAGTGACAGGCCAAAAGGAGATGGACAGAAAAGAGAAGTAGAGAAAAAAACAGAATTAGACAGAGGGAAAAAGTCACCATGGGCAGATAGCGACTCTGGTATAACCTGTTGTTATTGCCAAGAAAAAAGGTGTAGTGCCAGAAGAAGGCCAGATGGTGGCAAAAATGATGGTTTTAAAACAAGAAGATGAAGGAGAAATAGACCCAAGGGTGTGGGCAGGAGGAGGGGGTCAAGGATTACTGAATATTCCCCCAATAGGAGTTAAATGAAACCCAATATACCTCCCATCAGAAAGAAGCAATATCCCATCTCAGCAGAAGGAAAACAAGGATTGAGCCCAGTAATTAGAGAATTGATAAAAGATGAGATTCTAGAACCATGCATGTCCCCTCATAATACACCAATTCTACCAGTTAAGAAACCAGATGGTACCTATGGATCAGTGAAAGATCTGAGGGAAGTAAATAAGCAGATTATTGCTCGTTATCCAGTAGTAACCAATCCCTATACTTTATTGAGCAGAATACCATCAGACCACGCATGATTCAGTATCATTGACTTAAAAAAGGCCTTTTGGGCCTGCCCCCTCAAAAAACAAAGCCAAGGTTGGTTTGCCTTCAAATGGGATGGTGAGAGCACGGGAAGGAAACAACAATTACAATTGACCGACTCCCGCAAGAGTTTACTGAATCCCCTAATTTATTTGTTCAGGCACTGGAAGAGATACTGCAACAATTCACTCCGATTGGAGAAGTTCAGATTCTACAGTATGTAGATGATTTGTTAGTCTCAGGAAAATTTGAAGAAGTTAAACAGACAATTGGTAAACTGTTAAATTTTCTAGGTGAATAAGGGTTGAAGCTCTCTAAAAAGAAGTTACAATTTGTAGAATCCGAGGTCAGGTATTTAGTATTTATTCCCACTTAATTGGGAAAGGTTACAAAAAGTTAGATGCAAATTGAGTACAGGGCATTTTATCATTACCAACACGAAAAACAAAAACAGATGTAAGAAAATCATTAGGTCTAATTGGGTTCTGTAAAATGTGGATTGATAGACACACTCAATTGGTAAAATTTTTGTATGAAAAGCTAATAGGGAGTGAACCTGTGACATGGAGTAAAGAAGACTAAGAGAAATTAAAAGAACTGAAAGAGAAGTTAGTAACAGCTCCAGTGTTAAGTTTGCCAGACTTAAATAAGTTGTTCGAGTTATATGTGAATGTAGAAGGAGTCGTTTATGGAGTTCTAACTCAAGATTGGTGTGGAGTTAGGAAACTGATTGCTTACATATCCAAGTTATTAGACTCAGTTGTGAGAAGGTGGCCTATTTGTCTCCAAGCAGTAGCAGCTACTGTAGTTCTAGCTGAAGAGAGCTCTAAGTTAACATTTGGAAATAAAATTAAAGTATACACTCCACATGACCTCAAAGGAATATTAAATGAAAAAGCTAGTCAACGGATCTCAGCTGATTACTAAAATATGAATTAATTTTAAACAACTTTGAGAATCTGGAATTAGCCACCAGCAGAGTCCAAAACCTCGCTCAATTTTTGTACGTAGCACCTAAAGACAAACTAGAACATTGTTGCTTTGAAGTAATTGATTTACAAACAAAAATCAGAGAAGATCTATCAGAGCATCCACTACCTGAAGGAGAAGTCCTCTTTGCAGACCACTCCTCAAAGGTAGTGGGAGGAAAACGAGTGTTGGGGTGTGCTGTTATAAATGGGAAAGACATGACGGGAGTAGAGAAAGGGAAGTTACCTGCGAAATGGTCAGCTCAATGTTGTGAAATTTACGCATTGCTAAGAGGATTCAAATGGCTTAAATAGAAGAGAGGAACTATATACACAGCTTGCAAATTTGCCTATGGGGTGGTGCATTCTTTTCGGAACATATGGGTAGAAAGAGGTTTTGTAAACTCAAAAGGAAAAACATCAATTCATGATGAATTAATCAGAGAAATATTAGAAGCTCTAAAGAGCCCCTTAGAANAAAGAGGTTTTTAAACTCAAAAGGAAAAACATCAATTCATGATGAATTAATCAGAGAAATATTAGAAGCTCTAAAGAGCCCCTTAGAAATTGCAGTAGTCCACGTTAGAGGCCATCAAAAACAAAATGCAACAGAGGTCCAAGACAATAATTTAGCTGACCAAACAGCAAGGAAAGCAGCTCTAGAAGATCAGAATAAAGTTTTCTATTTAACTACTCCAGGAGATCAAGATGATCAGGAAGTACCAACATTTAGTGAAAGGGAGAAAGAAGAATTACTGAAGCATGGGGCAACACGAAATGAAAGATGGGAATGGAATGCGCCTGATGGGAGGCAAGTACTAAACAAGGTACTAAGAAAGTATTAGAAAGCATCCATGCCTCAACTCACTGGGGAACCCTCCATGATCATTTTGCAAGAAATTACATGTAGCAAAAACTGTAACTCGAGAGTGTATGATTTGCCAGTGAATAAGTCGAAAAGTAATGAGGAAAATGCACCAAGGGGGAAGAGAATTGGCAACAAGACTGTTCCAAAGCATCCAAATGGATTTTCCTGAGATGCCCCAAGTACATAGGTACAAACATTTATTAGTCCTCATTGACCACTAAACACACTGGGTAGAAGCATTCCCAACAGTAAAAGCAACAGCTGAGGTAGTGAGTAAGGTCTTGTTAGAACAAATAGTCCCAAGATATGGAATAATAAATACCATCGACTCAGACAGAGGTCCCCACTTCACTGCAAACATTTTATAACAAATAACTGAGGCTTTGAATATTATCTGGAAGTTCCAGGTCTTCCCCTGGAGACCGCAGAGTTCAGGACGAGTCGAACGAATGAATCAGACATTGAAAACAACACTCACAAAATTAACACAAGAGACAGAAATGAATTGGTTGAAGTGTTTGCCCTTAGCTCTAATGAGAATCAGAACAAAGCCCAGAGCAGATTTAGGAGTCTCCTGATATGAAATGATGTTTGGTTTGCCTTTTTTGGCTACCGAAGAGAACTTTGGAACATATGAAGAGGGAGAGCAAAGTGTTTGAAAGTGTGTGCAGACTATTGCTAAGACCTTGGGAGAATTAAGAGAAAAAGGCTATCTTCCCCAAACCACCCATATTGATTTTAAAATTCACAAATTCCAACCTGGGGACTGGCTTTTAGTAAAGACTTGGAAAGAGCAACCGCTCATCCCGAAGTGGGAAGGTCCTTTTCAAGTTCTCCTGGTAACAGAGCCTGCAGTGCACACACAAGAAAAAGGATGGACGCACACTTCTAGAGTAAAAGGACCAGTTTCTTTCCCACTAAATGGACAGTAGTAAAAGCAGCAGATACTAAATTGATACTAAAAAAGAAGGCACTAGAACAACCAGAAGGGTAAAGGGGGTTTTTTTAACTATTGAAACTTTTCTTTTAAAACCTGAAATATGAGTTCATTTAAGGCTGATATTTATCTATATATGTTGAATTTAAAAGTTCTAAAAAGTTATTTGTTACCAGCAGTTGGTGTCAAAAANCGGACAGCTGTCCTCAGAGTGCATTCTAATCTGAGCCCTGCCTGTGTTGACTTTTCTCAGTTAATAACCTGTAATGAGCACAGCAACATATACTGGCTTTTTGAAAATGTAGGGAGTTTTAAGCAAAAATTGCTAGGAGAATGCCCTATGAGGGAAAAATGGATCTACACTGACAAAGAGCCTAAGCCTGAAGGAGCAGAAAAGAGAGTCTATGAACCAGATTAATTAGAGAGAAAGAGGTAACAGGGATAATCAAAACGGGACCTGAAATTCAAGTATACAGAGGGAAAAAATTGTTTTTAGATTTAGTAGAAAAGGTAAGTCATGAGTCAATGTCACTAATTGTTGGATATGTGGAGATACTAGAATGGCAGAAATTTGGCCTAGGGAAGGGATTCCTTTGAGTCCACAGAACGTACTAAAGATACTAGAGAAGGAAGGACCAGGACCAGACAGAAGGTTTGAAGAGAAAGTATGGAGCCTAAGGTCATCGGTAATTGGAGAAGAGGATCCCAATATACCATTCATGTAGGAGAATTCCCATGCAAAATGTTCTGTGTAACCAACCTCACACATCACTGGTGGATCCCTAAGAACTCACACCTGTCTTGGGCTAGACAACAGAAAAAAGGTTGTTCCTATATACAGAGAGAAAAACTACATGAGTGTATTACAGAAACATCCAATCCCTTCCAAGATGAGCCAGTTCTCGCAAAATTTTGGGAATGGGATAGGATAAATGAAATAAAGTCCCCTAAGTTTTGGATAGCCCCGAAAAGACTTTTTTGTTTATGCAGGAAATTTACATATGTAATGTTGCCAAATAATTGGGTGGGAAGTTGTACATTAGGGGTCATAAGGCTGTCCTTTTTCCTGCTCCCCAGAACCGAAAGACAACACCCAGGAGTGCTCTTATACGATGAGTTAAAACAAAAGTAAAGAGAAGTGCAGATAGGAGGTACACAGAAATGGGGAGAGGATGAGTGGCCTCCAGAAAGGATAATAGGCATCCATGGCCTGGCCACTTGGGCCCAAGTGGGGTCATGGGGCTATTGAACTATATGAACTATAAATAGCCAATTTACCTGCTAAACCAGATCATCAGATTACAGGCGTTAGTGGAAATTATAACAAATCAGTCAAGTTTAGCTGTCCATCTGCTCTCCACCCTGTTCAGACAGATGAGGACCATGATTTATCAAAACAGACTAGCATTAGATTATCTACTGGCAGAAGAAAGAGGCGTATGTGGGAAATTTAACTTGTCTGAATGCTGTGTAGCAATAGATGACCACAATGATGCTATTAAAAATATTACTACTAATATCAGAAAATTAGCCCATGTCCCAGTTGAAAGAGGGGAGCCCCTGTTTAAGGGTAATTGGTGAGATGACCTGTTAAAAGAAGAGTGGTGGAAAAAGGGTTTATTGATTGCTGGAGGTGGACTAATAAGTATTATTTTTCTTCCCTATATTATTCCGTGTTTAATCTGAATTGTTATGAGTATTGTGCAAAATTCCATCCTTGAAAACATGAGTGAAGAGAAACTTGCAAAAATTAGGCTAATGAAGCAAGATAACCAAAGAAGAAAGATAACCGGAAAGCCTAAAAAATGCAAAGGAAGCATACGAAAGATACCGGAAGATCCGAAACATATACTGAGTTTATGAAGAGACAGTTTAATACTAAGAGCACTTCAACATTGAGAGGTTGATGAGGGTGAAATGCCTGATCAAAATCTTTGAGGGGGGAATTGTTACAAGTAAGAAAGTGTTTCTGATGTTTCTGAGAAGTATAAGTTGAGTTTGTTATAAATAGACAAATGTTTTGAATTATGAGAATTCAGTGAATGTTTCAGATCACATAAGTTCAGTATAAATGTTTCCAAATGTATGAGTTCAATTGCATAATAAGCAAAATGTTTCCAAGTGTGTAGATTTAGGTAGATGAATGTTTCTGGGGGTTTGGGCTGAATGTTGCAAAATATGTAAGTAATGATTCTAAAGCCTATCTGCTTGGGGTTGTAAGTTAGTGTTTCAGTAAACGCTGGGAGTGTGAAGGTGGAAAAAGCTCAACAGATGACATCACACAGGCAGCATCCACACCACGAGCCTGGATTGGTGGAAACAACTGACCAATCAATGACGCCCTGCAGAATGATTGGCTGAGGATGACTCTTGTTATGAATCAATCAGCGCCTCGACAACCAGCCAATCAGAGAGAGGATCCTGAGCGCCCCAATCAGAGAAGAGCAGGACTGGTTAGAAGGGGGCATTGGGACTCTGCCAGGGTTCTCCTGCAGACACAACATATCCAAAGGAGCACCCAGTGTACGGCGTTGGTACAATGTAGTTTTTTCTGGCTTGTCCAGTGGAGTCTGGGTTTATCCTGGACTACTGTCTTTGGTAGTTGTTAAAATAACCGAGGAATTTTTTTTTATCCATCTGAGTTCTACCTTGTTCATAACAGAGGTGTGGGCATAGGAATAACAGTTCTGTACTAGTATGTATAACAAAGCAAACAAACAACAATAAAAACCTTAATAATAAACAGAACCAGGAACCTCAAGGGGCTTTCTTTCACAAAGCCCGGGGCAGTCTGATCTCTTGGGACTCCGAGAGCCCCAGGCTGGAGCAGTGGACAATTCCAGGCTGGTGGATGGGGTCAGAAGCTCTGCAGTGGTGGCTGGAGCAGCAGGGATGTCCCAGCAGGGACACAGAGCAGCAGAAAGCTTCAAAGCACCGCCGAAGGAGCAGCAGTGGGACAGAGCTGGCCTGGCAGGGCAGGAGGAGGTGAATCAGAGTTCCTGGGCACACGAGCAGATGGTGGTATGTTGACCAGGATGGACGTGATGGTGACAGTGACTCCTCCCGCAGCAAGCAGCAGCCTGGCCATCCTCTCTCTGATGCTGAGAGCAAGAGGGAGAAACTGCCCCAGCCTTGTCCTTTACCTGCCCAAAAACTCCCCCTCTGAGAGAAACTCCCCAAGACCCAAAGAAGTGTAGCCAGGTGCTACAACTCTTCTCCTTTGGCCCCTTTGCTCTGCTTGAGTACCTATAAGAACCCAGTAGTTAGTTTCCTAGCAACTTACTGCAAATAATTCTGTAAGTAAAAAAGAAACAAATCTAACCCTCAACACCTCATTAATCTCCTCTGCGTTGCACCCCTGACTGGCTGAAGAATTGTGTCCTCGCCCCTGTTCCTCCTCTGTTTAACTGTGAAAGTTTGCAGTATTTTCGTCACTGCTTCCCTTGAGGAATAAACTCGTCTGAGGAACACCTGAGAGAGCCCTCCCTGTTGCTGGCCCTAACCCAGACACTGAACCCCGGCTGCCGTGGGGAGTGGAGAGAGCCCCGCTCTGCTCCACTGCTTGGGTCAGACCCACACCAGGGCCACCACTCCTGGTGCGTGATGGGGAGTGAGATCTGGCTGGGTTTTCTCTGGTGTGATGTGTCCTTCTGTTGTCGTGGTGAGAATCTACCTGCTGTTTTCCAGGTTTCTACCTGATTCAGCTCCTGTGTCCAGGTTGAAAAAAGCCCTGTGAGGAAAATCCCAGTCGAGTGGTGAGAGCATCAACAGATGCATTTGTACCCAGAATGCAGAGGACACTGTTTAAGAGGAGAAGCACATAAGCCTTATGATGGATGATTCTCATGTCTGGCACATGGAGGGCAAATTGTTTTCTCAACTAGTTCCTAACAAAGATTTTAATGAAGTAGATTTAGGAGAGGGCTCTAAATTAGGAAAGGGCTGTAGCCAATTACTATCTTTTCTAGCCCCATTACAGGCATGAAAGGTCATGATTTGAAAACTCTTCTGTGGAGAATACCTCTAAAGTAAACCAGTCAATTTTGGTAATGGTTGAATTACATGAAATTTAATAGGTAAGTGCAATAAAGTTTCTAAGAACCATTTTTTAAAATTGATCCCTTTTCAAAATAGCTGAATCTGGGAGGTTGCATCTTTTAGCATGTCTTTTGAAAAAGACCTTTTATTTCCACCCCCGAAATTTTTGAAGAAAGCCCGCAAATCCTTATGCAGAAGGTCTGGTCTACCTGCTTCTTTGTGCTTTAGAACATGACTTTGTGGAGTGAATTTATTAGAGACTATTCCAGAGAGCACGTTTCTGAGAAATGTGAAGAAACAATGTATGGTAGGCTGGGTCATTAGGCCACAGTTCAAAACATCCAAATCTGTAATTGTGTCTCATTTTAGGAGGTGATACCCGTAGAAAAGGGAAAAAGGAAAAGCAGTTCCCCAGTGGGTTGGAATTGATTTTAAAGTAGAAAATAACAGTGCTGGGGACAAAATGGTCATAAATAGAGTAGAATAGAAATGATAGAGGACAACAGAAGAAAATGGCAGTTCTAATTTTGGGAGATGAAAACATGTGTTTTCCATCAGGACCTTCAATTAAGATTTCTTCCAAAACAGTTGAACTCTGGTGTGATTGAAAGCCTGGCATGGAACAACCAAAAGCACATTAGGAAGAGGCTGGCATTTTGTCACTGGAATGACATGGGACACGACTTTACAGAAAACTCAGTAATGCCATAGTCTTTGGCAATTTAGACCTGATTCACCTCTCTAGATGAGAACACTAAGTGTGTACACATCTGGACACACATCTGCACTCCAAGACTGGCCTAGGTGTAGCCTTTTAGCCTGGTAAATGTGGATTTGTTATTACTATTAAAAGAGGCAGCAGGTTAAGCTAAACCCAGCAAGGTCAAAGGGTTTTTCTGAACATGGGCTGACTGCAGCTTTGCTTGAGCCTGGTTAGTTGTTGCAGCATTTTTTTTTTCTAATGTTTGGATGGCTAGTGCCTAATCTTTTACTTTTGCTTACAATAATGTGATATGACCACAGTTTGTAGACAGCTAGTAGCAAGAACTATTTTGTGTAGAATGAAATATTTACCATAGAATCATAGAATAGCTTGTTTTTGAAGAGACCTTTAAAAGTCAGTGCAGCCAACCCCCTGAAATTGACATGGACATCTTCAAATAGGTTAAGTTTGCTCAGAGCTCCATCCAAACTGACTTTGAATATTTCCAGGGATAGGACATTAGCCATCTCTCTGAACAATTTGTTCCAGTGTTTCAGCAACCCTCATCATGGAAAACTTCATCCTTATATTTAGACTGAATCTACCCTCTTTCAGTCTAAAATCATTACCTCTAATCATGTCACAACAGGCCCTGCTAAAAACTTGTCTCCATCATTCCCTGGCAGGGAAGAAGAATGGGCTGTCTGAACAGGGAGCTTTTGCAGGAAAATGAAGAGACTTTCTGGCCTTTGGAAGAAGGGGCAGGCAAGAAGAATACAAGTATGCTTCTGGGTCTTGTAGAGAGAAAATTAGAAAGGTAAGCTCAGCTACAACTCAATCTGGTCACTGGTGTGAAAGATAATAAAAAGTGTTTTTCCAAAAACATTATTAGAAAAAAGAAGGCCAGAGAAAATCTCCATCCACCATTGGATGAAGGGGGAACCCGGTTATCAATGATAAGGAAAATGCAGAAGTACTCAATGTGTTCTTTTGCTCAATCTATAACTGTAAGGCCAGTGATCCCCAGGGCAATCAGTCCCCTGAGCTGGTAGACAGGGACAGGGAGAAGAAAAGACCCTCTGAAACCCAGGAGGAAGTAGTTATTGACTTGCTGAACAATAAAGTTTTGGGAGAATCACTGCCTTCCAGTGGCCTCTAGACAGCTATCTATCCCAGGAACACAGGGATATCTTGCTTGGCCTGATCTTACTCTTCTTTGTGTGGCTCACCACAAAGGGAAGGCCCTAGTCAGCCCCTTGTAGATTTGCACAGATTGCAAATGGATCCTGGATTTGTGTCTAATCTTCATTGCTTACATGGAAAAAAAGCCTTTTTCTCTTTGCTTTCACTGCCACTTTTACCTGTGTCAGTGAGAATATTCTGACACAGCAAAATAGTGCATGAGGACATGCAGCCTGCTTTTTCTGGGTGCAAATAACTTTGGGCATGACACTGTGTTGCAGGGTTTACTACATTCTGTGTCCTGAGGCCTCACCCCCAGAGGCAGAAGGAATTTGATGGAAGAACAAAGTAAGGAATATGCATGTCCTTTGTGGTGAGCCTGGACCCCATCTGGCAAAGGGCAAAATCTTTATCAGGGCCTGATTTTCAGACGTTATGCTCAGTGCGTCCTGAAAGCAGCTGTTTCTCCAGTGTCTCTGAATGGGCAAGAAAAAAAATAAGGACAATCATATCATAACTTTACCCTGTCATGGTTCAGCACATCTGATCAGGACTATTTCACTGTCTCCAGTGTTATGGTTTATGAGTTACTAACTTCATTTCCATTGGCACTGTACTTGTAAAGTGATGACAGGAGTGGATTTGTTTTTATGGCTTCCATTTCTACATCTGGACTGCGGACCAACCAACAGCATGAAAAACCCTGTAGGAGAATAGATTGTGAGAAATGAGGAATGGGTCTGTGGCTGAGCCTCATCACTAATGGGGAGCAGCTGTGTTAGACAGGTGAACAGCACTGAAATGAAAAGAAGCACGGATGCTGGGGTGCATTGACCACTCACAAAAGAGTAAAAGGGCACACAGGTGTTATGCATGTGAGAAGCAGGGTATTACAGGTTGTACTGGGGAATAATGAAGTGCTGATGGTTGTAGCCATCCTCAGCATCAGTCATGTATCATCTGTCAAAACCCCAGTGGCTTTGTAGCATTTACGTGACTAGGAGTCTAGGTTGCAGGCAGAATCAGGTTTGGACTCATGTACAGCCCTAGTTTCTTCATAATGGGCTTCTCACCTAGACCACACATGCACCTTTGCAGTCTGACACTTAACGCTATTTTGATAATGTTTTTGAGCAATCCTTCTGGAAGAAGGTTGGAAGAGAAATTTATTCTGGAAGTTCTGGAACTTCTGGAATAGGGATTGTTGTTTGGTTGTTTGTTTTTTGTTATGCAAAGAAAGGCAGCAATTCTGATTCTAAAGCATCCCAAAAACTGGAAAAAGTAGTTGAGATGACAGATGGAGACCAGATAATTGTGGGTGAACAAGAAACAATGCAGGTATCATAATAAACAGCCTAATCATTATAGAGAGGTTGTATGGAAATAATGGAAAAAGGTGTATGTGTGTGAAGATTAAAGAGTTAATTTTGACATGTGTTTATAGAAGCTTCTTCGATGTATATGCATGTATAGCAGTACTGGAGAAAACACAAAGGACTCCTGAAAGCATAGACTAGACACACAGACGTGCCAGGTAGAGACTGATATTTTTGGCCCTTGAGTAGAAATAAAGAGAGAGATGACCTTGTGTTATCACAGTCGAGATTAACTAACCAAGAAAGGACTTGAACACAGAGCAGAAACTCAATTCATTTCGAAAAAAAAAAAAAAAAAGGCATGGGAAAGATGCAAAGTCTGGAAAGGTGCAGTCAAGGCAACTGACAACTCTGACAGCTGACCATCACAACAGTGTTCAGAGCAGACATGAGCAAAGCAAAGGTACTTCTGTCTAGGTCAGAGAAAAGTTCCTGCAGTACTGTAAAAGCAATTACTATCAGCTCTTAGCTTGCACCAACTATATATTTATGGGTGGGTATGAAAGGTGTATACAGAAATAAAATACAAGGCTTACAGATATCTGGGAAATGAGAGAGACATGGAGGAAGGTCTGAATCAAGGAAACACAGCTCATGGACCTGATGACAAGCAGGACTGGAGTGTTGTACTGAAGCATCAGCATGGATTGAAAAGATAATAAAGGATGTCCCTTGGTGACATGCTGTTTAAACTGAAAGGCAGGTATCCATGAAAAGTGCCAGAGAGATCAGGGTTTCAACCTGCCCTGGAGGGAATGGGTAAGGAGAAGAGAGGCTCTGTGAACTGTTCTAGAGATGAGAGTGTTTCTGAGATAAGCAGAGGGTAGAGAAAGGTGGTAAGGACAGAACTCTCATAGGAAGCTGAAAAGGGATGAGGACGATGCTCTGAGTAACACATGACAGGGGTGACTGTGTAGATGAGAGAAAAACAAGAAGAGGACACAGTTTTGGGTGCTAAGGAAAAATGTGAGCTTGGAAGAGCTTGGTTGCTATTGATGCAAGCAGATGATCACTCAAGGTCAGTGAAGACAGAGTAAGAATTCACTGCAGCTCTTCTATAACAGAAGTTAACCTGAGTATAGAGGAAGAATGTTGACTTCGCATCAAACCGGGACCTATTCCATTTACATTTTTCGATGTGTTAATTTTAACACTGAGACCAGATGGTTTATAGGTGTATCACAGATTTTTGAGCAATTAAGAAGTAGTAACCTACTATTTTTGAAGTTGAAAATAATTTATTAACTTCCTTATAAATAATAGTTTCCATCTCTGTGTTTGTAGGACACATTCCAACTTTATGCAACATTTCATATTGGATTATAACTTCTGTTTCTGACTCTACAATGGTCATATACATTCCCTATTCATCAGAGAAGGGTAATTAAATTGAAAGATCTCTCTGAATATTTATATAATTATTTTTAAATACTCAGAACTTAATTAAGAAAATTAGAGGATTAAAGGATTAAAATAAAGTTTTATGGGGTGGCTGAGGGGTAAAATTCTAAGAGTAAAATAATATTAAGCTTTTATAGAATTAAGACCAGTAGGAAAACAGAAAAGATGGTAAGAATGAAAAAGAAAAACTGACTAAAATTAAATGGCAGGTAACATAGAACACATACCTGTTTATTAAACTTCTAATTTGTGTTATTTCTTGGCAGATTACAGCTGCCTGCTTAGGCATAGCTAATTAGTGAGAGTAGTAGTTTCAATGAGCTGCATCCATATGATTTGTGCTAGAAATCAGTTCAGATACTGCTATCTGAACTGTCTTAGCACTGAAAAAGTTTTTGATAAACTTTTGCTGTTAGAAATCATGGTTTTATCATGATTAGATATTGAGGAATGGGGAAAAGGCTGTGTAGGAAGCACAGTCCGTGGCTTTTGTTTAGCATGTTATTCAAGATGAGTCTGTGGCTTTAATACACCCATGGCAAACCTGGCAGTAATTCACCAGGGGCAAGAATTCATCCTCCAAAGATATTTGAAATGTTTAGCTGTATGTGTATGCTAAATGCCTGTAACTTTTTGACATACAATTTTCTACTGCTGCTTTAAAAAAATAGCCTTTTGCCAGCTCCTAAGGTTTAGCCCAGTGTTTGGCACTCTGGAATTCTTTTTTAAAATTTCTGGAAATATCTGTTGGAGAAGTCAGTCAAGGAAGCATATGGAACAACAGGTTTTTTTATTGATACCTGCTGGAATACCAGAAAGTTTGATTCAACAAATGGGGATTATCCAGAAACTTACCATTGCTGTCAACTTGCTCCACTGCTGATCACAGGCTGACCTGCCCAGCTCTGAAAAGGCACAGCCTTAGTTATCACGACCTTTCACTTTGAAAACAATAATTCTTCAATCCCTCATGAGACCACCATGCTCTGTTTTACACTCTAATGAGCCAGCGGTAGGTTAACCCCTATTTAATTTTCTTTGCATCTTTAAAAGAAACAAGATTTCAAAGTGCTGTTTCCTCGCACTAAAGAAACCCAAATCGCTGTATTTTTTTCCATATAAATTTTCTTAAATACTATTTTTCAGTGAAATCGGTGCCAAGGCTCTTAAATAAACTGACACAATGCTTTTGAAGCCATGGTGTATGATTTTATGTACTACTGCATCTCTACAGCAATTACATCTATTTTGCCTAAGCTGCCTCTTACCCCAGTGAAAATTCCACACATCAGGATTTAAGTGATATGATTGAAATTGCTCACACCATTAAATGACAGTGAAGTTTACAGATAACCAAGGTACAGTTGACAGCAGGTTCTAGTCTTTGTTTTTTGGCAACAGAGCTCTATGCGAGTCCAAAGGCAATTTTTAGAGCTTAAAACCCACACTGTCAGATAAAAGCTGAGCAGTTTTCATATATTCACACCAGCGCTCCCAGATGGATTTTGAGATTGGGAACTCATTGTGAACTGCTTTATTGGAAGCTGGTGGAAAAACAGCAGCAAACAAAACAACAGGGCTATTGGAGCAAGATGTGTTGCACAGAACCCTCAGATGTACATCCACGGCTGCCTGCTCCTGTTCCTGCTGAACCTCAGAAAATTTCTAATTGCTAAAGCAGGAATGTGGTTTGAATATATAACATGCAAATTTGCAAAGCTCATATGACTTATCCGACATAACAGAGGCTCCTTGAGGTAGGTAAATATTTCCAAATAATAAAACTTCCTGTGCTTTTGCTGTTTTTGTGAGCAACTATTGGGAACGTTGTAAATTCAAGCCTGGAATATTCTTCTAGTTGAAAAGATTTCTGTGATATGGGTTTAAAAAGCTAGATTAAAATCAGTTTATTTAGATCATATTTACAAGTTTTTCAAAGTCAAATGCTTGCTTTAAACTTAGAAGGAACAAGAACATGTGTTAGCTATTGCATACAGCTCTTGAAACAGAGGCTCTATTATTTTTCTCATCATTACAGGCATGTAATTTCCATTAGTTTCAATTAGATTGATGTGTTTCTATCAAAGGAAATAGTTTCTTTATAGTGTTGCCTTAAATAACATGGAAACTAAGATTTGAAGAGAGATCTGATGGCTCCTTAGAAATCCATGTCCAGCCTCAATAAATTTCTAAGAAGGCTTGCTGAGCATGAAGCAGAATGTGTCCTGACTCTGTAACATCTAGGGTAAACACTGTAATTCTGGAAAAGAACCAATTATTTTTGAGTGGATTGTTAATGTGGACCCCTGGTTCCTTGGAGTCTTGACTCCTTTTTTTTTTTTTTGTGACACAGTTTATGTGCTATCTGAGATCAAAAATGTGTTGTTTGTACAAGTGATGCAATATCATTTTGTATCAAATGAAGAAAAACACATTTCATGTAGCACAGGAAAATCTGAGTTAGATGTTGTGACTACCTTTCTCTTGTTCTGCTGAGGAGCTTCAACCACCCTGTCACCTGCTGGAAAAGAAGCATGGTCAGCTGTATCCAGGAGACTTGTGGAAAGCATGGAGGACACCTCCTTAGGCCAGCTGATAGCCAGCCCTAATAACTAGAGGGAATGTAGCTCTGGATTTGATGGTTACCTGTGTAAGCGAGCTAATCAGGGATGTCAAGATTGGAGGCAGCCTGGGCTGCAGTGACCATGCACTGGTGGAGTCTGCAGTCTGGAAGAATATGGGTTAGCTAAGGAGTAACATCAGGCTTCTGGATTTTAGGAAGGCTGACTTCCAGATTTTCAGGGAGATAGTCAGTGGGATGCTCTGGGAGACTGCCCGTGTGGACAAGGTAGCAGACCAGAGCTGGCAGACTTTTAAGGAAGTCTTCCACAGAGCACAAGAGCTAGAGATTCCCAGAAGAGACACCATAGCGAAAGGAAGGCAAAAGATCAGCATGTCTGACTAGGAAACTGCCGGTCTAAGGGAAAAGAAAACTAAGGGAAAAGAAACAAATGCACAGGCAGTGGAAACTAAGGTAACAGAAGGGATATAGAGGAGAAGTATGGTGTAGGAAGGGGTGAGGAAGGCAAAGGCAAAACTGGAACAGAAATCTGGCGAGGGACACAGAATAACAGGAAGGTTATCTACAGGTATGTTAAGTGGAAAAGGAAGATCAAAAAGGATACCCTCTCCAACAAACAAGATTGGTGAATAGTAGCAACAGACAAGACTAAGCTGCTCAACAATGTTTTGCTTCAGTCTTCACAGGCAGCCTCTCTTCCCACACCCTCAAGGGGCTGAACAGCAGGATGGAGACTGGGAGAGCAAAGTCCCTCCTGTTGTAAGAGAAGAGCAGGTTCAAGACTACCCGAGGAACCTAAATGTGCATAAGTCTACAGGACCTGATAAGGTACATTCTGGAATCCTGAGAGATTTGGCTGATGTAGTTCCCAAGGCACTGTGATACTTGAAAATCCATGGCAGTCAGGAGAACTGCCTGGTGACTGGATGAAGGGAAACATTACACCCATCATTAAACAGGGTAGAAAGGAGTACCCTGGGAGCCACTGACCTGTCAACCTCCCCTCTGTCCCTGGAAGAAGATGGAAGAGATCCTCCTAGAAGCTGTGCTAAGGGGCATGGAGGACAGGGAGGTGATTTGAGACAGCCAGCACAGCTTCACCAAGGCAAGTCCTGCCTGACAATCCAGTGCCCTTATGTGGTTGAGTGGCTCCATCAGTGGTCAAGGGAGGTGCTACATGTGTCATTTATCTGGACTCTCAAAAGCCTTTTACATTGTTGCCCATAATATCCTTCTCTCTGGAGAGTGATGGATTTAATAGGTGTACTGTTACATGGCTGATGGATTGGTGGGATGGTTGCATCCAGAGGGTGATCCATGGCTCCTAGTTCTGATGGACATCACTAACAAGTGGTTTCCTTCAGGGGTCTGTACTGGGACTAGAGTTATTTAATAATCAATAATCATTAATCAGTGACATAAACAAAGGGCTTGAAGGCTCCCTCTGCAGATTTACAGATGACCCCAAGCTGAGAGGTGCTGCTGACATTCCTGAAGGACAGGATGTCATCCAGAGGGTCCTGGACAAGCTGCACAAGTGGCTCAGGGGAACCTCATGAGGTTTAACAAGACCAAGTGCTGGTGCTGCACCTGGGTCAGAGCAAACCCTGAATCAATCCAGGCTTGGATGAACAGATCAGAGCAGCCCTGCCCAGAAGGACCTGGGGGTGCTGCTGGGGAGAGGCTGGACATGACCCAGCCATGGCACTGCCAGCCCAGAGAGCCAAACGTGTCCTGGGCTGCAGCCAAAGCCCCGTGGGCAGCAGGGCAGGGAGGGGATTCTGCCCCTCTGCTCTGCTCTGGTCAGATCCCACCTGCTGGGCTGCATCAGCTCTGGGGTCCAGCACAGGGAGGGGCTGCTCTTGGAGCAAGTGTAAAGCAGGCCACTAAGATAATTAGAAGGATAGAGGATCTTTCCTAAAAGGAAAGGCTGAGAGAATTAGGATTGTTCAGCCTGGAAATAAAGAGGTGTTGGGTGATCAACTGGAGCCTTCCAGTACCTAAGGGGAACCTACAAGAAAGACGAGGCAACACTTCACAAAAGCATGTAGTGTCAGGACAAGGGGCAGTAACTCCAAAATAAGAGTGGGTTTAAATGAGATAGTAGGAAAATTGTACTACTGTGAGGGTGGTGAGATACTGTGACAGATTGCTCAGAAAAGCTGCAGATGCCCCATCCCTGGAAGTGTTCAGGGCCAGGCTGGATGGGGCTCTGAGCAGCGTGGTCCAGTGGGAGGTGTCCCTGGCAGGTGGGTTGGAATTAGATGATCTTCAAGATCCCTTCCAACCCAAGTCTCTCCCACCCAAATGACCAAGGACCATTTCTTTTTCCACATCCTTTCAATGTATTCCATTTTTGGATTAAATTGAAAGTTACTGTGATAATTATTTGTGAATCTGGGAAGTTTGTTGGCATTTCTGGCTCCTTAGAATCCTTAAATATGAGATCAGAAGAGTATTTTTCTGGAACACACACACAAAAAGGAGAATGCACACTGTAATGGATGCTTGATCAGACATTCTTTCCTTTTATATCTAGTGAAAACTCTTGGACTCTAGGGATTTCTGGGCCAGCATCTGCACTTAAGAACATTACAGCTGACTTCCTGAAAAATCATCTACAAGAAGACTCAGTTGAAGCTGGAGGCACTGGCACATTCTGTGCTGTGCTGTATGCAGAGGCTGTGAATCTGATTAAAGTGCTGGGTTTCTAGATTCATCATGCTAAAGAAAAAATGAATTTTTTTACATGCTATATGATACTATATGATATTTGGAGATTGTCTCTGAAATTTTATTTTTGGGTATGGTGATTTCTGAGTTTTGCATGATGGGAATGAAAAAGCCTGTTCAGATAATAACACAAAGCCGAGGGCAAGGGAAACTAGAAACGAGTGCTTCATAGAGTCAATATGCCATATATAGAATTAATAGTATTTTGTCAAGGCTATGATTGCTTGTGAGCCCTGCTCATGATTTGACCTGGAAACAACAATAGGGGTGCATTTATGCTGATACTAACTTTTTTCAAATCAGAGCTTAGATTTGACATAACAGTTTTTCTCATGGCAAATTAATATTACAAGCTAAATAATTAAGGATTGGCTCATTTATTTAAATGTCTTCAGATCAAAAATACTTTGATGGAATTATTTGTGTATTTCAATGAAAAGCTGACACGAGGGAGGGAAGAAAAGATAGTACATTGCATCAGAAAATGCCTTCTTAATAATTTTGGTCTGCTTTTGAAACTGAGAAAAGTCTGTGTAAATTTATAATATTTTTATTACTTATTATATTATTTATTAATTTTATTATTTAGTTTATACTATTATTTATAAATATTTATAAATAATTATTATTTATTATATTTAGTAATTTGATTAATACTTCAAAATTCCTGGTTTGAATTTCCTGTAGTGAAATCTTCAAATTTTGGAAAAGATATAGGATATTGCAAATAACTGTTGTANAAAATTGTACTACTGTGAGGGTGGTGAGATACTGTGACAGATTGCTCAGAAAAGCTGCAGATGCCCCATCCCTGGAAGTGTTCAGGGCCAGGCTGGATGGGGCTCTGAGCAGCGTGGTCCAGTGGGAGGTGTCCCTGGCAGGTGGGTTGGAATTAGATGATCTTCAAGATCCCTTCCAACCCAAGTCTCTCCCACCCAAATGACCAAGGACCATTTCTTTTTCCACATCCTTTCAATGTATTCCATTTTTGGATTAAATTGAAAGTTACTGTGATAATTATTTGTGAATCTGGGAAGTTTGTTGGCATTTCTGGCTCCTTAGAATCCTTAAATATGAGATCAGAAGAGTATTTTTCTGGAACACACACACAAAAAGGAGAATGCACACTGTAATGGATGCTTGATCAGACATTCTTTCCTTTTATATCTAGTGAAAACTCTTGGACTCTAGGGATTTCTGGGCCAGCATCTGCACTTAAGAACATTACAGCTGACTTCCTGAAAAATCATCTACAAGAAGACTCAGTTGAAGCTGGAGGCACTGGCACATTCTGTGCTGTGCTGTATGCAGAGGCTGTGAATCTGATTAAAGTGCTGGGTTTCTAGATTCATCATGCTAAAGAAAAAATGAATTTTTTTACATGCTATATGATACTATATGATATTTGGAGATTGTCTCTGAAATTTTATTTTTGGGTATGGTGATTTCTGAGTTTTGCATGATGGGAATGAAAAAGCCTGTTCAGATAATAACACAAAGCCGAGGGCAAGGGAAACTAGAAACGAGTGCTTCATAGAGTCAATATGCCATATATAGAATTAATAGTATTTTGTCAAGGCTATGATTGCTTGTGAGCCCTGCTCATGATTTGACCTGGAAACAACAATAGGGGTGCATTTATGCTGATACTAACTTTTTTCAAATCAGAGCTTAGATTTGACATAACAGTTTTTCTCATGGCAAATTAATATTACAAGCTAAATAATTAAGGATTGGCTCATTTATTTAAATGTCTTCAGATCAAAAATACTTTGATGGAATTATTTGTGTATTTCAATGAAAAGCTGACACGAGGGAGGGAAGAAAAGATAGTACATTGCATCAGAAAATGCCTTCTTAATAATTTTGGTCTGCTTTTGAAACTGAGAAAAGTCTGTGTAAATTTATAATATTTTTATTACTTATTATATTATTTATTAATTTTATTATTTAGTTTATACTATTATTTATAAATATTTATAAATAATTATTATTTATTATATTTAGTAATTTGATTAATACTTCAAAATTCCTGGTTTGAATTTCCTGTAGTGAAATCTTCAAATTTTGGAAAAGATATAGGATATTGCAAATAACTGTTGTA
>VXBR01004482.1:1452120-1483306 GCA_013400215.1 Cisticola juncidis
TGCAAATAACTGTTGTATTAACCAAAGAGAATTTACCAAAATAAATTTGAGCTCATTAAAATTTAAAAGAAATGAAAGAGAAATCTGAACACTTTTCAGTCTTGAATCTTGGTGAGTTTTCAGTTTTTCATTAGAACACTAGACTGTGTCGTCTGATTTACATGTAGGGAATAAGAAAATAAGTATCTGCCCCAAAGTGCTACAGCCCCCAGTTCTGAGGGTCTTCTGTAAGGATCATCAAACACTGTCTGATCTAAGGCTTTACACCAATATGGTTCAGGAAAAGAAAAGGAGTCAATAAAGGCAAGTGCAGGGTCCTGCTCCTGGGGAGGAACAACCCCAGGCACCAGCACAGCCTGGGACTGACCTGCTGGGGAGCAGCTCTGAGGAGAAGGACCTGGGGGTCCTGGTGGACAACGAGCTGTCCATGAGCCAGCAGCGTGTCCTGGGGGCCAAGAAATCCCGTGGGATCCTGGGGACATTAGGAAGAGCTGTGACAGCAGGGGGAGGGAGGTGATGCTGTCCCCTTGCTAGGTTTGGCCATAGGCACAAACTGGAACACAGGGAGTTCCACCTGAACGTGAGGAACTGTGGGAGTTACTGTGGGAGTGACAGAGCACTGGAGCAGGGTCCCAGAGAGGTTGTGAAGCCCGATTTCCTAGAGATTTTAAACCATGGGGACTTCCTGAGTACTGTGCTGTAGGGGACCCTGCTTGAGCAGTAAGGGAGGACTGGATGACTTCCAGTTGTCCCTTCCAACCTCACCAGTGTGTGATTCTGGTTTTAAGCAATCCTGGTGTATTAGTAAGTCCTGTATCATCTGGTGGGGGCTCACAGAGTGGCACCAGCTGCAGCCAACACCTCTTGGGAAAGGTCCTATTTTTAAACTAAATCATGATACGACACAACTAAGTTTTTTTCCCCTGAAATATTTTCTCTGTTTTATTATTTGTGCTTAAATGCTGTTTAAATCTGCTATGCTGAATTTATGCAAACTCTTAATGGAGGGCTTGAGAATTCAAACCTAGAGCTTCTGTGGGTTTGACTGGGATTACAATATGGCATAATAATCATAACAATTGTCCCAAAATTTTGCTTAGCTCAAAGCAAAATTACTCCTGATTGCCATCTAGTGAACCAGACTAGTATACTCCTATTTTATTACCACTCTAATTACTTCCTGTCTGTAAGAACTGAAAGGGATAACATTTATCTCCTCCTCTCCATGCAACCAATAGAATTCAGGCATATGAGTCTCAGACTTCTCATCAGGGGATCAGGAAGAAGGGGAGAAGAATCAGGGCCATGACTGTCTGCACAGCTTATGAAATAAACCACAGGGGAGGATAAACATCACCAAAGACCTAATTCTGTTGGTATAAGTGGTGTGGAACATATTTCCCCTTATCCAGAACATGTATTTAAATAGAACTGGCTGATTCTTTTTCATTGTACCTGAACACTGTTGGCTTTCAATGAATAACTGCCTTTTTATAGTTGAAAGCTCTATGACCTCTAACAGTTCCTTTTGCAGACAATCAGTTTATTTTTCTGTTTGAATGTGACCCTGAGGGAATCAGATTTTTTTCATAGAAATTGTCAGGTCAGTCTGATGCCCTCACAACTCCTTCACTGATCTTGCACACAGTCAATCATTTCCTTACACCACTGGTTTAAGACAGTGCACAGTCTAGGAGATATTATTCCCTCTTATGCAGCCATCTCCAGGGTTTCTAATTCATTCTTTGAATCATACTGTGAATTTGGAATAATGAAGATTTAAATGCTTATTAAAAATCTTTTTTCTGTGTGATGTGGATTCCAACCTATCATTATTGGATTGATTGGGTCACATTAGTGGCAAACAAAGAGTACAAATAGCTTTTTAAAAAGTTATGATTCTTAGTTTCTAAAGGAGCTGAAGCTAATCCACATGCTGTGACTTGTATGCTGAGTTACCAGGTTGTCCTGAAGTATTGTACTCAGAGGTAAATCACTAAAATTAACAGGTGGTATTTTACATTCTGAATGATTTTACAGTATTTTCTTCTTTACTTCTCCAAAGAAATTAAACAATAACCAAAATCTGCTTGACACCAAAACTAAGTCACCTAAATGTCTTGAAGAGAGTGTAAAGGGTAAGCAAGCAGAAACTGAGATGCAGAATGTTTAGGAATAGAGTAACAAAAACATTGTAAAACTTGAAAATAATGACTAAAAAAAAAAAAAAAGGGACTTTTTGTTTTTTTTCTGCCAAGTAGTAATAGTGTGACTTGGGTCTTTGCCAGAGACACGTATGGATGCTTCCTTCTATTCTGCCACCAAAGGGAGAGAGACAGAGTGAGGCTGTGCCTGTGTGAGGCTGTGTGTATTTGAGAAAGACAGCTTTGCCAGCAGCTCTGGGTGGACACAAGGTGACCCTATTAAGCTCTTTCCAAAGACAGCTGAACCCTTTGTAGAGCAAGGACTTAATTTGAATGGGTGTGATCCATCCTGATTAGGGATGAGACTGAAACTCTTGGGTAGATATCAGGACAGAAATAAGAAGAAACAGACATTTTATGTGTCCCTAAAAATAAATTAAAAATACCTTAAGCTGTGGTTAGAGGCAGGCTTAGAGAGGTGAAGGGGAATTAGTTCTAACAGCTTGTGCTGGAGGTTAGCAAGAAGTACATATAACTAGCAAATGCCTTTAGGATGAGGCTGTCACTGAAATTACTGAGGAGCACTTCCAGAGACTGATTTAGATTATCTTCTGGCCAAAGATTTCAGACCTGCCAGGGTTACTCAGATTTGTACCGTGTTTTATCCTCATGTACATCCCTCTGGGTGTGAACTAAGCTATCTGTAAAAAGAGGGGAAAAAGAAGCTTGGACAAAGCCTCATCAGAGGGAAAAGGAGGCTTGGACAAAGGCACCTTGAGCAGAGGTTGCTGTTGATGTGCCCCAGCTCAAGCACAGCTGGTTTAAATCTCTTTATGGGAAAGGTGGGGATCAGATGGGCAAGGCAATGCCTGTCTTAGCCATTTATAGAGTCACAAACATAATTCCTGTTATTTGTGCCACTTGGGTTTTCAGCTACTAGCAGCCACTCTACAGCACCCATTTGCTGTACAGAGGAAAGAAGGTTGGTTACTCTATTTTTGAGTGCAGTTTCATAGCCCAAGGACAGGGTAAAAACCAACTGTGCCTTCCAGCAAAATAGGAGAAAAAGCCTCTCAAAAATGCAAACCAGCAGTAAGCCAAGTGTGCACAAGGGAAAGCTGATAGAAAGGAACTGACTGTTGTTCAGCTTCTTGAAGCCTGGTGAAAGAAGCAGAGCTGCTCAGCAGGTATAAGCAGCATTATCCTGTTCTCCTCAGGGAAGGTAGAGCCATTTTTCACAATCTCAAAGTGAAAATATGTTTGTGCTTTTTCTCCTTGCCTGGTGTTTTACTTGCAGCCGGGCCAACTTTGATGTAGTTTGCACTTGCTTTCCCTCACAGTACTAGGAAAATGCCTCCTCTGGCCTTGATTCATTCATACCCACTACTGAGAGGAGTCCTGGTTTCTGCTGTAAATTAGTAATGTGTATGTGTGTGCCAGATTCTGCTGGGGTATAAGATGAAATGATTTCAGTTGATAAAATAAAAACAATTTGCAAAGGCTTTGAACTGATTCATGTCAGAGTGGTTTGGGTAATATTCCTGCTGCTCCACATTATTGTAAGTGCCTTTGGTTTATAATATAAATAGAACAACTTTATGCTAAAAATTAAAGCATTTCCTTTTCTAAAGGGAGTGCTGCAGCTTATGCAAATTAAAACTCAGTGTTTGTATTGTGGATGTCCTTTTGGAAAGTTTTAATGCAGTTATGAACCTTACAGTCATAATAAAGCTATGACTTGTAGTTTAAAAGCAGTTGCTTACTCCAAACACAGTGTAGAATCACAAAAATGACTCTTGCAAACAAAATAAAGTCAAATTCTGTTTCCAAGATTCACTCAACTGACAGATGAGGGACTCAGGATCTTTCAAGATTAAATGCTTTGTCATGACAGGCTGGATAATTTCCCTTTCTCTTTTCATGTAAATGAAGGTACTGGAAATCATAGAAAAGCATGCAAATCAACTCAATGAATGAACATTTGGCCAGAATGAACCTTTTTCCCCCAGATTTTTGCTTTCTGCTCTAATTTCCCTCTTCCAAGGGTGCCAGCTCTTCTCGTATCATCTCCTGCTTTTCTGTTTCAGCTCTCCTTTTCTCTCTCTGCCTCCCCAAATTCATTTCTTGTCCAGTACCTTGAAGAGTCCCTTTCCTTCCCACAGATCGCCAGCCTTCACAAATCTTGAGTGAACGTAATGTCATGGAGACTTCACCTCTCTCTCTCAAATTTGAATTAAATTGGCCAGCAGATTAAAAAGCTGCTGGGGAGGACTGGCAAATAATTTTATAAGCCTCATTTCCTTAGGACATCAAGCTAGAAGGCAGCAATGTATTAAAGACAGATAATTGATGTAAGTATGAGTACATAACAAATTATTATGAATATTGCAAATAAATCAGCAGAGAGTTATACTTCTAAAGAACTTGTGCCAGTACATGGGAACAAAATTTTATATAGCCAAATACATTTGAAGGCAAGTCAAAGCAGAACCAGTGCTTACAATCAGTGGGATAGAGACTGATCTGTAATGTATACCATTGAATGTCATCTACAATATTGCGGTTACTCTTTTTCCAGCTTAAAGGAAGCACTCTCGGATTAATATTAGACTTTAAGGATATCCTTTGTAAAAGAAGGCTAAACACATAGAAGATGGGCATTTAACTTTTCTAGAACAAAAAGTACTCTCAGCAATCTAACTAAACATGAAAATGGAACTAAAATATATAAAATAATGTATAAATAATAGTAACATCTGATACAGCAGTTCTGCTCCATATGGGCCATATTCCCATATGATGATATAGTAAGAAAACACAGTCCTAAAATGCAAATTTTGGAAGGACTATGATCAGTGTCTTCTGAATGGCTGCATAATGCCTTCTTAAGCTGTAACATTTTACTCAGTGATTCCTGCAGAGAATGTTATTATTTTCCATGCTGTGTATTTGAAAACTATCAAATTTGATAATTTGTGGCTGAGTTATAGCATATCTTTCAAAAGGACATTCAATTTAAAGCTCATGAATAATGAACCAATTCCTTGTATTCCAATGACTTGTTACAGTCATCATTAAGAAGTTGGATTATATTTGCAATTTGTTCAAATTTCAAAATTAATTTTTAGTCATTTCTTATTTGTCTTCCATTTTAAAGAGCTGTCTAAGGTTGGGCATCTGTGCAGTTACTTGGAAATTGTTCAAATTATTTTCTGATCTTTAGGCTCTGGCTTCATCAAGAAGATGGTTTTACAGTCCAAGTGCTTTGAGCTGTGGTTAACAGAAAATAGAAAAGATTAAACCAATGAAGACATTTTCCTTCTTAGTGTTCCACAGAATCAAATTCTGCAATTGTCCTTACAGGCTATGTTGTGTGTGAAAAAAAAAAAAAAAGTCCAGCTTAAAATTCCAGTCAAACTCTTGAGTTTTATGGCTAGTGGTTATAGTTCTCATATGAAGGCCTACCTTAGTATAGAAACATACAATGGCATGTTCATCAGTAATATCTTATTCTTATAGAATTACTAACAAATGAGAAAATTCCTAGCAGCATTGCACTTTGCGCTTGAGTAGAATTATAAAGCTATTTTAAAACAAATACTAGGAAGTACTTTCTATGCATACTCAAGATTGATTTTTAAAAATTCATCTACAATAGTAAATCTCATATGTTCTGCTTCTGAGAGTACTGGCATACTCAAAAAGTGCATTAAAATATTAGAAAAATGTGTAATTTTTAAACGTGTGTCAATATTTTCCAGAAGCAGATGTTAACAAGAACATTGCAGCATGAAGTTCTAGATTCAGGTGGTACTGTTTAATGACAGAACTTAGTTAGGTGGTGCCCTTTAAAAAGAGGAGGATATTTCTATGGCAAAAACAAAACAAAAGATAGACTACCAACTGGATTTTCATTTTATTATACTGTAGTTAGATATTTTACCTATAACTAAATTTAAATGAAAATTGGTATTCCAAGAACCAGAATTGCTAGGGAGCTGGGGTAAAGCCTGTCTGTTTGGGTTTTGTTCTTGTGGAGCTAAGGATGGCATCACATTGTGCAAAGAAATAAAAAGTATAATTAAAGTAAATCACATTTAAATATTTTATCCTACTTCTGATTCTAGAAGCCAAATGACATATGGGGGTGGTTTTGTGCCAGTCAGACACTGGGAACTTAGGGACTTTTAAAAGCCATAAATAAAAATGTTGCACAGGCTTACACTGAGTTTTGTCTTTCCAACATACAAGAAAAGAGCCATTAGGTTGATCAAGATACTATTTTCTGAGATTCAGTGCATCCTGACCTAGTTAGATTAGTTAGTTAATCAAAACACCTCTTTTATTCAGTGAAATAAGTTAGAGAAGAAGGTTAAAAAAATCCAACAGGGAGTATAAAGCAGCAAATCTGTATAGTTTTCATTAGGTGGAAAGTGTGATAAAGCCAGTGAACTTCAAATCTTACAGTTTATTTTATGAGAGAATATCTGCATTATACATCTTAGTTGTGGTGGTTTATTAGAGCAAATGTTGTGACACAGATATTTTCAAGGGTGGAGGTATAATGTCTTTTGCAAAAAAATACAGTTGTACAGCAAATTGTTCGTTGTAGAGAAAACATATGTTCTTGTGTGAGTTGCTCTGTGATTTAGAGAAGAAAACACTACAAACTAGAGTAATAGGTTTCTCCTAATACTAAGATGTTGAATGTAATCCTAAACTTTTTTTCTTTCAAATATTTTCCACTTAGGAGTAAGAGCCATAAGAAGACAAACTACAACAAAAAACCCTCAGTCAACTAACCCTAAAACCACAACAAACATGTCAAAATGGAGTAAATATACTAAACCAACAATAAACCAAGAAAAACCTATAGGCCAGTCAGTCTCACCTCTGTGCCTGAAAAGTTCATAGGGCAGATTCTCCTGGAAACTCTGCTATGGACAGTCTGGAGGTAACTGGTGATAGCCAGCATTCCTTCACTAAAGGCAAATCACACCTGACAAATCTGGTGACCTTGTTTGACAGAGTTACGTCAGGGGTGAATAAGGGAAGAGTGACTGACATCAGCTGCCTAGACTTGTGCAGAGCCTTGGACACTGCCCTGCATGACAGTCTTGTCTCTAAATTCAAGAAAAATGCATCTGAAGGATGGGCCACTTGGCAAATAAGGAATTGGCTGCATGGGTGCACTCAAAAAATTCTATGAAATGGGAAGGTTGCACCCTCACTGCTGTTACATTTTTTGGCATTATTTCAGGTATACTTGTATTGCTGGTATCACCTAGAAAGATACTGTGAATGCAATAAAACTATTAATTGCTTCCAAGAAATTTGTAAAAAAAATTAGTGACAACTTCTGCATAAAAAATATATGGCACTTTATTTGATTTCTGTTTAAAGCATACTAATATAATTGACTTAATTCAATCTTGAAGTGTAGACATTGACAGTTGAAAGTAATATTCTTTTTAGGACAAGTACTGTTGCTTCTCTGTTTTGTGTCATTCTAAAAGAAATAAAGTAATTGAAATGGTTTTATATTGTAGAATTTGCTGCAAAAATGACGACGTCAATAATTTTAATTAAAGTATGGTATTTTCCATGAATGAAGGAGTTTGTTTGATTTTGTTTTTATAAAGAAGGAAATAGCAGAGCCTCGTTCCTTAAATGTACATTCCATTTTCCTTACACTTTTTTTCCCAGTGCCTGCCTCCCGTCATAGCTGTGATCTCTGCCAGGAAAAACCAGCACTTGCTGAAGTTTGAGTGGGGATGATGCAGGAAGGTGTTCTGATGAGTCAAGCAGTACTTATTAGTTGAGTGGCCATCAGCATTTGCCAGCTGTGTGCCACTGCTTGTTTTACAACCTTTTACACCTTACAATACAGATTTGGATTTTTGTTTTTTGTGTAGGTACTCTTTTCCACAGAATAAATGTGAAGTCAATAATTTCAGAAGTCTTTCTCTGCTCTCAAATTAACTTGAAATGGTCAATTACTGCAGAAAAGAGCAAGGAGAGAGTTAGATAAAGCCATGTAAGAAGTGTGATTACACACACTGAATTAATTTAGAAAACCAGATTAGAAACTGCCAAGACATATGCTAATGGCATCATTATTATCTTTGTACATTATTTTTTTTCCAACTTTGATAGCTGTATCTTAGTTGATACACAATGAGGAATTAACTTTTAGATAATTTTAATCAATTAGCCTTTAATTTTTGTACTTTAAAATACTACCATTACTTTTTAGAGCTTCATCAGTTTTCAGCTTCTAACGACATTTTCCATTGTTGCGGTATTCAGAGTTGAATGCTAGAGGTTAAGATTAAACCTCAGGTATACATGTTTTCTTCTTAATTCCAGGAAAGTAATATAATGTTTTAACTGAGTCTTTCCAGGAATTTGGTTCAAAAAGTCAAGGTTAAATATATGGTAGGTAGAAACAACAGCTGTGATTCAAATGTCTTTTGGTTAAACTCACTTTTAATTTTGGAAGCACCAATTATCCCATTATACCTGAGAAAGCATAAGAAAATACAGCTGGAAGTACCAGTAAATTAAGCTTTATTATAAAGCATTGTGTTTTAAAGGCTACTCTGACTCATGGAGATTTTCAGCAAATGCATTACTAATTCAGTGCAGTAAAGTGGCGTGAAGTTTTGAGAGACGATTGCCCTTAACGCTAGTGCAGCAACCAAAAAACCACAGCAGTGTCAAAAGCAGAATTGAACATTTTTTACTGTATTTGATAGAGCAGTTCTCTTCTGTCTGTACAACACAGAAAGACAGATCTTGTGGCTGCAATAGGAAGCATGGGAAGCTGGGAAATTTTAAGTGAAAGACAAAACTTTGGAAAACTTTTCTAGTTAGTAGTGTGCATAAAAAAGCTGTTGAGGATGAGCTTTTCTTTGCTTTAACTTATTTTTTCCAGTTCTCCGTTGTTCTGTATTTCTTTGTGAAATGACTCATTCACTGTTCTCAATTTGCTGAATCAGGTGGGCTACGTATCAAGAGTGAGGTGACAGCATGACTGGGGTGACATAGCCACTTTCAGGGTGTAATTCTGCTTTGGTTTTCTCAGTTCTGCATTCTCCATCACCAGCAGTACTGTATCTCTTCCTTGGTCCAATGCTGAGATCTATATCCTCACTGGGGATTGAGTTTGGGAGCCAATGTCATTGCATATACTAAACATTTGGGAGTACTATCTACAGACATGCTGGTGTGTTTACAGATGTGTAGATGTGTCTGTAGGGGAGTAGCTATTTCCACAGGAAGATGGGTGGATTGCATGCAGCAGGAAACAAGGTAAGTTTGGATCCTCTGAGTAGATAACAGGGAAATAAAACTGTTTGCTTTTGTTTGGAAGTAGTCCATCTACTTTGTTCCTATGAGTAGTTTGCCAACAAGCATAAGACTTGACAAACCTAAATGTATTTAGTCCCTCTTTAGCCTTGGATACTTTTTAAAGTGTGGACTACGTTGTTTCCCTGTACTTTGCAGCTACTCTCAATGAATATCTGAGCCCCGAGGTGCTAAAATAATGGATGAGTGGATAAGACTGGCCCTCCTAAATTAAATTTCTTTCTGTAGGGTGGGATTATATGTGGATGAGATTTTGCAGCACAGCTTCCACTTTCAGCAAAGTACCTTATTAATCAACTCCTCACTGCACCCACCTTTGTCTGAGCATTGCTGCCAAACCAGCCTCTTACCCTCAGGGAAGACTTGACATGAGCAAGCCACCACTCTGCCAAGCTGCTGTGACAGATACGCTGAATCTGCCACATGCAAACACCATCTTTTCTGGTTTCACTCGCACTAAGAATAAATGGATCATGCAAAGTCGTAGTCACTGCTTAAAACCTGCTGATGTTCTGCATGGCTGGCTATAAACTTTGAGGCAGGAGCTATTCACACTTGGACAGTTGTTATTTAAAAACTGCAAAATGTCAAGTTGAAGCTGCTGAGACACTGCATAGGGATCAGCTGTTTGCTACAGCTTTGATCTTGTATCAGCTGGTAGAGATTTGGCATGCCCACAGCAGCTAAGTATAGGGAAGTAATTCATTAAGTTAAAAGCTGTGGTACTTAGCTGCCCATGCAGTTTTGTAATTAACTGAAGAATCCTAATGTTTTGTTCCTTTTCTAATGAAGTGTCCTTACCATGTTTTTGCTCTGAAGATCAGCCACACTTTGGTACAACACCCTGACTGGTGTGGCTAGAGCTCCAAGGGATCTAGTCCCTGATGGTCTGTCACCTGGCCAACCCAAATCCACACCACGAAGGAAAGATGCTATTTCATGCTATGCTGCCAGGAAAGAGCCAGTGTAAACTGTCATGATGCAGGTTAGGTGACAAAGTGAAGGGATCAGTGCTTTCCATGTTTCCTTTCCTTTCTTTTTCTCTGGTTTGGTTCCAAATTTCGACAGCTATTCCTTTTCCTGGAGCTTTCAATGTCCTCATGCTTTCCTCAGCACAGTGACCCTTTAGCCATGTGGAAGTGCTGCTGTGTGTGAGAGCTGCTCCTTCTCTTGGGCAGTCACCAAGTGAGCCAAACACATTGTGTGGGTGAGTGCATGACAAGTACATGGGCTGGGGTGGGGGCAATTTGTTACCTGGCGTTTCCAGTGGAAGTTTCAAGATACTGCCTTCCAATTCCAGCGTGGGATTAAAAAATACATTGCAGCAGAAAACTTTCTAACATCAAAAGCAACTTTGCTAAAACAAAAATTATTTTCTGAAAAAAAATCCAACCAACAAAACTGAATGAGAAAAATAAAATTTCCCTGTGAATGTGAAAGAAACCATAAAAAGCATAGACATTAAGAACATTCAGCCCAGTCAGTCTGGGATACTGCAGCGTTCATTTATTAATGTTTATGAACTACAACACATTTAATTGGTTTTATTTCAGGGTACACACTGAACTAAAGACAATCATTGCTTTTTCAGATTTCTCAAAAAACCAGTCACAGCCTAATTTATTCCTCAATTGATTATTGATATGGATGGAAAAAATAACTTTTAATGACAGTGAAAGACTTTTTGTGGTAAGGTCAAGTTTGTTTTCCTTCCACCGTTTCACTTTTGCAGAGATTTGCCCCAAGATCTGCTTGCTCTCCATGCTTTTGTGACTTACCATTTAACACTGACGAGGTTCATCTCTAGTTATTTTCTAGATTGTTTGTTCTTCTGAGTTTGGGCTATTTTAGCAAGGAAAAGGAAAATGTAAGGTTTTGATTTGAGCGGTCTGAATCAAAGCACTAATGTTCCAAGCCCAGTGTATGCCAATCAGTCAGAATATGGTGAACAGCTACAGGTGACTGTTGAACATAACTTTTGAGTCATTACAAAAGCACTGTGAGGAGGTGACTGATTGGTCACGCTTGCCTCCAGAGGCAGTAACTATGAACCAAATGCTATACAGAGGTATGAAGCACAGACATCAGTGAATACAGAAAAAGTGTGTTCCTCCGAGGCCTCGTTTCTCTTCTCATACTATCTAGACATTACCATGTGTGAGCTGACTGAGGTCAGGAAAAAATCTCTAGACTTCACACTAATGGTGTCTCTTATAATGTTGTTTTCAATGAGCCTTTACAGAAAGATGCTCTAGCCTGATTCTGCTTGTGCAGATGGCTCCCAGCAATTCTGTAAAAAGTATCTATGATCTGACCCTTCTGGACAAGTCTTTCCTTGTCACAGGCATCAAATCACGTAATCACATCCAGAAACTTATTTATTGCTCTTTTGATCTTTTTTTTAGCCTTGCCTCCAAGGTTTTCCACACAAGAGTTTTGAAAGTTTATATAAATGCTTTCCATCAAATCCTGGTTACGTTCCAACAGTAAAATACACTTCAATAGAAACAGTATCACAGCCCTTGTAAGGAAGTAATTTGTGATTCAGATTTCATAGTTGTACTAGGAAATGCTCTGGATCTTCATGTGCTTCATCTTTTTAAGAGTCAGCTTCAAAGATGTTCTTGAATCAGGGACTTTTTTATGAGTAAATATCTGGTGGGAGTTAATGATAAGTTCATTTAAAAACATTTTATTTCTGCTACAGTACTGTGGGAATAGAGTTTCTGTGTTGGCGTTAACACTCATCAGGAAGACTGAGAACCAGTCTAATCCTTGGCATTTCTTAGGCACATTTGAGTGATCAAAAGGGATTTGCAGAGATTATGGTTTCTTTGTGCCATGCAAATCATGTAAATTAAATGAATTAGGAAACAGAGCAACTCAAGCAACACTAGGAGTGAGTCTGTGAACTTAAGATTCAGATATTTAGAAGGCCATCAGGAGAGGTGCCTGCAGCAAAAACAGTGCAGGAAGAGCAGCAAGTGCCTGATCATTGGTTCAGACTACTCTGGGCTAGAGTGTGATCCCTGTACACCTGTAAGTCAGGCCAAGCTAAATATTACTAACTGTTTGCAGCCACAAGAAACACTGTTCTATCATCAGGGAGAACCCAAGATAATGTCCCAACTCTCTGAGAGCCATATCTTTTCAAGGTTTAGCTGCAACCTGTGATATGGATACTGTGCACAGCTGCAACTCTGATATGGAACATTTAAACACTGCATAATAATTTAATTTCTAATACCTATAGAGCTGAAAAAACCCCAGTAATTCAAGTGCTAGTGGCCTTTGATTTGCCATATAAATTAGTGAGCTGAGTCATGAATTTAGTTTTGGATCCAAAACCCCTTGAGAGTTCTGACCTTTTGATCAGTCTTGATCCTGTTCTCAGCACGATAGTTTGCAGCAACCTTGTAATTAATCTATGACTAATTTATTTCTCTACATTATACCTAATCACAACTTACAGAGAATATGTGAATAATAAAAAATTAAAGTAATTAACTTGAATTTAAAAGCTTCATGTCTCAAAGTACATAACTCGAGATGCAGGGCTGTATTACCATAAAAAGATTTGCTGGACTGTAGATTACAGGCCTTGCTCCAACAGACATGACTCCTTTACATACCTTTTTTGTAGGAATATCATGACACCATTCAGATTTCTCACCTACAGTATTCCTATGTCCTGATTTTGGCTAGGATAGAGTTAATTATCTTCCTAGTAGGTGGTACAGTGCTGCATTTTGAACTTAGAATGGGAGTAATATTGCTAACACACTGGTTTAGCTGTTCTAATTAGTGTTTACCCTAAATGAAGGACTTTTCAGTTTGTCATTATGTCAGTGAGCAGGAGCACAAGATTTTGGGAAGGAGCAGAGCCAGTAGTGCTGACCTAAACTGGCCAAAGGGAATGTTGTATACCAGAGAGTGTAATCCCCAGAACATGTATTGGGACACCAGGCTGGGAGCTACAGCTTGCCCTGGGGGTTGGGCTGGTCACTAGTCAGCAGTGGTGAGCAGCTGTGCTGTACAGCACTTAATTCTTATGGGTGTTATTCCTCTCTTCCTCTCATTCTTTCTAAGTATCCTTATTAATTTATTGTTGTATATTATTGGTCTATTAGGAGCATTGGTTCAGACAGACCCTGGAAAACAGTCCCTAATAACAAAGTGGTCCAGGAAGTCTGGACATACTACTTTAAGAAGGCAATCTTAAGGTTGCCATTCCTATATGTCAAAAGACAGGCTGCCAGGGAATAACACCAGCCTGGCTGAATATATTTTTACTAAATACAGGAAAAAAAACCCAAGGTTTATACCTTTAGAAGAAGTGGCAGGCAACTCTGGAAGTGTACAAGGTTGTCCTTCAGTCATGTAGAGAGAAAATTAGAAAGGTGAACTCTCAGCTAGAACTCAATCTGGTCACTGCTGTGAATGATAATAAAATGAATATACTTTATAAAGTATAAATACTTAAGAAAAAAAAGGAGGAACAAAGAAAATCTCTGTTCATTATTGGATGCAGGAGGAACACAAGGGTCAGGAAAATGCTGAAGTACTTACTGTCTTCTTTACCTCAGTCTATAAGACCAGTGATCCTCAGGGCAATCAGTCTCCTGAGCTGGTAGACAGGGACAGGGACAGGGGACAGACTGCACTCCTCAGAGTCCTCAAGGAGGTAGTTATTGACCTGCTGAGCCATTTAGAAACTTGTGTAAATGGGATTCAGATGTGGTTTATCCAAGAATACTGAGGGAGATGGCAGAAGAGCTCACCAAGTCTCTCTCCATCTTTTGTAATAAGTAAACCAGGGAGTTCCCAGGTGACTGGAAGCTTGCCAGCGCCCATCTACAAGAAGCATTCAGAAGGAGGATGCAGGAAGTACAGACCTGTCAGCCTGACCCTGCAGCTAGAGAAGGTTGTGCAACAAATCATCTTGAGAGCATGATACATACAGGAGAACCAGGGGATCAGGCCCAGCCAGCATGGGTTTGTGAACAGTCCTGCCTGCCAGCCTGATCTCCATTTATCATCAGGTGACCTGCTTAGTGGATGATGGAAAGGGTGTGGAGGTATTTACCCGGACTTTGGCAAAGCCTTTGAGACTCTCCCATGGCGTTCTCCTGAGGAGACTGGCTGATCAGGGCTTGGAGAGGTGCACCTTTCAACGCCCTAAAAACTGGCGGAATGGCCAGGTCCTTGAGTCCTTTTAAAAACAGATGGTCGGGAATGAAATTAAGCCTAAACAAAGCAAGCATTGTATCTGACAACCACTTACTGGTAGCAAAAGAAAAAAAACCTCACCCCCCCAAAAAAAAACCACCCAAAAACCAACAAACAAACAACCCCCAAAAACCCAAACCCCACAAAAAAACAAACAAAAAACCCCACCACAGAAAACCAACAAAATCCCCCACAACCGCTCCCCCCAAAACGCAAAAAAAAAACCCCTAAATAATAATAACTTATCGTACTAAATAGAGCTATGAAAGACAGATCAAGAGGAGAGAAGTGGGAGGGAGATGGAGAGAGAGAGGAGGCAGAGGGAGAAGCAGTCCGTACCGCGGGAGGTCGGGGAGCGCCGTCCTGTCCCTGTGACCAGGGCCGGACACGAGGGGAGGGCACCGGGCAGGAGGGCCAGGCCTGGACAGGGCCCCGAGGGGATCTCAGCAGTGATGGCCCAGGGCAGCAGGACAGCAGGATCACAGGGCAGCAGGATCACAGGGCAGCAGGATCACTGATGGATCAGCAGGGACGCAGAGACGAGGCAGGCAGGGCCCTGGTCAGGGAAACAGGGAGGCAGGACAGACACGAGGGCAAGCAAGAGCCAGCGAGGGCAGGAGAGCCAAAAGGTTGGCTGGGGCTGGGAGGAAACTGTAAAGACTCAAAACATCCCAAATCAAAAGCAAGTTTAGACAAGCAAGTCTCGAAAAGTAAGTCTCAAAAAGCCCTCGAATCACCAAGCAAAAGCACAGCAGTTTGGGCGGAGGCATCTTAGTTGGATCTTATCATTGCTCCAGGAGCTCCATGTCTCTNTAAACAAAGCAAGCATTGTATCTGACAACCACTTACTGGTAGCAAAAGAAAAAAAACCTCACCCCCCCAAAAAAAAACCACCCAAAAACCAACAAACAAACAACCCCCAAAAACCCAAACCCCACAAAAAAACAAACAAAAAACCCCACCACAGAAAACCAACAAAATCCCCCACAACCGCTCCCCCCAAAACGCCAAAAAAAAACCCCTAAATAATAATAACTTATCGTACTAAATAGAGCTATGAAAGACAGATCAAGAGGAGAGAAGTGGGAGGGAGATGGAGAGAGAGAGGAGGCAGAGGGAGAAGCAGTCCGTACCGCGGGAGGTCGGGGAGCGCCGTCCTGTCCCTGTGACCAGGGCCGGACACGAGGNAAAGCCCTCGAATCACCAAGCAAAAGCACAGCAGTTTGGGCGGAGGCATCTTAGTTGGATCTTATCATTGCTCCAGGAGCTCCATGTCTCTCTTGTCCTGAGGAGCCCAGAACTGGACACAGCACTGCAGGTGAGGCCTCACCAGGACTGAGGAGAGAGGCAGGATCACCTTCCTCCCCCTGCTGTCAGAGCTCCTGTGCATCCAGTGCATCCCAGAATACTATTTTCATTCTTGGCTACATGGCCACGCTGCTGGCTCAGGGGTGCGAATTTGGTCAATTTTATAGGCAAAGGAAGTAGATTTTTTTTTTCCTGCTGTGATTACCTAGTCTACCTTTTGGTGCAGAGTTGGAAATATGCATCAGGATCTATAGCCACCCATCAGTTGGACTTCATGTTAACACTGGTGACAAAGATGCCAAAGGTGTGGCCAGCAAGCAAGTATCTGGAAGTGAACAGATAATCTGAGATCATATCTGCTCTGACTGAAAAGAGAAAATAATTTTAAAATCTAGATATAAAAGGTTTCAGGTCCTATCAGTCTTTTAAACAACTTTTTTTTTTCTGATTTGGGATGGATATATTTCATAAGAGGTACTGAGTGCGTATTGCTAACCTGGAAGTGCTGAGTATCTTTATCAGCAAACCAGGTGGCCTGTGTTTATCCTCCTGTGTGACCTTCTATATGTTGGTTGCTAAGTTAGGCCCTGAAAATTGGGAAGTCTGAGACTGGATTCTTTACTTTAGGGGAAATAGTTCTTGCAAATCCAGAAAGCTCATTCTGTGACATAAATAGCTCAGCCTTGTTGTTGCTATTCTTCATCTAAACAGATGTACTGTTCATCTAAACAGCATCATAGGAGATAAAAGTGCTCAGAGGTATAAAGAGGCAGAAATCTACATCAGTCAGCAGTCTGCACTTTCTTTTTGTTTTTAACAAACTAGGTTATTAATAATATAATTTTCTTTTTCTTTCCTCCTTCTTCTGCAAGTTTCTCCTTTTCTTTCTGTTCCATTTCCTTCCACCTGGCATGCATTGCTCTGTGTAGACACTACACCTCTTTTTCTATTTTCCTGTCTTATGCAGAGAAGTCTGAATGCTGACTTGATGCCATATCAAGTTCTTATTTTCACTCTTTCCAGCAGCATTCAGTGGGTGTCATTGTTGGTGCCCCAGGATTCCTTAGGCCTTTCAAAGGGGTGCACCTTTACTGAAAGCATTCTGCTCAGTGGCTGCATAGCAGGAATGGAAGGAGCCTATTACAATATCCTTTGACAGAAAAAGGCCTGACTAAATTAATAGCTCAAGCAGGCCTTTGGCAGTTCCTGCAGAATTTCCAGCCCCATGGGACAAAGCAGTTCATCTAAAGCTCTACACATCTGACATTGTGTTTTCCTTAGAGATATGGCCACACAGTGATGATGGTTTTTTTCATGTTTGCAAGCATTGTTAAATTTGATAGTAGTTCTATCTTGCAGTTGAAGCAAAATCTCTGGAGCCTTGCAGACAGGTGGCATTGTAGAAAGAACAAACGATGTTCTCATTTGGGTCTTACTTGCATAAAGGTGTAGGATTTCGAAATAATCACAAAAACTCTTCACTGTCACACTCAAGCTGCTCTTGGAGGTTCTGGTGTATGAAAGAGACATGATTTTCCTTTCAGATAGCTGGGCTATCTACAGTCTAAGGATTAGCATGTTCTCAAGAACCGGTACTATTCAGTATGGTCAGAGTATTAAAATATTAGAAGCTGTTTATGGAAAGAGAATAACTCTTGGTGGTTGAGTTTACACTTGGATAGCTGTCTAAATAGAAAACTAACATTCCTGCAGCACCCAGAGATTTAAAGTTTCTTGGAAAGAACAGGTTGTCACCTTTGACACCTGGGCAGCAAACGAAGGGAGTTCAATACTTAGGTATTGGTGTAAAGTGCCTCAGATTAAATTTTATGTCTTCTGCTGAAGAAGTGCATGCAGTTGGGTAAGATCCTGTGTTCAGGGATTGTTGGTCATCATGGTCTTAGTCAATTCTTCTCAAGCCAAGAAAGGTGGAGCTGAGTGAGAGCCATTTATGGGTCATACAGCCAGCTGAGACCCAGTGTTCCTCTCGTCTCCTCTTTCTTGTTTCTGCCATAGCAAGAGCAGAGCTTCAGCATCTGTGATGTGTGTTAATGTACAGCTCACGAGTCGCTCCAAGAAGAACCTTGGCAGAGTAACACAATTTGTGATAAACCAACATATCCTTTATCCTTTGCCAACAGTTCTAGGTGCTGAGTCAAGAAAGTAATAGTGCCTTAGGAAAGGAAATGGGATCCAGCTTACAATTTCAATCCTGTACAATCCTACACATGTGAATCATCGAATGTACATGGAAGTAGTTGCATACTTTTGAAATTATTAGTTTTTCCAAATCATTTGGGGTTTTTCAAGTGTATGGGAGAATGTCTGTTTTCCTTCTACCTTTTCTGTATTTTTTATAATGAAAAGCATTTTCTTCTTTAATATCATGAACTGTAAGAGTAAGTGACAATATTTTTGAAGATTCCAATAAAATTTGTTTCATGAACATGAAAGACTAGTAAGACTTTTAGAAAGTGAAAAAATGTTTTCTTCATCTTTAAGGACTTATGACCTTTCTTGGTATGCTGGTTTTGGCTGGAGTAGAGTCAAAGTTCTTCACAGTGGCTGGTGTGGGGCTGTGTTTTGGATCTGTGCTGATCAAAGGGTTGAGAATGTGATGTTTTTGTTATTGCTGAGCGGGGCTCACACAGAGCCAAGGCCTTTTCTGCTTTTCCTAGTGCCACACTGACATGGGAGATGGGAGTGCCTGGGAAGTTGAGAGGAGACACAACCAGGACAGGTGACCCCAGCTGAGCAAAGGGATATTCCAGACCATGGGACATCACGCTCGTCATATGAAGCGAGGAAAGAAGGCAGAAGTGGGGGGACATTTGGAGAAATGCAGTTTGTCTTCCCAAGTCACCATTACCTGTGATGGGGCCCTGCTGTCCTGGAGATGGCTGCACCTGCCTGCCCATGGGAAGCAGTGAATTCATTCCTTGATTTGCACAGTTTATGTGTGTGGCTTTTGCTTTCAGTATTAAACTGTGTGTATCTCAACCTGTGAGTTTTCTAGCTTTTACCCTTCTGATTCTCTCCCTGATTCTATTGTTGTGGGAATGAGCAAGCAGTTGCTTAGGGATTGGTAGCTGTGGCTAACCCATGGCACTTGGATACAAAATTTTGTTCAGTACTAGAACTATTTGTTCTAAGTAATAGAGAAAACTAGTTTTACTTTTGAAAACAACAGTAATACTTGAAGGAGAGACTCACACAATTTTTTTTTTCAATTAGTTTTGGTTCACAGAAAGAGTAAAGGCATAAAGAAGGAAAATATGCTACAAAATATGACAGCTGAAAGATTTCAGGTGTGTAAGAACACCAGATAGGCATTACAGGCACTGGTGAGAAAAGAATACCATTGAAACACAAGAAGTCAGATTTTGGAACTACATTGGAATAGGATGGAATTGATACAGCTGTCACAGTCCAGCATATTTCTCTTTTTTTCTTTTTCTTCCCTTTGCTTACTAAATTTGGTTTACCTTAAGTCACAAGTTTTTCTCACTTTTGCCCTTCTGAATTTCTGTCTCTGTCCTAAACTCTGGAAAATGCAAAAGTGAAAATTAAGCACACAGACATTAGTACACAGAAGTAAATAAATTGTATTTGGTCCAGACAGATTGCAGAACTCTAAGATGTATTTATAGTATTATGGGCAGTGGCCTAAGGGTAAGACCACTGCTCTCAGACTATGTAATTGATAGTGGAACAGGTCTGTGTTGCTGGAAGTTGTGGACAGTGATCGTCATGTTATTTTTGGGCCAGGAAGTTCCTATGGCTTCTGCTGGAATGTGTGGCAGGAGAAAATGAATGTGTGCATTCTTTCTTGGGTCATCCTATTAGCAAATCACTATAGGTCTCAAAGCATGTGTGCACTGACTTGTAAAATCAATTGTCATGTCCTGACACTTAGTACAGACATATGTGTTCCATTATATAAAGAAGGTGAGTATCAGAAGGGACCAAATAGATCTTCTAGGAAGTAAGAAACAGTATCATGACCACAGTACAGAGGCTGAGGGACCTGCAGTGTTCAGGAGTGAGAGAAATAAGTTAAAAAAGGATAATATTATATATTGATCATAATATTATACATCTCTTGAAAACAGAGATGGTATGAACAGATTGTAATGCTTTGAAATGGCTAATGGATAGCTGCAGAGCTCATACTGTCTCTGGATATTTTGAAGAGCTGACAGCTGATGGACTTTTTCTACTCTTGCCCTGTGGGACTGTGTTTCTGACACTGATATATTACTTTAAAAGGCAAATGTAACCACGTTTTTACTTCCCAGGTAAAGATCAGGAAAAAAGAGCTGTGAACAATGATCATTTAACCTTAAATTAAATAGAAAGACAGACATTAGGCTGAAGATTTTTAATTTCAAAGGAAAACTGGGAAACAGAATATTTAAAAATAGAAATGCAAATGTTTTGTGGAATTTTATGGAATGTATAAAGAAAAAAGTTCTAATTTTACACAAGAGACCACCACAGAAAGGATATTAAAATAAGCAGATTGCCTAAAAGGAATGCATTAATGGATTAGACAGTAAGAAAACACATGTCAGAAGGTATGGCAGTGGAGTGAGAATTTTATAATCCATCTCTGTTTAAATCATGTGCTGTCAGCTACCCAGAGACCTAGGGAAGAAAAATCTGCCCAATTTTTTAAAAATATCAGCCTATGAGTCATAGTTTATTTTTATGCATGATCATCTACCATTCAAAACCTTTCATATTAATTTCACCTTTCTTTTATTTTTTTCATTATTGACCTTAATATTCAGTTTTTTCACCACACTTTTTTGTTGTTGTTGTATTCTTTTTTCTCCTATGTGGCAGTTCACTGAGAAAGAAAGAGTCTCTCTATAAGAGCTCCAGAAATAAGTTTTGCAAAGACAAATTCTGCAATGCATGAAGATATCTTTCCTGTAACCATATTGCATTTGGACATTTGGTGTATTGGTATAGAGATAATTTTAACTAAGGCAATAACATAATTGACACAACAACATTGTTACATGGTTGCAAAGACAAATTCTGCAATGCATGAAGATATCTTTCCTGTAACCATATTGCATTTGGACATTTGGTGTATTGGTATAGAGATAATTTTAACTAAGGCAATAACATAATTGACACAACAACATTGTTACATGGTTTTGGAGAACCAACCCATTTTCAAAGGAAAAAGCATTTTTTTGTCTAACAATGCCAATTTTTGGCAATAATTTCTCGTGTTTCAACCTTAACGTGAAATAGTGAAGAAGATATGGATTAAGCTATGCGTATTACTAAACTACAGATATCACCCCTTTATGCCAAAAAAAGAAGGCTAAAATTATAGTGATATCTATGTTTTGGATGTGCCCTGGTTCTGGCCAGGACAGAGTTAATGTTTTCAGTACCATGGCTAAATTGGTGTGGCTGGGAGGTTATTCTGTACCACTGCACATCTTTGTCAGGGTGGGGGGTAAAGGAACTCTCCCAGCCATCTCAGGAGGAGGGAGGGTGGCCTTTGCTGTTGAGCAAATGTGGAGGAAGGGAGAAAGCCAATGTTCATTGTTGAACATTGAGTCTACAGTGAGCATTTTTGCATGTAAACCACACTGTCTTGTACGCCTTTGTTACTAACATTGTTGCTGTTACTATTCACTTCCTTATCTCATTGCTGTTTCCAGTAAATTGTTGTTATCCTGACCCGTGATATTCACCTTTTATGCATCCAGTTCTCAGCTCCATCCCACTTCAGTGAGAAGGGCAGAGGAAGAGGAGGTAAGACAGAGGCATCTGGTTTGCCAGAGTCTTGGTGGAGGCACTGGGTTGGGGAGTACCATTCCTGAACCATGACCAGGTATGATTGACACAGTTTTTATAAAGGATATTTCCTTCAACAAGGGACAGATACAATTAGCAGTAAACTAAAGGGAAAATTGAGCTCTGAGCCACTGGAACTATACTAACATTTGTGAAAGGCCTTATTTGACGTATAGGTGAAGCCTAATATGTCTGCAGAGCCTGTGTATTTAAACATCAGTGTTCAAAGCAAAGGTGTTGTCAGTCCTCTGAGAAGGACTCAAGGGCAGAGCTGGGACTGCATTTGATTGACACTATAAAACATCCATCTCAATGGTGCAGAATGCCACAGGGCGTGGACATAGATTGTAACTGATACAGCAGCCAAATACCAGATATCTGATATGTAAGATAACTAAATCAGATCAATTTTGTTCTATCTTATTTGCAACTACTGGCATCATATGAAGTAACTGATCAGAATAACTGAGATGTAATTAGAGATAACTTGATTATGGCAAATCTTTCTGCCAGATAATATGGGAATAATAATATGGGAAAGGTAAAAAATTAAGTCTTCCCTTATAAGCTACTCTTCATCTTCCAAGGAGTCAGTGGAAGAAAACTCCCCAGAATAACAGTTCCTGTGGATGTTTCCTGTGGCAAAAAGCTCTTCAAAAAGCAGAGGCAGGAGGCAAAACAAAGTTGTGCATCATGATCGTGACTGATGCAGATTTTGGACTGAGCCTTAGTTTTTGCAAACTAAGAGACTAACTTACACAAAGAGAATGGCATGACATGGGGAACATTTGAAAGGACAGAACAGACAACTCCACTCTGAGGTTTGACAGGTTTGAAAGCCGTGCTCACAGTAGGCAATTTCAGGTCTCCAGAATTGCCAACACAACCTTTAGCCTTTGATTGCTACTGTGATGAGAGGCTGCAGAAACACTGGGGCTGATTTTGAAAGGATCTGTATTTTTCATGGGTCTGTATGAAGTGTACAATGCCGTGAACAGTCGCTGTCTGTAGAGATGAGGTTGCTAGTATGTCTGCAGTGCAAACCCAGGACAGTGCAGCAGGCATACCAGACATACTCTGACACTCAGTCTTACATTCAGGGCATTGAACAACAGCAGCAATAATACACAGCTGAAGATACACACAGTGTTGTAGGGTTTTTTAACTGAAGCGTATATTTTCTGGTTTTCTGTGTAAATTTGGAGCTTTGTTTTATTTAGGGAAGGTCAGTATCTACTTGGTTCCTGAAATACTACCAGTTCAACTCCTGAATAATTTTATACTCAGGAGTTTCAAAACTCACTGTGGATGCCACTCTCTGAATTCAGAGCTCCTGCTGTGCTTTGAGCTCTGCTCACTCTGTAGTCAAATCTAGAGAGCTGTCTCTACTATAGCAAGTCATGGAGAAGTTTTTTTGCAGCCTTTAACTGTACTCTAATTCAGCTGCTCTAACAAGGCAAGGCAACAGACATGCATCTCTCCAGTTTCATGAAATGCAGTGGAACTGTTGCAACAACTCATCCCAAGTTTTGATATTGCCAGGGTACTTTGAAGTCCCTGGGGCATTTTAACCAATCCTTGGTGGCCAGTATGCACTTGGATGTTAATACTTCATGGATTACTGCTTTTCAGCACTTCAAATTGCCTTTTGATGGGTGGTTTAAGTTGTATTTTGGCTTTATTGTTGTCCTCTGACACCTTCTACCCTCATAATTGTGTACTACTCTGTTCCACTGTTTCTATGAAGTGGTCCTGTGGCTTTGTAAAACTTCTAAAACTTGAGCCTCAGTGTGCAATGCCTACTTAGAAGGTTCATGAGCCCCATGCTGTATTGCCATGCAATATTTTTAGAAGTATCTTTTCTTTCATTATTAATAACTACTATTTCTGAAGCTCTCGGAGACTTGAAGTGAAAAAGCCCTGAATGAAATACCACCAACAAGGGATTGTAGGGGATTGTATTTTCATTAGTATGCATTTAGACTTTAGGCAAATTTTATTTTCAGTCTTCCTCCTATTTCATGCCCATTAAAATAGGAATTGAGTAAATGACATGCATGACAACAGATTCATAAAAAACCATCTTCTTGGAAAGCAAATTTTTGGCTCTTGCAAGTCAGCATTCATGACAGAAAGGAGGAGGGAAACCTGGATGACTTACACATCTGGCAAGTATGACCTGAAGTTCAAATGGTCTCATGTGTGTAATAAACCTGAATTTATCTTCATTATGAGAGAACATAAAACAGTCAAAAGATCTATATAAAGAAATTTAATACAGTTTATTTATAGGCTAGGATTAGCTTGATAATGCTTCCATTTGGAAACAAACTCTTATAAAGGTACACTACAGAAACTAGAAACAAATCAATTATTATAGAACTAAGAGTCAAACAGGTTGAAATATGACAGCTTTCTTAGTAGTGTGTGCTTTCTGCTATCTTACTAGTTTTTTTTTTAAAGATACACAAGTAGGAAAATACCCCCTTTGAGCTGAGCATAATAATATGTTATTATGAAGAGTGTAGAGCGATTTGGCAAAAGGCTGTGAAACTTCACTATTAAGACTTTCAGCATGGCTGACTCAACACTTTGTAAGTGCTACTCCTTTCAGCTTTTATTTCATGCTTATGGCTTTTCCTCATTTGTCCTTCCATCACAGTGATGTTGAGTTTGATTCTTGCTGTACAGCAATGACACAAGAGCAGGGAGGGAAGGCAGAATGTCCCCTCAGGTGGGGCAGGGTTGGGAGGGCACCTGCCAAGTGAGAGAGCAGCTTACAGAACATGGAAGCTTTCCTGGTGCAGCTGTAATTTGGAAGAAATGGCAGCTGCACTGCCTCTGTCACTGACTCTTTATTCCTTTCTACTGGCTGACCCTGTCCTGACCTTTGGTAGCTGTCAGGCTTTTATGGATACTCAGTTCATCTTGTGGGATCCTAACTGCAGAACACCTGATGACACCTAAACAAAACTGAAACTGAAATTCAATTTCAGAGCTGTGCTTTCCATACATAATCTTTAGCAGAATGTAGAAGTCTTCCAAAAAACAGTCTGAGATATCCACAGTTAGTATACTTGAAATTAATGAAATGTTTTGACCTTAATATGCCCCTTTCTGTTTTTCATCTGTAAAATGGAGGAAGTAATATCACTTAGTCTAGGTACTGTACGAAATGCTAAAATGAGATAAAAAATCATACTAGAAAACTTGTGATTGCTATTCTTAATACAATTTTGTCCTAGATTCATATTACATAGGTAACGGAGACTAAAATCTACTAGTATTGTCTGCTGGGAACAGTGAATGATATAGGGATCTTATAGGAGAAATTTCTATGGATATAAAATACATAATAATAATAGACAATAATAGACAACAATTTTATAACTTATGTAATATATTGTTATCAATGTTGGAGACTCAAAATAATTCTTTGATCTATGTGAATACACTGAGTGTTGAAATAGATGTTCTTTTGTTCATTGGAGGTGTGTATTTTGTATATGTGTATTCTCCTTGAGCTCTACTCAGATGGCACAGTATTCACTTCTGATTTTTTTTTATCAGTGCAGGAATTCTTCTCTGCTGGAGCAGTCAGAATCACTAGAACTACATACATCTGCTACTGAAATAAGACAAACCAGGATAATTGTACTGCTTTTAATAAAATTAGAATGTTTTATAATTCATAACAACATTATAGCTATGTTTCTAGTATGCTGATATAGCCAGTTGTGGAAGCATGTATTTAGGCTGATGTTTAGACGACATCAGTATTGTGACAAACCTTTAGCAGATATTAATGGCTAATGCTAATGGAAGAGTGAAATCCATGTGCAATGCTAAATTTCTTCTTGCTGCAAGACTTAAAGCTAATGTCTTCATTGGAAATCTTTTTATTGTGAGAAAATATCAACTTCTATTTGATTTTCTTCTTCTAGGTGGGGCAAATATCAGTTTTGATTCACATGTCAAACCATCTGTTAAAATCTCACTTTTATCATTAATTTATTCAAAGAATAAAATGTCTGATTTAAAAATAAGGCTCATAGAGGTAATGACCTCCAAGTCCTCTGAAACTGTGTTTCTTTTGGAATTATCCTTTTAGACAAAAGTATAACCCTGTTGTTTGCCAGATATTCGTATGCCAAATAAGAAAAAGAAATTTATAATTTCCAGCATTTTCTTTCAGATGTGTAATCAGTTTTACTCAGAGTTAGAAAACATGAGTGAAATGTTTTCTATAGATACACTGTAAACAATATAAGTATGTGATTAACTTAACAAGACAAGATTCCTAAATACTCAAAATCAAACATGTTTGTTTTGAAAGGCCATCAAACTCCAAGCTGCTTCTTTACCATATTTCTAATTATATGTACAGGCTATTACTTCAGCTCCAATGGGATTGAGTTCAAAATCTAAAGGAACAGAAACATAGAATGTTAAAAAGTTGAATGAACCTCAAAGATCATTTAGTACCAGCACCCCTGCCATGTGGAGGGACACCTCCCACTAGATCAGGCTGCTCAAAATCCAACCTGGCTGTGAACGCTCCAGGGCTGTGGCATCCTCAGCCACCCTGGGTAACATCCTCCAGTGTCTCACCAGCCTCACAGTAAAGAATTTCTTCCTAGTATCTAACCTAATTTTTCCTTCTTTCAGTCTATACCCATTACTCCTTATTCTATCACTGCAGTTCCTGATGAAGAGCCCCTCAGGCTCCCCTGTGGGCCCTTTTGGATACTGGAAAGTTGTCACGAGGTTCCCATACAACCTTCTCTTCTCCAAGCTCAACAACCACAACTTTCTCAGCCTGCCTTCACAGGGGAGGTCTTTCATTCCTCTTGCCAGCTTCATGGCCTTCTCTGGTGTGACTCTGACAGTTTCTTGTCCTTCCTTTGTTGGGTACTCCAGGCCTGGGTACCCCACTCCAGCTGGGGTCTCATCAGAGCAGTGTAGAGGGTCAGAATTTCCTTCTTCCCCTGCTGGCTGTGTTGCTTTGGATGCAGCCCAGGACACAACTGGCTTTTGGGATGTGAGCACACACTGCTGGCTGAAATTTAATCTTCCATGAACCTTCACCCCAAATCTTTCCTTGCAGGGCTGCTCTCAGTCACTTCTCTGCCCAAGCTGTTGGTGTGTCTGGGATTGCCATGACCCAGCTGTGGGGCCTTGCACTTGGCTTTGCTGACCCCATGAGGGTTGCACTGGCCCAGCTCTCAAGCCTGTCCAGCTCCCTCTGGATGCCATCCCTTCCCTCCAGTGTGCTGACTGCCCCACAGAGTCTGGTATCATAAAGAAACTTGGTAAGTCAATATATTACATCTTGATATTCAGAATTGCTTTCAGCTGGTCATAAATTTATTCTAAATTTGCGTTTCTTGTTATAATTCAAACTGCCAAATCCTTAAAAAAATACTATTTTGTGAGACAGATTTGTTAACATGAACATCTCCAGACAAATATTAAGCCCTGAAAATAAGTCTTCAACTAACTGACAAATGAATCTCATTCTGTATTCTCTCTTTAGTGGCTGATTATTTTCCTGCACATAATAAGGAAGCCATTAATGTATAATGAAAGAGACAGCTTCATTATTTTCTCTTTGAAAAATTTTCTCTTTGAAAAATACATACTTAACCATATGGAGCCTTTTGTACAGAAGGATTTTTTCTTGCTAACAAGTTTGGTGCCAGTGGTATGATTACTTAGCCATTATATTGCTTACAGTTGAGAAATAGCCTCTTGGATAGCAACAAGAAGGTCACAGTCAAAGTGGCTTTTTTGTCTCCTTCAACATAAGACATCCCAGGAAAACTCTGCTCCTGGCAGCATGTGGCCATATGGGCTGTGTGTGTGTTACTAAAAAGGCTTTTTTTTTGTGGCACAAAACAAACTGACTGCTATAATAAAGCAGTGTATTCTTACTTGAAATTATGCTCAGCTAGGGCAAAATTCTCTCCAGGTAACAGCTGAAAAATTTACGTACTTACATATATCCTAGCTGGCAAATGCATCTGGAAGGAAGTGCATTGCTTCTCTAAATTGCTTGTAAACGTGCCAGCTGCTGCACTCAAAGCTACAGCTGATGCTGAGTCAAAGACAGGAACGGAAAAGCAACACTTTAAAGAATCTCTTTGTGCTGACCGTCTCGCCTCATGAGAAAAAAATATGACTCCTATAATTTTTCATTGTATTATGCAGCTAAGTTCCACCACTGTAGTAACATGTCTGTCAAATCTCATGTCCTCTGTGTGGTCATGCAGGTGAATCCACAGGTTACCTTGTGGCATGTACCCTCTCTTTTGAGCAGGGGGATGCTTGTTGCAATAGCAGAGACTCTGATTGAGCATGGGACATTTCCTCTCTAGCTTGCTCAAGTCTTTTCAATCTGCCATGTACTGAGAACACCATCAATCAGAAAACCAGTATATTTTGGAAACCTGACCCTTAGGCTGCTGATCACACTTTTCTTACCAAAATCAAAGCCTTGAAAAATCAGAATGAAGGACGAGGATATAGTCTTTTCAGGGGAAAGCTGTCTTACACAAATGTATTCAGCTCATCCTACTGTTACTCCTTTTTCCTGCACCGTCCCCCTCCATAAGGTTTGCTTAGGCATCCTTTTTTGGAGCAGCAAGTTGTCATTTATTATTTTCCTGTTTCTGGCCAGTTCAAGGTTAATTTTTTGCAATAGCTGGAAGGGGACATGCCTAGACATGGAAGTAATTCTGTACCATCTCATGTCATTGGTAAAGGCACTCTCTTATACAGAGAAGGGATTCCTTCTGGTTGAAAATCTTTGCATAGAGAGCTTTATGGTATTGTCTATTATTGGTTGCTTTGGTTATTTGGTTTCTTTCTGTGTGAATTGCCTCTTTTCTTACATCCTCTGTCATTAGTATTGCTACTGTTAATTGTTTATTTTCTTATCTAAATGCTGTTTCCAGTAAAGTGTTCTTATCTCAATCTGTGCTCCCTCTTTAGTGGCTCCAATTCTCCTCTCTAGCCTGCTGCAGAGGGAAAATCAGAGGAGGGAGAGAGAGTGGCCATGTGGTTTGGAGAGACCTGGAAGGGACTGAATTGGGGAATATTTTTACTATATATGTGAATGCAAATGATAATATATGGGCTTTACAAAAAATTTAGCCAAAGGAGTATTTTATTTAAAATCTACCATTACCACCATGCGTACTCACTTTCTAACCTCTATGTGCTCTTTTTTTTCTTGAAATCTTACATATACTGTACATTTTGCAAGGTGTTTTACTGCTGAATATAGTCTACGTTTAATTTTGTTTTGTTGTATTTTTTTTATATTTTAATTTGAGATGCAACAAGGCCAAGAGCTGGGTCCTGTACTTTGGTCACAGCAATCTCAGACAGGGCTAAAGGCTTGGGAAAGAGTGATTCAAAAACGGCCCACTAGAAAATGATCTGGGTGTGATGGTGACAGTAGCTGAACATGAGCCAGTGAGTGCCCACTGTTGTGGGTTGACACAGGCTGGATGGCAGGCACCCACAAAAGCCACTCACTCTGTCCCTTCTGCAACAGGAGACAGGAGACAAAATTTAACAAATGATTCATGGGTTAGGATAAGGACCTGGACAGACTGCACACCAAATCCTACCAAGGACAAAACAGGTTCAGCTTAAAGATATGAAGTGAATTTACCACTAATGAAATCAGAGCAGGACAATGCCTCCCACAGGAGACAGTTCTCCATGAACTTCCAGTGTGAATCCATCTCAGGAGCAGCAGCTGCCTGTGACCTGCTGCAGTGTAAGTCCATCCCACAGACAGCACTCCTCCCCAGACTGGGGATGCAGTGTGGGTCACTCTTCCATGGGGTGCAGCCCTTCAAGGATAGGCTGCTCCAGCATGGGAGCCTCTCTCCACAGGTCTCCCACAGGCTGACTGCCTCCTGCTCTGCCATGGGACTCCTCCACAGGCTGCAGCTGGATCTCTGCAGGTGGAGCTGTGCTCCATGGGCTGCAGGGGCACAGCTGCTTCACCATGCTCTGCACCACAGCCTGCAGGGCAATCTCAGCTCCTGTGCCTGGAGCATCTCTTCCCCTCCTTCTCCACTGACCTTGGTGTCTGCAAAGTTGTTCTTCTCACATGTTCTCACTCTGCTCTTCTTTGGCTGGAATTAAAACTACACCACACGCTTTGTTCTGATTTCTTCTTAAATCTGTTATTCACAGACGCATTACCACCAATTCTAATTGGCCCAGCCCTGGGCAGTGGCACATCCATTTTTGGAGCCACCAGGGACTGTTGGCTCTGCCTGACATGGTGGAACCTTCAGCAGCTTCTCATAGAAGCCACCTCTGTGACCTCACTGCTTCAAAAAACCAGGCCAGCCCAGGTAGCCAAGAAGGCCAAGGGCATCTTGGCCTGTATCAGAAACAACATGGCCAACAGGGACTGTACTTGCTACTGGTGAGGTCACACCTTGAGTGTTGTGTTCAGCTGTGGGCCCTCATTGCAAGAAAGACACTGAGATGCTGGACCAGGTTGAGAGGACAAAGCTGGGAAAGGATCTGGAGCACAAGTCCTTTGAGGAGCAGCTGAGGGAGCTGAGGGTGTTTATCCTGGAGAAAAGTAGGCTCATAAGGGCTTATCAGTCCCTACTACAGCCTCAAAGGAGGCTGTAGCCAGGTGGGGTCAGCCTCTTCTCCCAGGCAGCCAGTGAGAGGATGAGAGGACAGGGCCTCAAAGCTGTGTCAGGGGACACTTAGTGTGGGCATCAGGAAAGATTTCTTTATGTAAAGGGTTGTTGAGCATTGGAACAGGCTTCCCAGGTAATGTGTGGAGTCACCGTCCCTGGAGGTGTTGAAGAAATTACACAATGTGAATGTGGAACACAGTGCCATGGTCTAATGAACAGGGTGATGACTGGTCAAAGGTTGAAAGGTTGTTCTCGTCATCTTGAAGGTTTTTTCCAACCTAAATTATTCAGTGATTTTGTTTATAACATCTTTTTCAGGTATCTTTTATTTCTAGGTTTGGGGCAGTGAAGTCTAATCCTATTCAGTGTAAATTACAAATACTTATGTGAAACAAACTTACTTTATTCTCTAACATAGCAATTAGCAAGAAATCACTGAGATTGTATGTGACATGTGAAAATGATTTTATTTATAATTCAAAACAGTTTTATCAGAAGGCACTGGTTTACCAGATTGAGTTTTTCTCTAAAGCATGAGGCTTTGCACATTTTTGATTCTGCAAAGATTAGTTTATGAAAGATTAATTTTTATGTTTTTCTTTCAATACCTTTAATTTTTTTTTTTTTTTG
>VXBR01004482.1:1483327-1496077 GCA_013400215.1 Cisticola juncidis
GTTTTTTTTTTTTTTTTTTTTTTTGTTTTTTGATTTGGTTACAAGATGGCAGAAATATCTTCTGTCTTCTACAGAGATGAGCCAATAGCACAAGTACATAAATATCTCTCCTTGGGAAAGAAAGCTTCAAAAAGAATCAGTGTTCTAGTTTTTAATTGACTTTGTTCTGAAATTCAAACATCACGTCATATGCCATTTCCATAACTTTTCTGAAAATAGAAAGCTTCAAATATTTCAAAATTTTTTTTGAGATAACTTGCTAGAGCATTTTTAAGGTTGTGATTTTCCTCAGGTAATTCTGAAAAACAATGAAATCATAGGTCTCAAATCATCTTGGACTGGTACAGTTCTTTGTTAAGCTACCTGTAGGAGAAATCACCAAGAATTTCTGTTCTGTGCTAATTCTTATACTGACTTTAATACCAGCTTTTTTAATTGGTTGTGTACTCAGATTATATGATTTGAGATTGTGTATTGTAAAAGAATTTGTTCACTTAACAGAGTTTTCTTCTTTTTGTTTAATTGATTGTCATAAATTTAGATCTGGATGCCTGGTAATGGAATTTCCCTCATTCTAGCCAAATACAAATGACTATAAAACACTGATGTGAGAGCTCACAGGACAGAACTTCCCTTCAAATGACATATTGGATTGAATTTTTTTTTTGATGAGGAATGTTATTCTTTGTTGCTATTATGCTGTGAAAGATTACAGCTTTCTCTTTTTGTTTCAAGTATTGTCGTGGTATCCTGGTTTTGTCATTGTAAGACTCTGAAACCCTGAGGTCATCAGGCTGACCAGAATTCCAACAGAATGCCTATGGCTTTTGATCTATCTGTAATTACTTTAATTAGCAATTCTAACTTACAATTCTTACTGTTTTTTATCCTGTGGGTATTGCTGTGTGTTTTAGGGTGACTTTATGATGTTTGTATTTCTAATTGTTTTGTTTATATTGGATATTAGCTTTTGTACTTTCAAGACTGGTTTTGAGAGTGAAGCAGGGGGAGAAGAAGCATGCCATTTGTATTTAGAAGCTGCACTTGCTTTTCTGTATTTTTTTTCATCTATGGTGTTGTTTGCAGTACAGATAGTGGGAGAGAGTACTCCTCTCCTTAAGTAAACTGAAAAAAAATCTTTTAAAGTGGCAAACAAACTAAAAAACCTGTATTTTTGTCTCCCTGCACTGTTGGTAAGAAAGAAAAAATATCTAGAGTGGAGGGAAGGGTGTTCTAAAACTCATTTCACTTCTTCAATTCTGTTTTTTTTTTTTTTGTTTATCCCTTTTAAAATTTTAAGCCTGTTTTTCCTTTAAAATATTTTCTCCTAATCCTTATCTCATGCCATGTGTTTTCTTTTTCTCTCCTCTGCTTAACTATAGCAGAAAAGAATGAATAAGTTATTTTCATAGGTACACTGTCATTTGGCCAACATCAACCTGTCACAGTAGAGGTGGATCTTTATATAATTTGTATTTTTAATTCTGTGCTGTAAATATGCCTTAAATTTAGTGTAAAATTTTTTTCTTCTATTTCATTTAATAATTTTTGTAACCATGTTGCTTAAATTCATAATGTTTCTCTAAGGGAAAGCCTTCGTGTATCTCTAGTCCCTAAGCTTTTTAAAGAGTTTAGTATCTTTCTAGTCCCTAAACTTATTTTCTTATAATCCAAAAATAGCTCCAGTATTCTCCCTAACATGTAGCTTCTACAGAAGAGAGGAACAAATTAAAATAGCTATTTTGCTGAGCTGGCTGCTAATAATTTATAAAGAGTTTACAAAGTTTACTAGAGTTTGTTTAAAATATGTAGAATTTATAGTTTCTTTGTCCTACCATTTGTCCTAGTTCCAGTAACATATTTTAGGGGTTTATTAGTAATTGCACCCAATTTATTAAAAGAAAAACAGGAGGTGAGGCTTTTCAAACTTTCCTTTCCTTCTTCTCCTTTAAATTTGTTACACCACTTTTTGAGAATGTTCTATTTCCCCTGTTTTTAAATGTTTTAAAGACCACTTTCCTAATATTTTATCTGATAGACTTCTTCTGTATTGTCTGCAGTGTGTCTAGAGGGAGGGCTAGTATGTCCAAAAAACTAATGAAATCCTGACCCAAAAGGAAACCCAAGTGTAAAAAGTCCTAAATAGTATTAAAAATAAGAAAAATTAGCTGAACTCTAAAAAAGTTTTCTGATCCTCCAACCTAAAAATTTTCACAAATTTAAACAAATTCAGAACCCAAATGAAGTTAAAAAAAATCTGAAAAAACCTACCATGGTAATTCCAATGAAAAAAGCGCATTGGAATTGGCTGCAGCCAACACCCCAGTTACTGAAGTTGTAACTAAACCAGACAATAAACCTAAGCAAATGACTAAACGAGACAGTAAACCTAAGCCAACAGCTAGACCTAGGAGTAAGCCTAAACCACTAGCAGTCACTACTGCAAAAAAACCCCACAAAACCAAAAATGATCAACTGATAGACAATAATAATCCCAAGGAAGGACCACCAAAACCAGTTCCAATAACTGACAAAAAATCAGAAATCACTATTGAGTCCTTTTCCATAAAAGCCTTCATAACCTAAAAAAAAATTGCACTCAACGATCTGATAAATCTATAATTAGTTGATCAGTCTGCCTTTAAGGTACTGCAAGAAAAGCTACAATTCTAAACAGTACTGAAGGAAAGCATTTGAAATCCCTAACACATAATCCAATTATCAACCAAAAAATGATAAATCTAACTCTCATAGTCTCTGGGCATGAATCTTAAAAATTGTGGAACAAAGATGTCTGTGTGCAAAGGATCTCTACATGCAACAAACCCAGTAGAAGACCACAGAACAAAGAATTCAATCCTGGAGAAAAAGAGCACCTGCAAAAATTATCTTCTCAAATAACGTATCAACTGAAAATCCAAACTAAGTACCATATACATCCATGATGTAGCAAAGGCTTATACAACTTAAGCCACAAAAATATGTTTCTGCTTTAGCAATAATGAAGTGAAATGACAGAGAAGAGACCGTGAGACCGTGCTTGATATGGTGAAGAAGCTCTTAGCATATGCAGATGCCATGCATGGCCCAACACATCAAGAATCACAGCTGTGGAAACACATCTGCAGAAATTAGAAAATAAGATAGAGGAGAATCACAAGAAGCTCAAAAAAAAAAAAAAAAAAAAATTAAAGAATGCCTTCTCCAAATCTCAGAAATACCGATCAAAAATTCTAATACCAAACACAAACTTCCCCCAAATAAAAAAAGAGAAAATACACCCCATGAAACAAACTATAATTCTTTCTGTGTAATTTTGAGAAAAACATGAAAAAGTAAAATGAAAGACCACTGCTGTTCTAGCACAATGTGTGCATAAATTACAAAAAACCCCCAAGACTCAGAAAAGAAGTTCCACCAAAAAGCACCCAGCTCCAATTGCCCATAGCTAAACTGCCACATATAATAATGATGACATATCTGATACTCTGAAAAAAAACCTCTAGAAAATATACGCAGAGAAAAATAATAACCAAACTTAAAAGAGCCCTGCCTCTGGCTAAGTAGAGTCTAGAGAAAGCTGTGTTTCTTAGACTGTGTAAATTCGTTAGCCTGGCACATCAAAACCAAAAAAATATAAAATTTTAGTCAACACTAATGCATCATACATGTTAATATCATCAAAACATATGAAAGCAAAATCTATTTCAATTGTTAATGTAACAAAAATGTCACAAAATTTAACTTTTCTAGAAACTGATATAAACCTAACTAAAAATTAATAAAAGAAACACTGTATTGTAACTAGCCCAAAAGCCTGATACAATTTGGAAACTTTCTCCAAAGTGAATATTTCAAAAACTAAAAAAATTTCAAATGAGCATTTAAAGTAATGACTATAAAGACAAAAAGCACTGAACAATTAAACACATTATTTAAACTATCAAAAAACCCATCTGCAATAAAACTTCTAAAATAAGAAGCAGTGAATTTTCCACTTTAACAGTATACCACTTACAATACAAAACAACTCAAAATACTGTGATTCCCATCCATAAAATAATCTGTAAACTAAAGAACCAGATGCGATGAGCAAAAACCACTCAGTGTTCAACAGTCCCATTTAACCTATATGCAAATCTGAAGAAAAATAAAGACTGAATCTAAACTATCGTACCTTAAATAAAAATAACTCCACCATTAAGTGCTGCTCTTCCAAACATATTAAAATTCCAATACAAGCTAAACTCCAAAACAGCCAAATAATATGCAACATTTTGACATTGCCAATACATTTTTCTCCCTTCCTTTGACAACAAAATACAAACCTCAATTTACCTTCATGTACAAAGTACTGCACTACATCTAAAACTGACTGCTTTCATCTAGAATGAAATTAGATTTTATGTTAGGACTGGAACTGTCTTTGCCTTGTTATTTGTGCCAAGGTGTCATTCCTTCAGCCCTCCAGTCTGACCTACTGGATTGTTCTTAGTGTGTTTGGGTTGTTTTCATGAGTCACATTTACTGGACTTTACTTAAAATACATCAGATTGCTAATTTGGTAATTTTACAGCAGTCAATTTCTGTTCCGAGTGAAAAAACCCCAACCTTAACATTATCCAGCAATTTTATAATCTTGTTTCACTGTAATGAACATTCATGTATAGTAGTTTTAATGAAGCTTTTCCCAGCCTTGCAATTGCATACTCTCTTTTCTCCTATTCTGAAGCAGCCCATAATGAAGACAGTTGTTATTCAAGCAACAGTGGGAAATAATTTTAAAAATACTTGATACAGTTTAACTATTTGTGGCAGAAGAGAATGAGGGAGGTAGCATTTGCACAGGATGTCTCAAGGTGTGCTGATTTTGGGTGGGATAGAGTTAATTTTCTTTACAGTGGTTGGCGTGGGTCTATGTTTTGGATTTGTGCTGAACAAAGAGTTGATGATATAGGGATTTTTTTGTTATTGCTGAGCAGGGCTCACGCAGAGCCAAGGACTTTTCTCCTTTTCCTAGTGCACACTGGCAGAGAAGATGGGAGTGCCTGGGAGGAGACACAGCCAGGACAGGTGAGCCCAGCTGACCAAAGGGATATTCCAGATCATCTGGCATCATGCTCACCATATAAAATGACCATGCTCACAATATAAAGTGAGGAGAAAAAACGAGGAAGGAGGGAACATTTGAAGTGTTGCAGTTTGTCTTCCCAAGTCACCATTGCATGTGATGGGGCCCTTCTGTCCTGGAGATGGCTGCACCTGCCTGCCCAAGGGAAGCAGTGAATTCATTCCTTGTTTTTCTTTTCTTTTATGTGTGTGCCTTTTGCTTTCTCTGTTAAACTATGTATATCTCAGCCTGTGAGTTTTCCATGTTTTACCTTTCTGATTCTCTCCCTGATCCTCCTGGTGGGGCAGTGACCAAGCAGCTGTGCGGGACTTGGTGGCTGGCTGGGTTTAAACATTACACAAGGTCTTAAGGTAACATTTAGAGATATATATGTACATTGCAACCACAAATTTTCATAAAAATAATTTGAAAGTGGCAGTAATTTGAGCTGCCTTGGATCTGTGAGAATTTTGGCAGCTCAGATCTTGCAATGGTTTAATCAGATTTCAGCAGCTGGGGGGATTTTTACTAGATGGGTCACAAATCAGTGGCAAGTGTTATATCTGTGTTGTAAGAAGAATTTGCAAGGAACTGAGCCACAATGATGCTCAATATTACTGTTGTTTCCTCTTTCTATTTTAAATAGGACAAACCCCACAGGCAAGAGTTATTTGAGCACAGACACCACCCATCCTATGCTTTAAAAAGCTAAATGGAAGATGCTATTGTTAAAGATTCAAGAAGCTGACAGTATGTGTAGGGATTGCTATGCCCTGGAGAAGCCCTAGTGATAAATTACTCCCTGAATATATCTTGTGCAGTTTGAAAGCACTTTGGGATCCTTTATGATAAGTGTTATTACATAAGGGTGAATATACCTCTGAGGTTTATGTCAGAATTCCTGGCAGTGCACCAACTTACAGTGCTGCTGGCAGGCATCATCTCAGCACTCTTCTGCTGACAACAGAAAAATCCAGCCACTAAAAGCATGTCAGTTTCAAAAAGCTTTTTGCTAATTTATCTTCCTTACAGTAACTAGGTAGAGGAGGAACGTTAATGGCCAGGTCTCTTTCACAGAGATATGATGCCTTCAGAGTTGACTTTTTTTTTACCTGCCTCAGACAGAGCTTCTGAGTCAACTGAGGCAAAGGCCAGAAGACAATCTGCTTCTCACACCATTGAGAGCCAATAGAATAAATAAACAAAGTTGATAAGAGGACTGGAGCATTTTCTGTGTGAAGACAGGCTGAGAAAGCTGGGACTGTTCAGCCTAGAGAAGAGAAGGTTGTGTGGGGACATTATAGCAACTTTCCAGTATCTGGAAGTGGCCTACAGGGAAGCCAGAGAGGGATTCTTCATCAGGAACTATATGCTACAAATTGGAAAATTTAGGTATAGGTATTAGGAAAAAAAAAATTATTGTGAAGGTGATGAAACACTGACACTGATTGCCCAGGGAGTTTGGGGGTGCTCAGATCATGTCAGTGTTCAAAGCCAGGTTGGATAGGGCTTTGAGCAACCTGCTCTAGTGGAAGGTGCACCTGTTATGGCAGAGAGGAATGGGGATAGATGATCTTTAAAAGTCTATGATTCTATGACTCTTATTATTCTCTTTGTCTAGTCCATAAGAAAATTGGAACCTCTCCTTGCAGACCAAGTAACACATCTCATGTTATATATTGGGTATGGAAGTAGCTGCAGCATCTTTTAGCTGGGAAAACTGAGAAAGCAGTCATGGCTTACTATTAAAACTGGTGAGAAGATGCTCCTGGGGATTTGCTTCCTAGGAAACATGACTAGAATTTTTTGGCCTTTGTCACAGAAACTGGCAGCAAAAGCTTTGGTGTTTTCAAGGACTCTGAAAGCAGTGTAATCAATTTATTTTCACTGAAAAACTATATAAACTGAAGAGGATTTATCTGAAAAACCTGTATAATTATGTTGTGCTTCAAGCATCAAATTAAACATAGTGAAATCCAGGACTGCAAATTCAATGAATGCTCTTTCAGTTTAGTATGTTTCTTTCTAATTCTATTCAACTATAATTATTAAAAATTCTAAAATTCTTTATAAGTACATCGTACACTCATTTCTAAAAAAAAAAAAAAAAAGAGGAAAAAGAAAAAAAAAATTTAAAAAGTGCTAGAAGTAGTTGTTATGTCAGGATGTCAGGATAGCCACTGCTGTTCTGGGGTTAAACTTCTAGACTAGTTTTCTTTTTAAAATAATTGCATAAATTTTCAGTCCCATTATCTAATCTGTAAGAGAGCCACTGAGTTCAGGGCTGCTTTCCTTAACCCCAACACACTTGAGAACTACCTCATGCACAACAGGAAACAGAAGACTTACTAAAGCAAAAAGCAGGAATGAAGGTACTAACCTCCAATGGCACTGAAAAAGATGTGCTCTCAGTATCTTGGAGTGATTTAGGATGATAACCTATTCCCAGATCCTCTGCTCTATACCCCAAAGTGATATTCCATCTTTAAGGTATGTAGGGAAGCTTTGGACTCTGTGGTGGGCTTTTCTCAAAGCCTCACTCCCCAGGTGTCCACGGGGTCATGCAGTTTGGTTTTGCTTGGTTAGCTTGGATTTGTTGACCCAGGCAAAAGTTTTTTCCCTTCCCTGATCTGGGAGAAGTTGTAGCAGCAATCCTTCAGCAGCTTTTTGAGGAGAACTGAACAGCTTGTTAGTCTGAGACCAGAGAAATGGGACCTGCAGAAGAGGAGTCACTCCATTCCAGNTATCAGTTATTTACTTTTCTTTTTTCTCTTGCCATGTGCACATTTTGTTGGTTAATAAGCTGTTGGGGTTTTTTCCTCACTTTCATCCTTTACTTTTCATTTCTTGTAAGTGGAAAAGGATTGTTGGAACCCTTTTAGAGGAGATGACTCTATTACAGAGTGTCTTCTTCTAAATTTGTCTCAAAACAGAGACACTTAGGTAGTCCCTGTCATAAATATGATTTTCAAAGCAGGTACAATGAGAATGAGGACAGGTTGGCAGTTGCTAGATTACTTTGTGTAGGGCTGGGGTTCAGAGTGGAAAAGCCAGCTAGAACATTCTGAAAAGGCAGAATGTGGAGGAAAGCTTGTGCTTTAGTACTTAGTAAATGTGAAAGAGGCAGAGCTCAGAAAAAATTCTCCCATTTAGCTGATGGTATAATTCTGATGGCTGGACCATCCTTCAATATGTTATGTGTGCATCTTTATTCTCCTTTCAAGGAAACTAGTTTTGGCAAACATATTTTAGTAAATATGTTTATAGTTTGCTAAAAAAGAAATCCTCATCTATTATTTTAAAATACACAGTTAGATATTTTAGTTATAGTAAAATACCTATCTCAGAACTATAATTATTAATAGAAAAATCACTGGTCTGGGTGTTGCATGTTCAGTCCTGTCAGTCACAAACTGGTTTTGGTTTCTGTCCTAAACTCCTGTAGTGGTCTAATGGGGGCTCTGACTTTGTATTAATGCATTGGAAGCAACTCAAAAATCAGTCATAAGGTACCTCAGCCATCAGTCAGTAGACTCTTCAGATGTGTGCTACACAGATGCTATATAAGATAAATAAAATTCCTCTATAACACTATGGAATTATGTTATTAGCTATATATTTAGGGAGTTAATGCTAGTGATACATAATAGGTATGTCTTTTAACCAATGTGAGCTGCTTTACAGCCACTAGCAGCATGGGAGTTTCTGCCAGTGTTAGGGTTTCCTCTCAGTGAAAACGTTGAAGCATATCTGCACTAGCCTCTGCTGTTCACCCCCAAAAGTGAAAAAAAACCAGCCCTCCTCTCCTGGAAAAGTCTGGGCTTTTAATATCCTCAAGGCCAGGGAAGCCTGAGCTTCAGCCAGTGCTTGTGGAGACCTTTGAACCTGAGAAGTCTTCACATCCTGAGTCCCTTCCTCAGCTTTCCCTGCAGTGACAGTGCTGGGGGCTCAGAGGCCACTCCCCAGCCAGAGGAGCCCCACATCCTTCATCCTCCTTGCATTAAGCTGGACTTCCCACAGCCACGCTAAGGGAAGCTTCCCATGTCGCTGTCATGTCTTCCAAGAGAGAAATCTACACGGGCAGAACAAGGAGAATCAGTTGCGTTAGTCAAAGGCCAGACATTGAAATGATTACATAAATTAATAATGAGGGACCACTGAATTTACAGAAGCCCTTTATAAGTCAGAAAAAAAAATTTCCTCTGGTAATTGTAAAATTTGCATTTATTAATGAAAAAAAGGTCTAATGACTGTTCACAAATCTAGTTCCTGTGTGTTAAAAAGGGTCATCCATAAGGCAGTGTCACAGCAGTGCGTTCATGTTCAGATAAAAATGAAACTGCTGTCTGCATGTGGAATTGCTGAATTAACTAATATCATAACCTCTCACAATATTGGGTAGATGTGTGTATTCAGTGCTCAGGCAAGGCAGATCAGGCCTTTATACTTTGAAAAACTTCCTGATCAAGTTAATTAAAACATGAAGTCTATATTAACCACTGAATTATCTGTGGTAGCTAATGCAGGAAGTTACATTGCCTGCGGCTAATTGAGAGAAAAAAAGATGTTTCTGCAATCTCATTCAGAATCTTTTTTAAATGTCAAACACTGCATTATTGCTAAAGATAATTCCTTGTTTATCCACAAGTATAATATGTGGATATACTGCAACAGACTTTTAAATTGTTCTTCAAATTGCCTTGTCTCTCTTCAACTCTTTCTTCAGTATTCAATTACTAGTTCAAACATCATAAATGCTTTTGCTAACTAACTGTTTAAAGGCTCCTAATTGCATTAACCAAAAATTGAGCGCCATAAAAATCTTAGATGGATATCAGGAAGATTAAAACCCTGTCTCATTTGCCAATCACAATTAATAGATCTATTAAGCATGAACTGTGCCTTTAGGGTTTTCACCTGCATTGATTTCTCAGACAGTGAAAATTCTATTTAAAGTATTTCATCAGACAGAAACAGGAACATCTATACTGATGTTTATTCTGAATGACTGGAAATAATGAAAATTAAGCACAAGGAGAAAACATTGGACCAAATACATTTGCTGTGGCATTAGTGGTTTTATGTCAGAAAGAACTCAGATTTGAGACTCTCTTGTTATTTAATACCTTAAAGCAGTTTATACTGTGTTTAGGTGCAGCTACCTGCTGTTTCAGGAAACAGGTGAATCACAGAAAGTGATGGATGTCCTAGCTCCAGTCATCTGAAAATTCCCCCTTACCTGGTAGTTCCACTTTAGCCGTGAGTCACTGGTAGTTCTGGATTTCCCTTGCACATTACTGAGCTAGGAGGAGCTGCTGTGATTTGTATGTGTATATGTTACAGAAAGCAATGAGCTTAGAAGGGAGGAAGTACCTGAATAAAAGAAATGTGCACTCTTAAAAATTTTCTCTCTGAAAATGTCACCTTCTCGCTATTTAGTTCCTGGCAGATCCGTTTATTACACACCAATCCAGTTCATTAGAGTTGATGTTAAAGGCAGAAGAGTTGGAAAAGCATGAATGACACTAGTACCAAGAAGGATGGAAAGGTGATTTGATCATTGACATAAAGGACTGTCAGCAAAACAAGAAAATAATTTCTGAATGAGCACATTAAAGCCAAAAGCTGATCTTAAAATTTAAGGTAGACCCCTACAACATTGTTCAGAGAAAATATACTTTCATGTCAGAACTACATTCCTTATTTTGCCCCCTGTTATTTTATGACTAACAATAAAACCTTTAACTGCAACGCCTGCTGTAATTATGTCCATGGGACCTACTTCCCATATCTTCAAGCTGTATTAAACAGAGGTGGGCACATTTCTGGGAATATATTGGAAAAGAAGAAAAAATAAAGAAGTGAGCAAGAAAACAAGAAACAAGCAAGGAAGCAGGCAAGCAGGCAATTGTTTCCTTTGTGTTCTTTCTAGAAATCATGAAAAAAAGGGTGTAGGAGATCCTTGGAGAGATAAGTCTTTTAAAAGAGCAGGAAACAATTTCATACAATGCAAATAACCCCATTTCATTAGCCTAGCCCTGCTAGAGGTCTATTCACAGCAGCTCTCTTTATGGTGAGTTAGAGCAGCCTGAAGGTAGTACAATCCTCAGGTGGCTGACCAAGTGTATTTTATAGGGAACTGGGGCAGACACATTCTCTCTTATTTTGGCAATCCCTTCTGCCTGCTGTTCTTCCATGGGAGAGTGCTTGTCTGGCATCCTGCCACCAAGATGCCCTTTTCCTTGGCATGAGGTAATTAGGGCTGCCTTTTGGGGAAGAATGGCCATGTATTCACAACAGTTATACTGTGCTGTAAAATTCAGCACATAAATTAATTTTGCTCTCCTGCTCTTAGTATAGCCATCTCATCTACAGACTGTGTTCAGTTTGCTTTATATGAGTCCTGCTTCTTTTACTATAGATTTTGTATTGCTGGAAAACTTGTCTAACAATTTCTTTGTGCAGCAACACTTTTATTTTAATTAAGAGATGTCATTCTGGAAAAATACAGTTGAATTCAGTGCAGGTCACCCAGATTTACACCACTCCAACAATGATAAAAGTTTGGTCCACAGTTAGAAAAAGCTGTGCAAAACCTTACCCTATTTCTTAATTGATTTGCACAGTAGATGAAGGGTGAACAAGACATGTTAATGGCATATCATATAATTCAAATCTATCACAAAAGACAAAACATTCAATCTAGCATTTTTCATCTATGAAATTAAATCACTGTCTCCCACTTCCATTCTTTGAAAGTATATTCATAAACAACATAGAGAATACAGGGGAATGAGTCAAGGTTGTTCCTTTTGTTTTAGACAATAAATATTCATATGTACTTAAGAAGTTGGAACACTTGTATGGCTTTAAACCTATGGAAATAAGGTGATATAATTTTAAGAATAATTTTTCTAGAGTTTTTGTATTTTTACTTTTGAAACCTGAGTTTTAATTGCTCTTGTCATCCTCACATTTCTCATTATGAAGGCTGATTGGCAATAATCTCTGGAGCATCCAACATATGTTAATCATTTTGCATATGAGGGTGACTGTAATTAGACACTGTCATTTACATGCTCTGTTATCACTTTTGTGACATTTATCCACATAGGTGGATAAATCATAGTCAAGACTGTAGAATCATAAAACGATGTTTGGTTGGAAGGAACCTTTAAAGGTCATCTAGCTCAGCCCTCCTGACAGAGTGCAGATGTACAGGGGCATCTTCAGCTACATCAGGTTTATCAGTCTGTCCTCACCTTGAGTGTTTTCAGGGATGGTCATTTATCACCTTTCTGGGCAATCTCTTCCAGTGTTTCAGCACACTCATAAAAACTCTCTTCCTTATACCTAGTTTTCAGTCAGTCTNGAAATGGGACCTGCAGAAGAGGAGTCACTCCATTCCAGCCCCACACCTTGGGAAGCTGAGCTGTGGAAGCTATCCACAAGCACACCCAGAGGCTCCAGACCAGTCACCTCCTCTGCCCTGGAGAGGAGGTTGACTCCAGACAGTCACCAGATTATCATCTACTGCCTGAACTGCTGTTTGAAGCTCCTGTTTGTTTGGGGTTTTTTTGCTGGAGATGCTGGTGCCATCTTGTATCACGTGTTGGTTGTGAGCAGGAATTTTCCCTGGC
>VXBR01004482.1:1499842-1552881 GCA_013400215.1 Cisticola juncidis
TGAATGAGTCAAGGTTGTTCCTTTTGTTTTAGACAATAAATATTCATATGTACTTAAGAAGTTGGAACACTTGTATGGCTTTAAACCTATGGAAATAAGGTGATATAATTTTAAGAATAATTTTTCTAGAGTTTTTGTATTTTTACTTTTGAAACCTGAGTTTTAATTGCTCTTGTCATCCTCACATTTCTCATTATGAAGGCTGATTGGCAATAATCTCTGGAGCATCCAACATATGTTAATCATTTTGCATATGAGGGTGACTGTAATTAGACACTGTCATTTACATGCTCTGTTATCACTTTTGTGACATTTATCCACATAGGTGGATAAATCATAGTCAAGACTGTAGAATCATAAAACGATGTTTGGTTGGAAGGAACCTTTAAAGGTCATCTAGCTCAGCCCTCCTGACAGAGTGCAGATGTACAGGGGCATCTTCAGCTACATCAGGTTTATCAGTCTGTCCTCACCTTGAGTGTTTTCAGGGATGGTCATTTATCACCTTTCTGGGCAATCTCTTCCAGTGTTTCAGCACACTCATAAAAACTCTCTTCCTTATACCTAGTTTTCAGTCAGTCTTCTTTTGTCCACTTATAGAACTGCTGTACATAGAAGCTCATAGATTGGTCAGGCAGGATTTGCCCTTTGTGAAGCTGTGTTGGCTGTCTCAAGCCACATCCCTGTTCTCCATGTGCCTTAGCACAGCTTCTAGGAGGATCTCTTCCATTATCTTCCAGGCACAGAGCTGAGGCTGACGGGTTGAGAGTTTCCAAGGTTATCCTTTCATGCTTTTAAAGAATGGTTGAATCTTTCTGCTTTTCTAGATGTCAGGGACTTCTGACTGCCCTGTTTTTTCAAATATCATAGGGAGAGTGGCTTGTCAACGACATCAGCCAAGTCCCTGAGGAATGTGGGATGAGTCTTGCCAGTTTCCATAGACTTTCCTCAGAGGGTCTCAAACCTAAACATTTACAGTGGGAGGGACTTTTCTCCCTCATTCCTTCTCTTGTGGTCTATCCGGTTGAGAGGTGTGGAAAGCAGCTGCCAGAGAAGACTGGGGCAAAAGGTTATTGAGTACCTCAACCTTCTCCTCCACTCTTACTGGTTTTCCAGTTATGCTCAAGAATTAATTAAGCTTCCTTTTCTGGATGATACACCTGTAGAAGTCCTTATTCTTTCTATCCATTGCCAGTTTCATCTGCAGCCACACCTTGGACCTCCTGACCCCATCACTACAGAGCTAGATAGCATCCATTTACTCTTCCCAGGATTTATGGTTCCACCACATGTGTGTTTGCTTCTTGCTCTTAAGTGTTACTCAAAACAGAAAATAGAAACATTAGTTATGTCTCCTCAGGGAAAGACAGTAAAGTAAGTCCTTGACAATTCCCTTGGCATTCATTGATTTGTAAGTGCTGCACAGTGCACTACTCTATACAAAACTATTGCTGATAGAGCCCTTTTAAAAAAGGTTTTATGATGATCGTTCTTGAATCTACCCCTTTTTAAGCTGAATTTATAAATGAATGCAAATCCCTTTTTTCTTTCTGTGATTCAGAGGGATGAAAATATACCAGAAAATGCTAAGCTGTGTTAAAAGATAAGTATCCCGCAATGCTTTCCCATTAAGAGTCACCTTGTAATTTATCAAGAATCATTTATGAATATTCTTTAGGAACCATACAGGGATACATGCACTAAACAAAAGGGTCTACACAACAAATGTATACAAGAATAAACAGAGTGACAAAACATGGGATGCTTTCCATGTCTCATAGGTGAAATGTGCAGACTTTAACTGTGAGAGAAAAAAATTAGAAGTTCAAAATAACTGAATCATAGAATCATTTAAGTTGGAAAAAAACCTTAAGATCATTGAGTAACACTCTAAACATAATACTGCCAATTACACTATAAACCACATCCCTGGCTACCATGTCTACATATCTTTTGAATAACTCCAGGGAGGCTGACTGTAGCACTTCCCTGGGCAGCCTGTTACAATGCTTGACAACCCTTTCAGTAAAGAAATTTTTCCCAATATTCAATCTAAGCCTCCCCTGGCAGAACTGGAAGCTATTTCCTCTTATCCTATTACTTGTTACCTGGGAGAAGAAACCAACCTCTCCTGAATTCTGCAATGTTCTTTCAGTAGTTGTAGAGAATGATAAGGTCTCCCCTGTGTCTCCTTTCTCCAGTCTAGGTAATTCCAGTTCCCTCAGCTGCTCCTTATGACTCACTCTCTAGACCCTTCACCCCTTTCTTTGCCATTTTCTGAATATTCTCCAGCACCCCAGTATCTTATACCATTGAAGGTTCAGGGCCATTCATGATTAATTCCTCAGTAAGAAAACTGCAAAAGTCACCTAAGTCAGACAGAGAGCTGGGGATTCTTAGTGTGCTTCTTGGCATGGAGAGGAAGGTGTTAATGAAACAGTGTAAGGCAGAAAACTCTTCTCTCTGGGGAGCTATTAAAACACTCCAATTTCTGGTTTACTCTGATGCATGATAGAAGACCATTCCATAACACTAGGGTTTCAAGATGTCCTGCAGAGCCAGCAAGATGTTTCGTTTATCACATATTCCAGATACTTTGTGTTTCTACTGCTGTTCGGCCTATATCCAGTTTCTTTTGTGGAGCAAAATTCACTGCTTTCATTTCTATGCTTGTAAAAACAACCTGCTCAGACAGTATTACTGTGGATATAGAAAACCAGTCCATACTGCCTTACTGTGGATATAGATAAGTGCTACATTGTGTAGGGTGGCAACCAATTTTTTTTTTCCTTGAGGCAGAAAGTTTTACATCTTATGAAAATCCTCCTTTTGTTTGTATTGACCTCAGTGGACCCCAAAGCACAAGCCTCTGGAGTAATCTGTGAGCATGTTGCTTAAAAGGCTGTCTGGGATCTCTCATTGCCTTTCAAATGGGTCTGCTTTCTTTCTGTAACTGAGCTCTCTGTTGTCATTATGTGCACAAGTGCTGTAACTTGGTTTAGTGGGCAGCCTCTCGAGCTGTAGGTGAGTCTTCACCTATTTTGTGAATACCAAAATTTACACAGGTGAAAGTGCATAGTTCCTGAGTTCAGGCAGTTCTGAATAGATCCAGAAGATGCAACCATGCATAACAACAGAATAGTTATTATCCTTTGTTTTCCAGAGTGATGTGGAAAGATCAAGAGGTTTGAGTTAAGTCACTCAACGTAAAATCCATATCTGCTGCACCAGACGTTCAGCTACTGTTTATATTTAATTGTCACTGGACAGTTGTCAAATGCTTCATAGAATGCCAAGAAACCACTTGTTTCATAATTTGAGAACAATTAATGAATTCTGTAGTTGACCTATGCTCTGGAGAGTTATGGTTTTGTTTTATATGATAATCCACTTCTATTTGATTTACTCACAAGGTAGATATTTTTGTGAATGCTATGTGAGGAGTGAGAAACTTGTGGCCATAGCATATATGTTATGTTAGTCCCAAAATAACTGCTTTAACCACCAAATCCAGTCACTGGTAAGTAAGATGTTTGAATGATGAGTTCTTTACCTTCCATGTAGGATTAGACATGTCTGCAATATTTTTTATAACTATGAATGTTGGTCTTTCTTTGTGTCTGAGTTGGCTTATACTATTTGACACCAGAACTTAAATTAGGAGAAGAAAGGTTTCAAAACTACATCTCTGGTGACCATTTGCATCTTGGTAAGTTCAATATTTTACTTCTGTTTGTATAAAACCAGTATGTATGCACCATTTGTCTCATGGACACCCTTTTATGATGTAAGTATAACACTAAGATGATTGCCTATACCTTGAATTTTTCTTCAGTCTTTCTATGTGAATAATTATTTTTCTGAATTTTTACTGTGTCTATCAGCAAGCTGCACGATTTAGCTGCTTTAAATGCATGCTGTAGGTGTTTTGTACCTTGATTTCCTAGAGAAATCAAGAGTTGATTTGGGTGTTGGACACCTATTTCCCTATTATGTTAATATGGCAGACCTAATTGTATCTTCTTACTGCAATGCTTTCCTTCAGAGATATCTGGCTAGAACAGTGATTAGAGCAGTTCCAAACCAGCATCTTTAAGCCAAAACATCATTTATTTCTTTTCCCAGCTAAAAAGCTGTCAATGCAAATTGTGGTTCAAAAATGCGTTATCTGTGTCTTTGTCTTTCACAGAAAGAAGAGGCTAAAGTAAACTTTTGGTAAAGGTTAGTAGTGACCAACTGCACCAAGCTTATTATTTCCTTTGCCATCCAAGGCACATGATGTCCTTAAAATTGTGCATCAATGCACCAATTATCCAGGGACAGAAAAATGAAGTAATCTAGTTGGCACACCCTACATAATGCTGCTCCATGGTGATGCTGTTCCTTAAAGTATGCACATAAAAACCGTGATTCCCAAACCATTAAAAACAGGAAATGTCTTGTACTATGTAAGCTGAAAGAAAATAATCAGAGCTCAAGTTGTTATGGTTTAACTGAAGGCTTTTCTTCCCCAATAGTTCTTCTGATAAAAAAATGCAAAACCATCTCTTGTAACTGAAAACAGCAGTTCACAGGAGGTGGCACTGTTTGGTCTACCTCTCCCTGCTTCCAAATCGTGGTGTTAAGATTCAATTATTAAAATTACTAGAGAGATGCCTCTACCTGAATTAAGGTGCAAATGAGACCATATTCTGAGGTAATAGCACAGATTATTATTTACAGTAAATGTGATGTAGAGAGAGAGAAAGAAATAGGGAAAAGAAAGAGAAGAAATAAGAGTAGGAAGGTCACCACCCATTGGATCTTGTGACAAGACTTCATCGTTGCAATTCCAGTGTCTGTTGGTTGAAGTGGTGGGTCACTGACTTGATCCACTGGTGAGGGGGGAAGCCCATAAAGCACCAAGGTTCCATGGGTTGTAGATGCTCAGATTCAGGTGGGAAGGCCCAGGTGTCTCTCTTTTGGTGGGGCATTTTAAGCTGAATGATGGAATGCTGTAGATCACAGGACTCTTCCAGAGTCTCTGATGGTCCAGGACACCTCAGGATGCCACAGTCAGGACAGTTTAGTCAATTATGGCCCATCAGAAGGGGTGAATACCTTCAGGCTATGTGTGAATATTCCCATACATTACTGGAGGGGAGTTTCACACCTGAGCCATTTCATAGAGAGGGCATTGGCATTGGCATTGTAAGAAAGCACTATCCCACCTCCTGTGATTTCCCTCTCTTCATCCTCTTCCCCTATTGGTTCAGTCAATTGTTTGAGTCATTAGCCAGTCCAGTCTCTCACACATAGATGGCATTATTTTTCTAGAGCTAAGACTGCTGTTGTTGTGAACCAAAAAGGTATTTACATAGAAGTATATGACTCTGTTTGCTTTTGAAAGATTGAATTTATGATTATATTTATTTCCAAGTACTGGATCACCATTGAAATGGACAGAATTTCTGTCTCATCCTCTAACTCAAAGACAGAATATAGTCTGCTCATTTATAATCCATTCTTCCAACTAGGTAACAGGTGAAATACCATTAAAAGATAAATTTTCATATTTCAGTTAGAGAATGCAAACTGGAGATCACAAAATTATGGGCTACAATGGCAAATTTAGACCTCTTTTATTTTTTGAATGCTGCAATTTGCATTCTAATTCTAATTTTTATCCTGTGTGCAAAGACAAAGGAAAAAGTTGATGATTACTTCAAATCCTATTGGTTTAGGCAGCCTGTTCAGTTCCCTTGGCACTGAGGCTAGATGATGCCAGTCACCCACCCCTGGGCAGCTGGAATTGTTAAATTCCCATCTGTGCTCTTTAACCACTGAACTTTTCAAAATAAATTTGATGATGTTGTGATGATGAAATAATTAGTTCACTTCAGACCTCAGCTCCATGGAAAATGTGGGGCCAGAATGGTTTGGAAGATATGAAAATCAGGAAATTACAGGATCCCTTTGGATCTGTTCCTTATGGCAGCTACCATGACACAAATGCCCATAGAGTCTGCTAATATCCAGTGGGGATTATTTATTTGGGCACAGGGATTTCTGTGTTGACTGTGAGTTGTGTTTGCAAAGCCAGCTCAAGTTAAATGGTGTTGTGCTTCTAGCAAGACAGTTAAGATCAGGAGTGCACCAAAGGTACTCAAAATTGTTAAGTTAATTGTTGTTAAGCCCTTGGAACAAGGGCGCGTGGGCAAGGGCTGAAAATGTCTATGCAGAATCACTGAGGCAAATGCAGGTTCACATATTTTTTGGGCTGGCTGAATGTTCCTATTTGCCTCAGCTAATCATCTCCATGGTGCCTGAATTGGCTTTGCTCCCATGAAAAGTGTGGTGTCATTGCTGCACCCTAGCTCTCAATGGTTGCAAACCAAGTGCTCTGCTTGAAAAAAAATGGAGAATTAACTGCATTTAAACAATTCAGATCAAATTACTGTGAAGGCATCTGTGAGAGAAGTGGCAGCTTGATGTGTTTCACCTCTGATGTCCTGCATCAATAAGGAAGTTAGAAATCCAAATCCTCTGTTAATACAATTACAAACCGAGACTAAATTAATGTTCTCAACTGTGCCAAGCTTTGGCACACTTTAAATGCAATACAGACTTTTCTCTGTAACACTCATGTCCTTTTGATTGCTGGCAAAATTAGGTTTCCTTTACTGATTCCACTGTCTTGGTTGTAAGATGACTTGCTAAATACTTTCTATTTTCTACTGCAGCTTTCTTAGAAGAGGAGGCATAAAACTAAACCAAAACTGAAACAATAACTGGCCAAAACCTAAAATAATGCATTAATAGAGAGATCTTGAGGGCATTAAAACATTAGTGGATTTAGGACAAGTAGTTTGCACTTTGTCTTCATGAAGATAGGTCAATCTTTCCTTTGTTCCTGGGCTCTCGTTCTTCCTGCTCTTTACAGAGTAGAAGAATGGGAGCATGTAACTTTATGATCTCTGATTCTTTTTAAAAAGCACCTTGGTACTTTGGTTAACATCTTGAAATTGAAATTGCCACAAGTCTTGGGCACCCCTTTGATCATAACACCTCTTTCTGTCTGGCTCACAGGGGAAAGTTACTGCTGCTGTAACTGCACATGATGATAAACTAGAAGTGAAAGCCGAGTCAGACCCTCTGCACCATTTTTGCTTTGTGGTGAACATGTTTCAGATAACTTTTGTTGCAAGGATTTGTTATGGTCATCCACACAGAAAAGGGGCGTCCTCAGAAGGTGTTTGCTGCTTTCATTAAATTCTTTTTCTGCTGCCTTATCTTTCCTTTCCAATAGAGATGACCTGCATGTATTGTCAGGAAACAAAACAAAACAAAACAAAACAAAACAAAACAAAACAACAACAACAAAAAAGTATTGAACCTACAGAAGTACTCTCTGAGATACAAGGGCATAGTTTACCTGTCCAGAATCCCACTCAGTAATTGCTGGACAAAGTATGAGTCTGGCTTTATTGAAGCAAAGTGAATGGAACTCTGGGAACTAGTTCTACAGTGTAGCTCAGATATTGGAAAATAATAGCTATATATTCAAACTATTTCAAATGATTTATGCCACATATTTCTGTGAGGTGGCACTTTCTCCTGGCAGAAACATTTGATAAAATTATGTTAGTGCACATAGGAATGAGTATGACTGTGATATTAAGTCTAAGGGATTATGTTTCTTTAGGAATGAAAAACAAAACAAGTTTCCAGTGCTGATGCTGCCACAATACCAAATGCTGTTCTAGGAGCCCTTCCTTCTGTATTTAGAGCATTCTTGTCTTTGCCTCTGTGTGCAATTTTCAAAGCATAATGTGAATGGACAGATTTCCTCTTAAATTACTGGCAAAACTCCCCCATACTTCAGTGGAAAGAAGATAAGACACTATTTTTAAGATGGTGACTTTTTTGTATTACAAGTATCCCTTGTGATGTTCTGCCAGTCACTGCAGTACAGGAAACCTGAGCTTTTCAACATAGTGAGTCACCAAACTTACCAAACCAAGCCAGCAGGACACCAAGAATTTATACAGTAGTTTTGATTATAGTTCTTGAAGTCCTTTGTAAGCATAGGTTAGTTTATTCTGTCTCTTTCACAAAATGTAGTTCAAAGTAAAACAACCAAAGCAGGTATTAAGACAATGGTAGGAACTGACATGAAGTAGAGTCAAGGCTGAGTTATTAGCTGCCATACTACTTTATATTTCATGGAGTATGAAGATATTATTCCATGTTATCCATAGCTGGGCATTAACTATGTCTTGGTGCTTTCTCTTCCATTTAAATTGAGTTAGATGTAGGAGTAAATAGAAAGAAAAGAACCAGATTGTCTGTGTTTTCAGTGAAACCCAATATATTCAGGCCATTTGCTGAACACAAGCAAAGATTTTTAAAGTCATGAACCAGTTGGAGTTTTGCCTATATACAGAGCATGAGACAGTCCCAGATTGTGAATGCTTCCACCAGGCTTGCATTAGCTTTTCAGTAAGAATTAATTTGACAAAATATTTTTTTTATAACCAAAGTAATCAGAACAAAAAAGAAGTTCTGTAAGTGCTCCCCTCTGTGCTCACTCACTTGAATAGAAACCCCTGTTGTCATAAAATGTACACCAAGGATACAGAAATACTTTTTAATGAACTAGTTCTTGTGGCAGCATGAAATCTGGGATTAGATATATAGTGCTATTAGTCTCATTTGTGTCTATCTAGTCAGTCTGGTGTTACTTTTATCTAATTTTCATAAATGTTTAAGCTGGTAATATAAATGATTCCTCTTGTCTCCTGTAGTGCTCTGAGAAGCAACAAAAAAACCCCAAACTTAACATACAACACTGATTTGCAATCAAGCTCCACCGTTTCAAATTGCATCATGTGATTCTGCCTAATGGTGATAAAGAGCTCCAGGAATTCGACAGTGTTGAGGATTATTGGTCACAGTGATCAGCTGTTGGGAAAGGCTCAAAATAGTTACAAATGTGTTGGTGTGATTTACTAGGGAAGGCACCAATTTTCTACCAAGTCTTTCCGGTATCCTGCTTTATACCCAGTCTTATTTATGTTTGCATTATAGTCACATGAGCAAAGCTTAGAAGACAGGATGGTGTTTTGAAAATCAAAAGGTGAAAGGAGCCTGTATAGGGGTAGATCACTCCCTTGGTTACAGTAATTCTCACCCCAAAACTCAGTGCTGCACACAGCACTGCTAACTAAATGTACAATCTGTATGTATATCAAAAAAAGATTTTAGACTTAGATTTTTTGAGCTGTATTTTTTTATGGGCTGGAGTACTATGTTATTTTCAAAATTAGGCAGTGCAAGGAAGGGCTTTACAGAACTAATATTCCTCACAAGTTGTGCACAGTCTTAGAATAATGCTCATGGAAGCCCTTGGGCTTCATCCAGATTCAGTTTTATAAGACTATTTTGGCCTGATTTTGTGAGTATAATTTAATTTCTAGCTGTTGTCTTTTTTTTTCAAGTCCAAATTAACATGCAGCACTAATGCTACCTGCTTACATTTCAAGCTTTCAGCACTAAGTCCCTAGAATACTTGGTTTTAAAAAATTCAAAACAACATCAATATTTCTTAAATGCTCTTTCGAGAATGAATGTGTTTCCTGACCAGAAACCATAACACTGCCTGCTATGTGAAATATTTGTTCTCAAATTTCCCTAGCACTTAGGCTATTGAGCACCAGGAGTTGTTTTGATGCATTTTTTTGGGGATCCCTGTAGGATCATGTTGTGACATTAATGAGGAAGCATAGTTCAGCTCTCTTTGATCTATGGCAAATGTCAAACAAGCAGCAGTATTTTTGATGAAATGTGAATATTTTCCCCAGTATTGTTACAGGCTTCCTTACATTCTGGTTTTGATTTGAGCAATATAATTTGGAAGCATCTTTTTCTGAGCATGGCTTTTCCAAACATTCCTTAAGTAGAGGTACAGAACATAATTACCACTGCCAGACTGTTATTCTGTCTTTCACAAAGCTGTGCTAGTGATGTTTCCTCATGGATTTTGAATCAGGTGCTTCCTCAGTCAGATACAAGATTACATTATTCCCTTTGGACTCTTCTTCTCCCAGGCCAACTGCCTGGCAGACTTTGATCTGGAAATTCTTGTCACTGCTTTTCTAAATCCTGCCTCTGACTACAAAGATTTAAGATACTGTCTCATCAGTATGCAGATGTACTTCACTGGTTTTGTTTGGATATTTTCTAACCGCTGACTAATTAATTTCCTGCTTAAGACACACCTGATCAGAATTTGCAACTAAAACCCAAAAATATGAAAAATGTGTTGGCCGCAAACTTCTTGTTTTCCAAGAAAACAGAAGTGATGTGTTTTGCAACCATTTTGGTTTTCCATTTCGCCTTTGCACCTGATGTTCCAGATGTCACTTTCAAACTTAGCACTTCTTGAAGCCACCAGCCAGCTGTCCTGCCAATTTTACCTGGGGCTGTGTGATGGAGGGAGGCAGGGAGGGAGGGAGGGACTGGTCGTCTGCTTCTTTTCTTCCAGTTTCTAGAACTCCTGCTCCTATTGGAATTTCTCCAACAGACCTCGCATACATGGTAAGATCACCATGTCCTTCCACAGTTAGTTTTTATAGAGATAAAAGAATTAAAGGAAATGTCATTTTTAACATTTCTGAGGATAGAATCTGTCACAACATGTGATATGCCTTATTTTTCATATAAATTCTAGATTCCCAGCACAAATGAAAACAAACTAACACTCTTCTTCTGAGAAGTCATTCTTGAATTTTTGTCACCTCCCTGAATTGCTACTTTACATCTAATTTTTTTATTTACTTTCTACATTTTGAGGTGAACTTGCTACTAAGGCAGGAATTTCCTCTCATTTAGAGACTGTTTAAAAAAAAACCTGAATGGTGTCAGTTCAGTGTGTATAGAAGAAATACAAATTTTTGAAGCTATAGAAATTAAAAAAAAAATGAGATAAAGCTGGAAAAGTGAAGTGCCAATTTCAGAAATGTCAAAGACTCCTCAAATTTGATGAGAGGCGTTTCCTTTCCATGAGCCCTGTAAGGCTTCTTTTCAGGGCAGAGCACTGTGGATTGCACTGTCTCTGTAGACTAACAGCTACATAGACCCAGGACTCATCAGCTCTTGCAAGTGTTTTCCATTTTCAGCTATATTTAACAGCTAACATTTCTTCATTGATAATATTATAGAAGCTTACATTCAAGGATTCTTTCTTAGTAAGATTACCATGGAATGTGATCTGGGCACTGATGAATAATCTGTGCAGATTGCTCATAGGATGTTCTCCAGAGCCCTCATAGGTCTGAGCAGCGTGAAGGAAGTGCCAAGGAGTCTCTTAGAGCCCTTTTCTTCTTGCTATGGCAGTGGTAGCCTTTAGTTACCCACCTGAAAGCCAGCAGATTTTGCCATACTAGGAAAGGCAAGACTGGGTGCAAGACAACATGTTAAGAGGCAAACAAAGTACATGTGCCTGTGAACTCAGTATCATCTGGCCTTAGTTTTATCCACCATAGCATTTCAAAGAACTATATGACTATATCTTGGTACCTGCAAATACATTTCCTATGCCAGTCACTGCCTCCATATGCAGTCTCTCTCTTTTTTTCCACCCCAAAACAAGGTGGAGGGCCTTAGCAAGAGCAAAACAAGGGCCTTAGGAAGAGCAAAAAAAAAATTCTCTTTTTGTTTTCTTAAGGATAGCAGTGACAAAAGCAGGTTTATGCATTTGGTGTAAATATAAAACTGAAACTCTTCGTGGAACCCATCTGAAACAATCACTTCCAAATCACTGAAAGAAAAATAAAATTCCTTGATAAAGTCTTCTTTATGTTCTGACCAGTCAGTGCTCTTAAAACAGGGTTTAGAAAATACATATATCAGTTTTTCAATCCATATATCTCACAAAGACAAAAGTACAGATTAATTCCATTCATTTTGATAGCATTGACACATTTTTATAGAATAATCTTCATCCTTTGATGCTTTAGTCTAGGAGAGTGCTGCCCAGCCCATTTTGCAGCATCTGTCTCTTTTAACATCAGGCTTCCAGACTGCTGGTGTGGCATTGCATGCCAAAAGTGCAACACTTTTCCTTGCATAAGCTACATAAAAGAGCCTTTTGAGATAATGTCTGCAGACAGTTGTTGTTCTGCAGCAAGAGGAGAAATGGTGGGACACAAGTAATGAAAACAGTGTGTATGCTGAAGAGAGCAAACCCATAAGCCTAGAGACACAGGGATAAAAGGTGGAGAACTTTTGTGGTGAAAGATCCACTCCAGCCAGTGCAGGAGGAAGCTTTTGTTCCTGCATGAATGAACTTTCTTTTGTGCCCAAGGGCTGGAGAGCTTTACTGGGCTCCCTGCCTGGACTTTGCAGCAATGTTGGAGGCTTTGTAGCCCAGGTCACTGAACAGATGGAAGATAAAACTGATGAGCTGTGGGAAACACAATATAAAGTAAGGATGCAATGATGCATTGAGCATGAGCAAAACCCTCAACCAACAGTACTTAGTGATATGCAAGAACAGTAAAATAAAGCAACAGACAGCTGGAACATTGCTGACATCACCTTCATCATGAGAGCATTATAACTCAGACAGCTCCACCTTTTCTAACCCTCAGCATTTGATAGGAAAAGGTAGTGGCTTGTTTGCAAATGTTGTACAGTGGAAACATTTTTACTAAAATCCTTTGAACAGTTCTTCCTGTGTCTCATTCACTCATTGTGAGGGAGAGTTACCATGAAGGACCATGACCAATCATTTAAAAAGCTGCTGACAGATGTAAGGAAATCCATGTAGGCACTGGGCTACTCTAAAAAATGAGTTGGTAAAAAATGAGTTGGTGTATAAGGCCAACTCATCCTCTGTACCATCCCCATATTTATAGCTTGATTGAAAGGAACAGACAAACAAGGGATTCAGCATGAGACCAGAATTGCCCTACTATAATATTCTTAGTTTTTCTCTGCAGAAGAGAGATTTGATTGAGGATGATAATTGACAAGCCTTGTCAAACACTGGAAGAAATTCTGAAATACTTTAAAAGGCTTTATATCATGTGGATTTTATGTGGTTTCATTTGCAAGCATGGGATTTTTTACTGTTATCATTGTTCATACAGCATAACTGAAAACTACATGTGGATTGTGACTGCTCAATATGATTCCTTATGTGAGGGAAGAAGGTAGAATTTGGTCCTTCTGATGCATACATATCTAGTCATAGGATTTGCTTCATAGGATTAGGAGAAGAAGAGCAGCACACATTTCTGGAAACAGCTTTGAAGTTCTGGTTATAGTACATTTGTCAGGACTTGCATGAACCTCACTTTTCCTGCTGTTCATTAATGCCAGCAACACTAATGTACTGTCAAAAGAAATTACTGGACTTATGTTCCTTGAATAATTTATACCTTCAGCCAGCACAAATTTTATTTGTAATAAAAAATTTCTTTGGTTGAAATCCACATGAGTTTTTTTAGAACAGTCCAGTTCTTCTAAATTAAGTTTTGGTGTGTTTTTCTTTTATTTCTACATACCTATTTAACTTCTTTCTTAATGATATAAGTAGTGTTATATACCCTGATCTTTTTACAGGTGTATTGTGTAAAGGACGAGATATTCAGTTCATTAATTTCCCACATTCTGACCCCATTAACATCATCATCATCAATCATCCTCATCATCACTGTCATCATAATCTTAATAATAATAATGTCCCTTTTAAAATAGTAATGTCTACTTAGTAATATCACACCACTAATTTGTAGTAATATGGAGTTTTTAGTAGTCATATGGAGTTTTTTGATCAGTCTGTACAATAACAAGCCTGCTGGCAACAGATGGGGTCCACCTGACTGAAAGGGGAAAATGGATCTTAATTGAGGACTTAGACCTTGTTGAGAGGCCTTTAAACCAAATTTGAGATGGGATAGGGACACAGCCAGGCTCAAAGAGATGAAGTATGGGAAAGAGAGAGCCATAGTGACCACCCCAGTTGTAAAAGGAGTCTTGAGAAGAAATACCTCAATTAAGCACAAGCAGCCAAAAATATAACACAACAGGATTATGGGGAATCCCTTTGCTATCCTACCATGATATTGCCACAATCAAATGTAAACCAACACATGCAGTATGGGGAACAAACAGGTGGAGCTGTAAATCACTGGGTTTTGATCTCAGTGCCATTACAGAGACATGGTGGGATAGCTCACATGACTGGAACGTTGCCAAGGACTTCATGCTGCTTAGGAAAGACAGACCAGGAAGGTGTTGCAGTGGAGTTGACCTCTCTATGAGACAACACTCTGATTGCATTGAGCTCTCTCTTGGTGAGGATGATGAGTAAGTTGAGAGCTAATGTGTTAGGATAAAAGGACAGACTAACAAAGGTGACACTGCTGTGGGTTTTTGCTCCAGAACACCTGACCAGGAGGAGGAAGTGGATGTGATCTTCAACAGGCAGTTGGGAGCAGCCTCACAGTCACAGGGTCTGGTTCTTGTGGGAGTCTTTATCTATCCAGACATCTGCTGGAGAAGCAGCACAGCAAAACACAGAAAGTCCTGGAGGTTCCTGGAAAGGAAGGGTGACAACTTCCTGTCACAGGTAGTGGAGGATCCCACAAGGAATGGTGTTCTGATTGTCCTTGTACTAACAATCAGGGAAGACCTTGTTGGAAATTTAGAAGTTGGGTGCAGCCTTAGCTGTGGTCACCATGAGATTTTGGAGTTCAGTATCAGACATGGAGGAAATACGACAGCAAATAAGATTGTAACCATGGACTAAAGGAGAGCTAACTTTAGACTCTTTAGGGATCTTCTTGAAAGAATCCCATGGGAACATCCCTGCAGAGAAGATGGGTCCAAGAGACTAGACTGGTATTCCAGGATCACTTCCTCTAAGCTCAAGAATGGTTCATCCTGAAGAACAAGAAATCTGGCAAAAAGGGCAAGGAACCTACATGGACGAATAAAGAGCTCCCATCATTATTCAGGTATAGGCAGGAACTACACAGAAGATGGAACCAGGGTCAGGCCACTTGGAATGAATATTGAGAGATTGTCGGAGTAAATAGAAATAACACAGGGAAAGCCAAGACCCATCTGGAATTAAATCTTGCCAAAGATTCCAAGAACACCAAGAAGGGTTCCTTCAAATGCATTGATAACCAAAGGAAAACAAAGGATAATGTGGGCTCATCAATAAATGGAGAGAGGCCTCTGGTAAGAGAGGAAGAAGAGAAGGCAGACTGATGCCTTTGCATCACTCTGCATTGACAAGAGCAAGCCTCAGGTATCCCTGAGCCAGGAGACCAGGGTTAAGAAATGTTGAAAGGAAGACTTTCTCTTGGTCAAGGAGGATTGGGCCTGAGAACACCTGGGCAAACTTGACATCCTCAAGTCCATGAGCCCTGATGGGATGAGTGAGTGCTGAGCCCATAGTGCTGAAAGGGCTGGTACACACCATAGTGAGCCTGCTTGTGATCACCTTTGAAAGGTCATAAAGATCAGGAGAGATACTGAGGACTGGAAGAAAGAAAATATCACCCCAGTTTTCAAAGTGGAAGAGAAATAGGACCCAGGGAGCTACAGGTCAGTCAGACTTGTCTTGATCCTTGGGAAGGTGATGGGGCACCTCGTTCTGGAGGCCATCTCTGTCCAAAGGGAAGACAAGAAGGTGACCAGGAGTACTCAGCATGGGTTCACTGAAGGTAATCAGGTGTTTGGCCAACCTGATTGCCTTCTACAATGAAACAGCTACCTGGATGAATGAGGGGACAGCAGTGAGTATTTTCTGTTTGGCTTTGGACACTGTCTGCCACAACAGTGGCAGTTGTCATAGACAAACTCAGGAAGTGTGGACTGGGTGAGTGGCCAGTAGAATGAATTGACAGCTGTCTGAATGACAGATCCCAGAGGCTTGTAATCAATGGCACAGGGTTAGTTTGGGGCCTGTCACTAACAGCATCTCTCAAATTTCACCACAAGGCCCAGTATTGCTTAACTTATTTACTGAGGACACATAGGTGGGAGCAGGGTCCTATACCCTGGAGTGCTGTGTAGCCCTTCAGAAGGAGCTCCACAGGCTGGAGAGATGGGCAGAGGAATACTGTCTGAAACTCAACAAAGGCAGAGTCCTACACCTGGGAAGGAATGACCCAATGCACCTGCACAGGCTTGGGGCTGACCCACACATTTTCTTTTACAAGATGTTATGTCTGCCCTATGGTAGCTTTAAGATGCTGTAGGATAATGCACATGGATATGAAATCATTGTCTGGAAAACATAAGTGAAAAATTTCTTTCCCACATCAGGAAGCCAGCACAATATTTTCCTAATGCATTATTTATTTCCATTTGAGGAAAATTTTGTAGTAGTATAGCAAAAACTAATCAAATTGAATGACTGGAAGATTGTTATAAACTCCTTCATTGTTTAACTGTTGTCAACAAAAGGTTTTTGACATCTGATTTTGCTGGAAATCAACTAGAGGGAACTTGAATCGCAAAAGAATTGTAGGGATGTGACAGGATGTGTTGACTTACTCATGGAAGTCTTTCACTGAGCAGTGAAATGACACTTCTGGAAATACTTGCAGATCTGCACAATGTTTAAGGTAGTAGTCAACTTCCAGAAAAACTCTGGTTCTGATTTCTTATTAAAGACAACCAGAAAAGAAACAGACTGTGGTCAAAGAAGCACTGTAAAGTAAACCACAGCTAACTAACCAGCTCTCCACAATGTATGCACTCTCTGAGTCACAGGGACATGACCAACTCCAGGACATTGTTAAGGGAGACTGTGGTGATTGACAGAAACTATATATGGTAAGTTTGCAAGTCCACAGCAATCTTTCTAAAGATTATGAAATGACTTCTTGAGTTTTTAATGTTCATTTAGCACTGGAACTGTAAGGATACATTGCAAAACTATAGCTAAAAAAGTATGTAACTTAAGGTATGAATCTCATGCTCTTTAACAGCTAAGCTCCAAGTGACCTCTCTGAATTTATGTCTACATCACATATTTAAACCTCCTTGAAATGTTTCAAATCCTAAATAGTATTTTCTGCTTGAAAATATTGTCACCAAAATAGGGATTTTATGAAGTAAAACTTAGTCAGAGAAAGGATTTTTATTGGGTGTGGAAAGAGGATTTGTATGCAATCCTCTGCATGTTGGGTTTTCTTAGTATCTTTCCTGTCCCACTTTTTTACCTTTCTGGCAATAAAAAAAAAAAAAAAANAAAAAAAAAAAAAAAAAGCTAAAATGCTAAATGTCCTGCAGTAACTTCTGAATATGGAAGCCTATAGTAATCTTTCTACATCATTTTGAAATGAGGAAAACTGCTCATTACCGAGTTAGATTGTAGTCTTCAAAAGTGCTTTCTGAAGTCTCTACCAGGGAAATGTCATTAAAAATTCAGTACACAGCTCACTCATCTCATTTGTCCCCAAGTGTGCTGTGCATCTGCTGCTCTGGATAAATTAAAGTATTTCAATTCTTCAAAGAATGAACTTTGAAAAAGACAGAACCTGTTGGTCAAAAACAGAAATATTGCTTTAGTTTAAAGAGATTAAGGGGTAAAAAACTGATTTTTCTTTAAGTAGATTACCTTCAAATGATGTTGAGACTCCAGAGGGTGCATGCATATATAAGAGGATAGTACAACTACCATCAGGAAAATTATGTTCCTTTTCATATGCAGATTCCTATCCTTAACGTGGCCTTTTAATTAGCTTGATTATAGTGGTGCTTACTTGTTAGTGCCTCAGTGCTTTAATTTAAGAAACTGACTGTGTGTTCATTATAAATTCCTATTTTCAAAGATTTATAAATAAAACTGAGCAGCAGCAACCACATCAGAAATGGAAGATAAATTTACTTGGAAAATGTGATGAGAAAAATATCACTTGGGTATATTTCCAAACACTTTCAGCTCAAACTTGACTTCAGCTTGGCACAGTTAACAATTGTGCATGTTACGGATTAATTCTAGTTTTAAAGTGTATGGTTTTGTAGCATTTCAGTTGTTCAGAATATGGAACACCAAATTAGGATATAACACCAATGTATAGAAACAATGTATTTCATATAAGTAAAAAGGTGGTTTGAGAACCAGAGCCTGGTTTGTTGAGAGAGTTGGAGAAGAACAAGTGTACTGGTTTGGAAGTAAACTGGCAGGAGAAATTAATCCCATTTATTTACCTTAAGAGATATCAGCTCAGAGTTACAATTGAATAGAAAGACTACAGTGATACACAGAGAACTGGCTCAAACCCACAAAGTCAGAGTACAACAGGGACGCTGTTGGTCAGCGATAGTCACAGTCCTATCAAGGATTAGTTGCAGTCCTGTTGAAGTGATGGTCACAGTCTTGGCAAAAGCAGCAGTCTGAAGCAAGTTCTGGTCTTCCTCTGTATCCATCAAGTTGTGGTGGTGTTGTCCCAAGTCCCCAGATCCACAGATTAATAACTCAGGTTCAGGTGAGAATGCCCAGTACCTCCCCACACGTGAGGAGTTTCACACTGGAATGATGTCATATTGTGAGTCATGGGATATTTGGAAGCCCTTGATGGTCAGATGTCCCTGCACCTGCCTGTTCTGCTGGTGTCCTTGAGGCCATTATGTCCCATCAGCAGAGGTGACCCCTCAGAATGGGAGTGACTGTGCTGGTGCTTCCCCAGAGGGAGTTACCACAGCTGAGTCATGGGTGTGAAGACAAAGAAACACTACCCTACTTTGCAGGATTGCCTGTTTTTATTTATCTCATTTAACACCCAGCCTGTAGCCTGAGGTGTCCAATGTGCTCAGGGCAGCTCCCGCAAACTACCCATCATTAGGAGTTCATTAAAAATGAAGTAGAGAGGTGTGGAATACACAGTGTGGTGACACCCACAATGTCCTAAACTGGCACCCTGCTCCTCTAACCAGGACTACTGGTAAACACTTTATAATTGCTGTATTTAGGAAAATACTGCTGTGTATTTGAGGATTTGCAGTCTGTTATTCATGCAGAAATTATTGCCTGAAGAGTGTGTTAATAAATTCACATATCATAATCTTTCAAACACCCAAGAATCTATATATGTACAGTTAATACAGGTGAAAAAAAATCAGGTTTGCCTCAGTGGCAGAACTCCAGTTTGCAGTGACAGCAGAAGAGATTTGAGTGGGAGAAGTGTTTAAAGACAGGATTGGAAAGAGTGTTCAGGAGTCTCAGAAGGTAAAGATGACTAAGGAAGGCTGGCAGACCTAAGTAGATTTTCAGGTTTGTCATTGTTTAACCCCATTTGACAACAAAGCCCTTCAGAGATGCTCACTCATCTCAGTGGGCTGGGGGAAAGGATCAAAAAGTAAAAGTGAGAGAACTTGTGTGTGGAGATGAAGATAATTTAACAGGTAAAAACTGTGCTTGAAAGCTGTAGATGCAACTAATCAAACCAAACCAAGGTATTAACTCACCACTTCAAATGGTCAGGCAGATACTCAGCTATCTCCAGGATAGCAGGGCTTCCTTACATGAAGCAGTGAATTGGGAAGACAAATGCCAGAAATCTTTCATCCACCTTTCCTTCTTCTACTCACATACATTTGTCCCCTGAGAGGAGCCATGCCCCTTTCCACACATCAGCCCCCTCTCATCTTGGAACTCATTTCTGGGAAAGGAGAGGAAGCAGGAATATTACCCCAGCACATTGCCATGAGTAGAGGGGAGAGTCAGAGGAGCGTGTCTCAGTGAGTGGAGCTTCTTTGTTCTCTATTTGTCAGGACAGGATCTGGCCCTTTGGCTCCTACGTCTTCTCTCAGCAGCAGCCAATGGCTCAGGAGAGGTAGAGATGAGATGTGAGGTCAGATCAGCTAAACCTTGTTGGCTCCAGCCCTCTACCCTCTGCCTATGGTCCTGAGCCAGCTCTACTGAGGTCAACGAAGGAGTGAGGAGCCATCTGTGCTAAATGACTGCATGACTGCAGCTTTAGATATGCAAGTTGGGTAGCTAGTTGGTTTCCTCAAAAGCTCATTTTGCAAGACTTAACGGAGAGAGAAGAATCAGACCATGAAATTTAATGGACCATTCAAGTCACCAGCAAGCTGCCACAGATTGGACAGCTGTGATGGCCTGTACCAGAGGCACAGTGGTTTGCCACATCATATTCATGTAGCTTTCTAAAATATTTTTTAATTATTTCAGGAAAATGTATTATTTAAACAGGGAAATGCTACTGAATCCAAGTCACCCAAAGAGAAAACAAGGTTGTTATGCTGATGAAAGGTGACTGTTCAAGTGCTGTGACTTTGCACAGGTGCAATCCAGTAACTATTCAGTGTTCATCAACAAATTTCAGGGTGTTTAAGATCAATTGATGAAGTCCGTCTGTCAGTGAGGATGCTCCTCCAAGACATTTTTAGGCAGAATCCTGAGGGAAGGCTTATTTCACTTACACAGAAAGGAGTACTGGTGTTTTCACTCACCGCTAGCAATAACCCCAAACTCCTGAATTTGACTTTTGCAACCATGCAGAATCTGGATCTGCAGCTGAATATGATTTGATACTTTGCATTTTATAGTGGTATCCTGATTTTCTTTTTTTAGAGAAGTTTTAGTGGAGACCTTCAAACTTACTCCAAACCTTGAAAGAACTGGCTACAACTTCATATTCTAAAGATGAGTGATGAAAGAAGTCTTGGAGCCTAACAGACATTGGCTTGATGAGGGGGGGCTTTAAAACAGAGAAGACAGTATTGATAGAATGGCTGTCATCCACAGCTGTCAGCTGCATTTGCCAAAGGGCACATTCTTGTCCATGCATAAAAAAGAGAGGAAAACAGAGAGTAGCCTTTGAGGGCCAATTTGTGTTTTAAAGGTATTATGTATTTCCAGGTGAAATAATGTAACATAGTGAATGTAGCTAGCATAAGCTTTTGAAGTGCACACCTGCTGAATATTTCATACTAGCCATTCTTCCAGGTTCAAAAAGGTGTGTGCAAGTGGTTACCAAACTGGTTTTTGACAGGAAGGGCAAAATCCCTATGTCATGAGCAATAATCACAAGGAGGCCTCCTACAGTGTAAGATCTCACTGCTTTCCCAACCACTCTTCTATTTTCTCTCCAGATTTTATCAGCAGTGTGACAGACAAACAGGCTGCTAATAATTTGTTCTTCCACCCCCTCCTCCTCCTCTCAACTGTTTTTAAATGAAGTGTGTAATTTCACAGTATTGGATGCTTAATATTATCTGTGCACAACATGAATTGCATCTTCTTCCTACCTGCTGGAAGACATTCATTTAACTGGCAGCTGTTGTAAGAATTAATATAAACAAGGGCAGAGGAAAGAAACAATTGAAGTTATGTACCACAAAGGAAGAAAATAAATTAACTTTTGATTGATGGACAGAAATATGCTGGTTATATGACAGAAATTAAATATTTCCTTCCCCTAATATTCTGCTACATCCCTCCTCTGAATTTAAAATACAATACAAATAATAGAGGATATAACCACAAAGCATTCAAAAAAACTACTTTCTGGGTCAAGATGGAACTAATAAATACTTTTGAATGGAAAATCTGGAGAAGGCATGGAAAAGTGATACCTCCTGTAAGCTAATATAATGTTTTTAAGAGAAGTTGCATGGTGATATACACTATTAATGCATGGACAAGCATAAAACTGCTGTGCTAGTGTGGGCACAAGCAAGAAACAGAGTATGAGAGCCCCAAGACAGAACATTGTTCTAACCTTACTGCATCTCTAGAGCGGAGAAGATTTGTAAGTCCACTTTTGCTGTGTGATCAAGAAGCACACAGAAAAGGCACAATACTCAGCTGCCAGATCAAGCATTTGCTGACATGAATACCAGGGGTTTTGGGTGCAAAAGGATGAACTTACAGTCTTAACCTGTATCTATATATTGGGAACAAGACTAAGAGAGTGGCAACATGGGGTGTTTAAATGTTTTCTCTGTATATACAAACAAAATGCAAAGCTGAATATTTAGAAAGTCTTTGGAAAACCTGAAATACTCTTGAAACTACTAAACATTCACAGTAGTAGAATTTGAATTTTTACATAAAGCCACTAATAAAGACAATAAATCTCAAGTTATTCTCATCCTAAGAGCAGAAGCTGAGCAAGAAAATCTTTAATATAAAGGTCTGTAAGTTTAAGTTACAGGGTTGTTTAATAGGTCTCAGCTGCAAAAAAAAACCCACTACAACAAAATGTTTTCTGCTGAGTTTGCTATAAAGAGATAAACTTTCTGGATATTTGTAAAGAAAGAGAACAATCTCTGCTTTTTTTTTTTTTTTTCAATATAAAGCCAGGTTTAGTTCTCATCCGATAAAATACTCACAGGCTAGACTGACAAACTTGATTTACCTGGTGGCTTTTAAGAGCTGTGCATGCTGAGACATAAAGATGGGAAGCTGCAAGATCCTTAGGCAATGCCAAGTGGAGAGTTCAGCAAAGAGCTGGCAGAGGCCTCAGAAGGTGGCTGTCTTAGTGTTCAGGATGCTGATGCCTTTCTGATAGCAGTTCCAAAGACAAAGCTGGATTACACAAGAAAAGATTGAAGCATAGGTTTACACTGAGATGTTTTCTGTAGTTGGTGGTTGTCTGGCAAGGCATGAAGACAGCAAGAGTGAGACTGCTCTTCCCCAGCTTCCCTGGAAGGAAATAGGCTACTGGAGATTGTGAGGAGATGGTTTGTGAGATGGAACTGTGTATTGGTTTTGCATGGCCTGGGCTTTTGAAGCAGTGAGGTCACAGAAGTGGCTTCTATGAGAAGCTGCTGGAAGGTTCCACTGTGTCAGGCAGAGCCAACAGTCCCTGGTGGCTCCAAAAATGGATGTGCCACTGCCCAGGGCTGGGCCAATTAGAATTGGTGGTAATGCGTCTGTGAATAACAGATTTAAGAAGAAACCAGAACAAAGCGTGTGGTGTAGTTTTAATTCCAGCCAAAGAAGAGCAGAGTGAGAACATGTGAGAAGAACAACTTTGCAGACACCAAGGTCAGTGGAGAAGGAGGGGAAGAGATGCTCCAGGCACAGGAGCTGAGATTGCCCTGCAGGCTGTGGTGCAGAGCATGGTGAAGCAGCTGTGCCCCTGCAGCCCATGGAGCACAGCTCCACCTGCAGAGATCCAGCTGCAGCCTGTGGAGGAGTCCCATGGCAGAGCAGGAGGCAGTCAGCCTGTGGGAGAGCTGTGGAGAGAGGCTCCCATGCTGGAGCAGCCTATCCTTGAAGGGCTGCACCCCATGGAAGAGTGACCCACACTGCATCCCCAGTCTGGGGAGGAGTGCTGTCTGTGGGATGGACTTACACTGCAGCAGGTCACAGGCACCTGCTGCTCCTGAGATGGATTCACACTGGAAGTTCATGGAGAACTGTCTCCTGTGGGAGGCATTGTCCTGCTCTGATTTCATTAGTGGTAAATTCACTTCATATCTTTAAGCTGAACCTGTTTTGTCCTTGGTAGGATCTGGTGTGCAGTCTGTCCAGGTCCTTATCCTAACCCATGAACCCTTTGTTAAATTTTGTCTCCTGTCTCCAGTTGCAGAAGGGACCAAATGAGTGGCTTTTGTGGGTGCCTGGCATCCAGCCCTGTGGGAGTTGGTCAGGCAGAGACTGGCAGTGAGTTGGCTCTGGCTGACCACAGAGAAGGCATCAACTTATGGCCTTGAGAAGCAGAGTGCTGAGAAGGAGAACATCTAGATAGGCTGTGTCGAGAAGCATGAGATTATGGGTTTAGTTACATTAATATTGATTATGTCATAGTTTCTGTATATGGTTATGTGTTAATAATTGGTTGGTTGCTTTTACCTATATGTTTACGTTGCTCATAGTTTCTTTGTTCTGTTACCAAGGTTGTATAATATACTGTTCCCTGTAGTATTGGTCTTCTGTTGGCTGCCCCCCACCCCAGGGCTTCATCTCCTGAGGCTACTGTGTATGGCTTCTGTTTTTTGTTAACCACCTTAATAAATTGGTTTTTGGGCAACCATAGTCATACCTGCTCCTTTAACTTCACAGTAGCTGTGGTGGATCCTGGTGATGGTTGTCTCAGTCTAGCAGGTGACCCAGCTTTATCTCCAGTTTGTGATAAAGCTGCCAACCCTGAATCAGGGTGAACCCTGTTCCTCAGGTCGGGTCAAGCGGACCATGTGTGGCCCAGGTCAACCCACACCACACCTGCAAGATCATATTCTTCTAGTCTGAATTTTGGCTAGTGCTGGTAATCTGGGGCCAGGACTCTGGAATAGTAAGTTTGCTGACAACACTAAATTGAGAGGAGCTGTCAAGCCCCTGAGGGCAGAGAGGCCCTGCAGAGAGACCTAGGCAAATTAGAAAGCCAAGCAATCACCAAGTGTATGGAGTTTAACAACACCAAATGCCAAATTCTGCACCAGGGATGTGAAAACTGCTTGTGTAGAATGGGGGAAGAGAGGCTGGAAGGTAGTGCCATGGAAAGGGGTCTGGGTGTCTTGGTAGATGGCAAGCTGAAGGAGAGCCAGCAATGCCCTGCAGCCAGGACAGACATCTGTGTCCTGGGGGCATCAGGCACAGCATGGCCAGCCAGGCAAGGGAGGGGATTGTCCCACTCTGCTCTGCAGTGAGGAGGCCTCATCTCAAGTGCTGGGGGCAGTTCTGGCTGCCACAGTATAAAATAGATATTAAGCTATTAGAGAGCATTCAAAGAAGGGCCATAAGGATGGTGAAGGGTCTGGAGGAGAAATCATATGAGGAGAGGCTGAGGTCACTTGGTTTTTCAGCTTGGAGAAGACTGAGGGAAACCTATTCCAGTTACAGCTTCCTTGTGAGGGGAAGCGGAGGGGCAGTGATCAGTTACAGCACTCAAGGAAATGGTGTGAAAACAAGTTGGGGGAGATTTAAACTTGGGATATCCAGGGATATCAGGAAAAAGATTTTCACCCAGGGAGTGGTGGAGCATAGGACAGGCTCTCTGGGGAAGTGGTCACAGGACCAAGCCTGACAAAACTCAAGCATTTGGACTGTGATGTGACTCTTGGGGTGTCCTGCACAGGACCAGGAATTGGATTTGATGGTCTGGATGGGTGCCTTCCATAAATATATATGCCTTCTCAGCATATTCTATGGACTTGATTAAATTTGGAGGCACTTTAATTTTGGATGGCAAGGCGCTTGGGCTGTATCCACTGCTGCTTATAGCCAGATCATGACCATGAACTGGTCATGTTAAATCATGACCAGCTAAAATATTGATACATGATTTAAATACTGATATACAATTGAGAAGAGAAGAAATGAAGTGGTGATATTTCACTTACATTTTACCCTGGCAAAAGCTGTCTGCTTATTCAACATGAAAATATGCTTTTATTACCATCTCCTCATACTGTCTTCTTTAGAGTGAACAACATCCAGAAATAAAAATAACTCCTGAAGATACAGTTAGTATGTGACACATAGAAGTAAGGGATTATAAAAAAATATCCAGGTATTACACCAGCTGTGAGACCTGACCATACACAAGAGTTAAGCCAGAAGTTAAATTATTGCCAATATTGGTCTAAAGCAGTAAATCAATATTTTTACAGCCTCTATCCAAGAGCCATAGATTGTTATCCAGTGAAATGATGAAGTTTTTCCAAAACATCTGTTGTTTTGCTCACAGTAGAAAGGAATAAATTAAATGCAGTGCTTTTAAATAAGTGTCCATTATACATAAAGCTTGATACGGAAAAAAACCAAAACCACTTGATTTATAAAATACACAGTGCTCCAAACTCAAGTCACGCAAAATGGAAAGCCTGTCCAAATGAGTTACAGTAATGACTGCAGTTAGGAGGATTAACTTCTGATGATATGTGTGTAATGTGGGAAGGCAAACAGTGGATGTTATTCCCGTAACACAGGATGTGAATCCCAGAAATGTTGCACTCCTTCTCCTAGTTGCAGACTATCAGACCACAGCAAACCTTCTGCCAATTTATACAGCCACAAGAAGTCAATTTTTTTTCTTTTTTTGGCACATTAGAGGATGGGTGAGGGTATTATGTGAGGGAGATTTGATAGCTGTTTGCATAGTCTGAACCTTTGTGTCAGGCTTGTGGGAGCGTAAAGATTTAAGCTCATAAGCCTATTTAGGAGTGGTGGGCTGCTAGAAGAGAGGGTGGAGGGAGATTTCAATTTGCCTGTTTTTAAATACCTTGTGGAACACATACACCAGTAAATGTTGTAATTGTCAGTGCTTGATTCATTTGCCTGCAAGGGCTGCTAATAATGCATTAATAAATTCAAAGGACAGGTGGGTTTATTGTGCTACCGTACTAAGCTGAGACTAAATTTCTCCTGTATTGACACAGAATTTGTGCTGGTAAATGCAGAACTTTGAAGGTGGCTTTTAAACTCATCATTTACAAATTGAAATGGGAATAAATCTCCAGTTTCCTCAGTACTTTCTACAAGTCATTAAGGCACTTTCCCTCAGTAGCTGAGAAGCCAGAATAGGTCACAGAAGCAGTAGTAAGACTGAACTGGGAAGACTGAGATTCATCCAAGAGCAGCACCAGAGAGATCACAAGAGCTGCCAAGTGGGTTTGGGTCCACAGGACTATGTGAAGCTCCATGCAGAAGTCTGGTAAGTGAGCAGTGACCGGAGGTTCACAAGACAGGATGTGACTGGTGACAGATTTGGCAGTGGGATACTGCGATTTCCATCTAGGTATTATCTTCACTTCAGATATTCTGTGTAAGGTGAGTGGCAGAGAAATTGAACAACTTAAGATATAATAAATATAATAGAACAACTTTCACAGGCAGGGACTGCATAGAAATAAGTCTTCAGGAACAAAACTAAAAAGGCTGGCTTAGAAAACTTGAAAGAACCAATCTACTTTGCTGATAATTCATTATTGGTTTGGTTTTCAAGCTAAACTTTGACCTCTTAGAAAGAAAACTTAAGAAAATACAGCTAATGAGGACATAGTAGGACACAAGAAGAATGCAAAAACCAGTGCTATGCTACCCCTTGAGACAGACTGCATGGAGATGAATGTGATAGTTCAACCAAGTTATTTACCAAATTCAAATAAAATACTGTGTGCAGTTAAGTGACAAGAAATAATCAAAGATCCAGAAAGCACTCCTCTGGGAAACGGAGAGGATTAGATTTGTTTGCCTTGCAGAGGAGATTAATTACTGTTACTGAACATAATAAATGCAAAAGAGGAAGTAGATGAGAAAAGTATGTTTGCCAACTCTTACAGCAAAAGAATAAAATGACATCCAGTAAAAAATTAAAGGCAAGAAGTGTAAGACTAATTGCAGGGCTTCTTCAATGATAACATAAAATTAGCCTCTTGAATTGATTCCCACAATATGTGAGCTCAGAAAGGTTTGGAAAGGGGAATATGTATGGCTAATGAGGCTCTTTGCAGTCACAATAGTGCAAACTGAAAATAACTACAGATATAAACCAAGGACATCATGGATAACCAGAATATTAGGTGTATAGTCAACCATGACTAGCATCTCTGTTGTCTTCCTGACTACCAGACAGTGCTTCCAGTTCTTCAAGTAGGCAGTAAAGTGCAAATCACAGTGCTGTGTTCTATGAGAAGAGGCAATCTCTGTCCTGGAGCCTGTATAAAGGATAGAAAAACAGAGGTGCATTGAAGAGTCTAAGGTACCTTGAAAGCTAAAAGAAATTTTGCTAGTGAATACTAGATGTCAGAAAACTGTCACAAGTTAAGTTTGCACCTCTAGACTAAAACAATGAGAGCAAGCAGTGTTTGTCAGGAGGCTTTATCTCAGCCTTTCCTCTTATCTGTTACTCACTGGAAAGGCAGAGACTCCCCTGTGTTATCCAGACAGCTGGTGTTGACAAGATGCAAGTCAGACATGTACTAAAACCTCTCTTATTTAGAACTGAACACTCTGGATCATTCATATATGCCAAATGTAAGAATAGTAATGAAACTGCATCTAGTTTTAGAATAAAAGACAAACAACACCCCCAACTTCTTAACTAGGAGCTGTAATTTGGTTTAAAAAACCTTCTCTCTTAGGATTTCTATTTTGACAAAAAGTCAGAACAGTCTAAAACACATATATCATCTCAGTTGAGAAACACAAAGTTCAATGCTGAATTTTAAAATATATTTTATATCAAATTAAGAGGGTAGAATAAAGATGAAAATGTTATTTTAGTACAAGGAAACCAAACAGCAGGTGCTCTCTACTTTCCATTATTGTGGTGTGTAAGAACCTCACAATTCATTAATAATTGTTCTTCATGATAATTGACATAGTAGAAGTAAGAAAGGTGAATTTAAATTCAATGCCTACTTTTAAGGATAGAATTTAATGGAGTGTAAGACAATCATTACTTGACATTATTGATAGCAATTGGTCTAATTCAATATTACTGGAAACACAAAAAAAGTCTGAAATTTGCTGATTCTTCTGCCTCAAAATCTTTTGTGATTATTTGTAATATGTCTGATAGTGTTCCCCAAATTCTATCTAAATGACTGAGAATCATCTTGTGCATTTTGTGTGCTCTTTTACTTGTGAATCAAATGTAACCAAATGCCTGGGGTCTATGAGAGCAGGTCAAAGACATTTCCTAGCATCAGGGCAATAAGTTAGATGTGAAATATGACAAAGTTTTGAAAATTATTACAATGTTTTCTGCATAGTTTGAAGCCCCGTGAAAATAACCACCAGTTGTGTGCAGGCTGATTTTTTCAGATTACTTATGGTAGTCACCTGTAAAATTAATGAAATTCAGCATATTTGTGTCAGACTTGCATTGGATTTGGTGTGTGTACATCTGCACTTCAAAGTTTCTCAAAACAATGGGAACAGCAACATAAGAGAAAAAATATTTTTCATTATTGAGAATGTTGACTTTCTATTGCAGCTCTCAGAGGTTTTTGTTTACAAGTTTGTTTCATTGGTTTTTTATAAATATAGAAAATTTTACATGGCAAGAGCCAGGGCAGCACAGAGATTATTGTTGAGATAGGCAAAGAAAAAGTTGCTTCGCTTCATTTAGAGGAATGCTCACAGAGAGAATAAAATTAATGTATTGTATGCTTCCATAACTCTCTGTTAACATTTTTAACCTGACTGGCTTCATTTTTTCACTTTAAAGAATAAGTATTTTTTTCCTTGCCTGCCATGTAAAGGATCTATATGTGAATAGGAGACATGCTCCCAAAAATATATATCCACAAAGTCTGGCATGTGGTATAAAACAAATAAACTGAAAATTTAAGGCTTTTAAAAAGAAATAATTAATCTTTAATCATAGCAAAAGTTGATAAAATGTCTCCCTTTTTTTGCATAATAATACACAAATTTACATGAAAATTAAACAAATCACCATCTAGAACATACAATGAAGATTTTTTTTTTTTTTTTGCAAACATTGCAATGAATTTTTTTTTTTAAAGTAAAATTTTTTGGCAGAAATTAGTGACTTAATTCCATAGTATTGAGAAAAAAGACTTCCAGTCATAAGCAAAACATAATTAGAAAAGCCTTTCAGAAACAGACACAATGGAGTTTTTGAAAAGTGGTTATATAGAGGTAACTAAATAGAAACCTTTTAGAAGTATTGTTCACTCTGGTCTTCACACTTTAGATGCATCCTTATTCCACTTGACCAGGGGTTTTTGCATTTGCAGTATCAGGGGGAAAAGGTCGTAGACAGATCACAAGGGAATGTCTTTTCCAGTTAGCTTAGGAGATGGAGAGGATCTCTGCTGTTTTTAGCCACATATATGAGAGCATTTCTTATCTTTTGTCTTCTGCCTCAAAAGGCTCAGCTGGTGATACAACACCATGTTCTAAACCTCAAAGAATTATGCACTACTAATAGTTGAATTTGATACTGCATACAAGAGTCCTAAAGATGAACTGCTTCCCAACAAAGTGAAAAGGTTATTCTGCTTCCTTAATTTTCAGTGTAAGGCGTTGGGGTGGGTCCAGCCCCCGTTGCTTCAACTGCTAGCCATTAAAACACAGGAGAAATGACTGGTACCTGCTTCACAGACATCAGGATTTCCCAGCACATGATGCTGTAGTTGTCCTCCTTGGGAAATCAGGGACTCTGAGGCTGTCTGTGTGAAGCAGAAGTATGAAGCACATTTGACAACATGCATGGAAAACAACTTCAGTTTCAGAAGTAAAAATAGACTTCTCTTGCATGTACCAAAGATCAGAAATTTCCAGTAGACAGATGCCTATCACCAGTCCTGGCATGGGATATTTCTGAATGTGCTCCCTTACAGCAGATGGCCACCACTGGCATGATTAGGTAAGATCTAACATACAGTGGGATGAAACCTCTTCAGACCTTTGCAGAGGTTTATGAAGAATTTTTAAGAGGTGCTGGGGACATAGTATATGACAGAAACCAAATCCAGAATGCCTGCAACAAATTGCCCAAGGATCAAGTTGTGTGGCTACTTGGCCATTAGACTCAGAAATGGCAAAATCCATCAAAGATTGCTTGAAGAGCTGCTTGAAGTCTGGTTGTATGAAGTCCTTCACAAAAGGGAAGAGAAACCACTTCATCTGAGAAGTAGAAACCGTCACAATGTCCTTTCTGAAGAGCCTGAAGGCCATGCAGAGCCTGAATAAGAAAGCTTTGTACTAATAATGATCAGGCTTGTAATGAGCTAGGGTTATTGCCTGTGTAATGGCTGAACCAACAAGGCAAAATAAACATCTTGAGGTCTGAGTCTTAAGCAGTTTTGTTTTCAGAAGCAATGCTATGATTTCAGAAATGGTCATGGCTTTGAACGTGAAAAGACACAGTTTGTGGGACCAAGATGAGTCTGAGACAAGAATTTTCCTGAAAAACATTTTAGAAACAGGTAAATGTACCTGGGGAAGTCCACGTCTCTCAACATGCTCTCAGTGACAGGATTCAAAGAGCAGAACAATGAGCAGCATTTGATCCACTGCTGTGTCCTTCCAAGGGGAAGTGTTGTTAAACAAGGCTGATTTTTAACATGGAGGAAGAGGATCTCAGTGCAAAGGTGAAGCATATGAATGCAGGTTTCCTCTAACTGGATCTGCAAGGCTCTGCAATGTGCTCTCAGACTGGATAAACAGGCAAGTGCTTCATTTGAACTTGTTCTCCAGAGCTCTGTGCTCCTCAAAAGACAGAGCTTCCTCCACTGCACTGGGTAAGACTTGTGTTACTACTTCCATCTGCTAGAAATGTCCCTCCCCTAGAGTGACTGAGTTTGTACACACCATAGGAATATGGATAGGGAAGAGATAAAATTTGTGGTGCCCCTCTCAGTCTGCTTTTCATGAGATAAGCCTATACCTCTGTGTACCATGGAGATGCCATCTAATTCCAAGTGATTTAAAACTATTCATTAAATTTTATAGTTTCATCAATACTTTCCCCTTAAGTTTCTAAAAGCAACAGGAAAATGGCTGTGATTTTTTACAACCCTAACCCCTTTACAGTCTTTTCCTTTGTTAGCTTTTCTAGGGAATCATTGAGTTCAAGCTAGAACTCATTGTGTCATCTCTTGAAAACAAAACCAGAAACTACCATAAATATTTTGCCAGAGTCATGCATTTGCATAGCAAAACATTGTCAGCAAGATAAAAATTACTTTAAGTTTAATGCCATGATTCAAAGATCTCCCTAGCAATCAACTTATTACTAAGTTGTGAAACTGGAAAGCAGCAATGTCTTAGGTAACAGTCTGGTTAATAAGACTTGATTATTGAGACTAATAATTGATGACAAATATTCCATGGCACCCATAATACTTCTACTGCTGAAACTGAGTTCATAAATAATTCCAGCATTGCTAGCACTGTCATATTTCTCCTTCTGTACCAAATTCATTAAAAAGGCTCCCAAGCCTTATGGATGGAAAGATCTCCATAGGAGTTTCATCTGCTGTTGGTGTACACAGATACACAGATAAAGCAGAACTGTACCCCCAGAAAGTGATTTAGATGTGGTGTGGTGTACTCATACAGGAGGACAAATTGGGCTGCCTGGAACCATATTTAATGTGTCTCACAAGTTCTGAAGGTTTGGCTGTGTAACAAAAATGGTGTTTTAAGAAGGGTTTGGTATGTTTGACAATACATATGGGCATGTGTGTACATATGTGAGTAAATGATTTTAAAATCTGGTTTAAGAGATTTTAAAATAAAAAGGATGTTATTAAAATTTTGGAAGCCAGTGCTTGAGCACTGTGATATGCCAATATGTTTGTGAAGTGTTTTGTAATTTATCTTGTAATAGCCTCCAATTGCATAATTGTCCTGGTTTAGGGCAAATTTTGGGAGGAAACTTCTGAAGTTGTCTTTTTTAGAAAGCAAATTCAAGTGATTTCTCCCACAACCAGTTTGGGAGGTAAACCTGCTTCAAGAAAAGTAGAAAAACCCCTGTTTATTCAACAAGCAAAGCATTCACAAACATGAGAAAATGAATAATATTAAACAAAGGAACCTCTTGCTGTTCTGAAGAGATGGCAAATTCAGAGAGAGTCCTTGTTGTGGGTGTGGCTCGGCTTGCTCAGTCTCTTATCAGCCCCTCCTGTGCTGAAATGCAGCTTCCTGGGCTCTGGTGGGCCACAGATGTGAGCTCTCAGTGTTCTTCTGGGTTTTCAGTCCAGAGCAGGGCTGAACAGTTCCAGGAAAAAAGACACAGTCTTGGGAAAACCTTCCTTGCCTTAGCTAATGAGGAAAACCAGCAAAAAGCAGAGGAAAATACTCTTGTGTCTCTCTCACCATCCGAGCTGCAGTCAACACTGTCTGAACGAGAGCTGAACAGATTATCTCTGGTTTTGAATACAGCCATGAAAAAATTCCACTGCTTCTTCTTCTCTCCTCCTTTGCTCTCAGATCTAGTTTTAAAAGTATAGAACTTATTTCTGGGCTAAACAGACGAATGAGGATACAATTCAGTATCATAAAATCACCCCAGGACAATAATGAGATGTGTAATTTTTGGTGCTTACTGGCCTGTATTCTCTTATCTCCCCATTAATTCCTTGTGAACTTTCCCTCCTCTTTATTCTTATCAGATAACCATATGTTGCCAAATAAATGCCAGCTCTGTTGTGGGTTTTTGAAATGTTGAGACAAGAGGCACAGATTTCATTTGGAGAATTCAGAAAGCATAAACTAAATATTAGCTCATACAGTTTGAGACTTTATTTAATCTTACAGCAGGAACGTTGGGAGAAAGCCCATAAGTCTGCTCTCTGTATATATGACACACTTCTGAACACTGCATTTTCAGACATATTCCTTGGTATGGTAGCCCATTTTTTTTCCATAGCGTAAGGTTCTTATAAAATTATAAAAAGGTTGTATAAAATAAGGTTCTTAGAAAATAAAATTCCTTTGCAAATACTTCTGCTAGTCTTTTGTCTGTATAGAGTAATTATCCTGCATTGTCAGAAAAATATTCATATTGATAGAAGGCTGTAAGTATCTCGATTGGCACCTTTTTGAAATTAGGAAGGCTTAGAAGAGAAAAAATGTAAGTCTAATCCTGTCCCACTTGAAAGCTCAAGAAAACTTAAGAAGGCAATGTGTTACCTGCTCCCTCCTGAGGGTTTCTGTTTATTCTTATTTGTATTTTGATATGAAAATTACGTTGCGTGAGAGATTTTTACACATGTTTAACCAAGATACAGTTTCTTCAAAAATCCCATCAAAGTGAGGGACAAAATGAACACTGCACTTGAATGTCAAATTTTGTGGTTCAGATTGCAAGTGTTGAATTTCATATCTTAGACATAAGTACAGTGAACAGGCATGAGATACAAATGAATCAATTCACAAGGTACTGAAATAAAACTGAAGAAAAGTATATAGCAGCATAAAGGGGTAGGGCACAGGGAAAAGCAAACAAGACTAAAGATGGTTTGCATTTACATGAATCAGGTATAGTCATATTGACTGTAAACTCTTCCTCATCTTATAAAAATGCCACATAGTCTGTATGTAAATTTATTCGATGATTGGAATAAGCCTCGTCTCAATAATTTGATCTAAGCAGCTTGGATCTGATGAACAACAAAGCCAGGACAACATGGGCATCAATCATTTGTTGTGTATCACAGCAGTTTGATGATGCCATGATCTCATGATCATTCAAGCCTGTATTTCTGTTGGTACTTGAGATAAATAAACTAGGTTTTGTGAACTACAAGTCCTCCCTTCTCAGTTACAATATGGTAATTTTTAACTGTAAGTAGCTCAGTTCTTCATCTTAGTCAAAGACTAGCTCAGGTACTTCAGTTCCTGTTCTCTTATCTTCAGAAGCACAATGATGGGGCAGTCATCTATATCAGAGCAGAAGGGAAAATGCCACCTACTGAGTTATGCTAAGGTTTTTTCAGCAGTCTGTAGGTTTCAACCGATATTTCCATTTCAATGGTGAACACATACTATTCTACAGATCTTGAAAACTGGGGAAAGCACAAACCTCAGCAAAATGTTTGCTATTCCCCCCAGCTGGACCTTGAATTTAAATAAGATGAGAAGCAAGCTATAAACTTCGCAGAGATTGATTTACAACAGAGGACAACAATGAGTCATGAATCAGAGACTGTTTTAATTGATTTTGCATACATCATAAACTACAGAAAAGCTGATTAAATGGCTTGTAGAAAGCTTTATGAGTGATTTCCTTTCCCTAGTTGTTCAAGTCTTTTTTCAGGAGCTCAAAAATGTACAAAACTGCATGGGCGATTTTTAAAAAAATAAAAGTTAAAGACAGTATTGGAGGTCTTACAGATAGCAGGAATCTTAAATACCATCCTGGTTGCAGTATAAGAGAACATGAAAACTGGAGAAATCCATTCATTCTGGCACAGGAAATTCTGGCACAGAAAATTCTGGCAGAGGGAATCTTAGAATTGAAATAAATTTCAGTTGCTTGTTATTAAGCTATCCAAGCACACTTGAATATGCCATTCTTACAACTTTCTCCTCAATCTTTTTGATTTCTCGTGGCTATTTCCAGTTTCATCTCTCTTCTGACCTCAGGACAGGTGTATGAGCCCAATGCAATTAAAGAAGGGTAAAAATACCATATCTGAACTCAGCTGGGTCTTTAATAGCACTTGGCTGTTAGTGGCAGCTGATACCTCTGCCACTTACAAGGTGCAACAAAGCTGAAAACTAGTCTGATTCAAGGGAAAATTAAAGTTTCACACAATACTAGAAAATATTCTTTGAAAAGGACCTTCTGCTGGATCTTTGTCTCCATAGTAAGAAGTGCAGAGTTTCTACCTCATCTCCAGCTGAAGGTTTGGATCCATGAATTCGTAAGTTTTGAGTACATCTGCTCCTGGTAAATACTGTTTTATTTAATTTTGTGAGAGAATAGTCCTTTACTTCAGCTGTATTTTAATTGTGCTGTATGACACTGTTTGAAAACACATTAAATCACAGAGCAAATATCACAAGGTTATGAAACTAGAAGGAATATCCTGAGATATCACAGTCTATCTTCTGCCACAATGTGCAAAGCTTACTATTTAGAAATGTTATCAGGCTATACCTTAAAAATATATTTCTTGTTCTGTACAACTTGTTTCAGAAGACTTCTTTCAAATCACAACCTGAAAAATATCAAACTCTCTTGTACTTCCCAGTCTAAAATATATTCTTGATTATTTTATTTCCAAAAGTTGTTGTAACATTATATTTTTAAAGGACATTTTCAAGATATGGAGATTGTGCAACTGAGCTTTATATTTTGAATTGCTGGAGTCTTTCAAGAAAGTATGACACCTATGAGTTCTGTAAATAGGTAAACAGCTTGCAGAGGTGAGAGGCTCCTGCCACCACAGCAGGACAGAGGAAGCTCAGTCCCAGTTCACTGTGTTTGGTAAAACCTGTCAGCATATCTTCATTAACCCTAAGATGCTGCTTTTTGTCCACATGCCAGCAAGAAAGTGTATAAAGCATGTACAGGGGACTGCAAGGGAATAGTGGGAGAGGTGGGCCATGGGAAGGAGAAGGGATGAGGAGGCAGGAGAAGGTAGGCATTGCAAAAGGAGCCTCATCAGATGTGATAGGAGGGAAAACTGAGGGAATACAGCCAGTGTGATAATAGGTACTGTGAAAAGGAAATGGAAGAAAACAAACCTAGAGGAGATGGATCCTTTCATTAGGTCCTTTAATCTTGGGGAAAATGTGCGTCTTGAGCAGTTTTCCAAGATTACCTAATCAATACAAGCAATCATGCCTATGCCTAGCTTTTATCCCTCTAGGCTCAATACAGAAGACCTTCCTATTTAATAATTGTCTTTTGGCAATTATGAGACTTTTTTATTTATGGTACACTTCCATATGTTTTATGGTGTAGCAGGGGAAGTGGTAAATTGCTGTCCTTTGGAGGGAGCATTATACTGGTATCATGCTGGGAAAAAGAGCTGCCTTAAATCAAGCAGGGATATCTCAATAGCAGAGATATATTTGAGATATGTAGTTGGCACTAAAAAAAAGAGGGAAAATTGTGTGTAACAAGGAATATGCTTGTAACAAGGGAAAATTGTGTATAACCCATAATCTCCTTATATTATTAATTAGTATGTGCATACAACAAAGTACCTGTGGCAGAATTCTCATGATCAGATAATGTCCCTGTGTCCTGGATATGTCCAAAAGTTTCCTTGCAGACCACTTCTTTGAGGTCTAATTAACATTCCTGTTTTCTGCTATGAAGTAGAGCATTTTTCACTACTTCCTCATGCTTCCTGTCAGACTCAAAAGAGTTCCTTAGCTACTCAGGCTGGAACTGCTTATGAGAAATTACCAGAGGACACAGCAAAAACCAAAACATGTTCTTGTATCAAGTCTTGTTGATTTAGTGGAAATGGTGTCCTCAATAGTACAGTTTTGGGCTACAGTCACAACCATAATTAGCTTTCTGATATTATATATTTAATTCTTATTCTAGGCATTGAATTTTATTCAGGATTATAGCAGCTTTGTACAGTAAGACTTTATAGCAAATATTCAGCACCAAGCAAGTGAAGGTGCCTCAGATGAATCTGTTTATCTAAATTTCAGGTGCTTCTCTTAATTGATAGGTGAAAATCATATTTAGTGTAGCTGAAATGAAAACTACTACAGATCAAAGTGGGTTCCTTGTAAGATTTTTCCCCACTGTGAAAGAGATTAGCATTTGTTCGAATTAATTTGAAATCATCATCATATATCTTTTCCTACAAAGATGACATAATCAAAGCTAACATTTAATCTCATTCTTCACTGAATGAAACAGTATTCTAAAGATCAAGTTTGTGTTGAAATCTATTAAATCAATAAAAATACAAATACAAAAAAAAAAAAAAAAAAAGAAAAAAAAAGAAAAAAGCTCTAGCAAAAAGAGTAGGAAAAATGAAACCAATCTCAGAAAATGAAAATGTTAACCCAAATAGTTAATCTGCTCTAGCCATTAGAAATTCACTCAGGTTTGCCAGAGATGACAATTAGCACAAATGAAGGGATCATGTTTGCAAGTTCATACAGGTACCCTTTCTCTTGGGCCAAATACCAGATCTGGCCATTTAATTAAATAATTCTTCTCCTGAACTCAAAAGCCTGGTTTAGTTTGATTACACGTACGAGACCAGTTATTCAAGGACTTTGAACTCAGACCTGAAAATGAAATTAAGCCAGTTAGAGAGATTCTCACTGAAATAGATGTGCTTGTCTCTGGCAGTGCAGGCCTCTTCTCAGTCCAGCAACAAAAGGGCACTTAAGGGAATATGGAATGTTCTGCACGGCATGATTTAACAACACAATCCCTATTAACTTTAACGAGAGTTGCACAATTAAATCTTCACACAGTGTGCTAAAAATTACTCTTTCAATTTAATGCATAAACTAATAGGTCCACTTTAAAATGTGAAAGGATAAGGTAGGTGAATAATTTTTGGAAAAAATCAAGCCTTAGGTTGATTAGACATGTAAGAAGAGGGGACAAGATAAATATATAAGTATGCATTGTCTTGAACTAGGCATTAAAATTAGAACTGTGTTGTATATATAATGTGAGTCTTGCAGCAAATAAACAGAAATATGAAAGGTTTGTATTCTTCACTGTCAACCAGGTAAATAACTAGGATTTCTCCATTTCAACAGCTGGTGTAGAAGGATATCTAATGAGGGCTTTTAGCATGCTTCTACCAATTTAAAATACACAAAATTTAAGAAACTTAGAAGTCCTCTTTATGTACAATTAACAAGCTTCACACTATAGCAAAAAAAAAAAAAAAAAAAAACCCAAACCAAAAAAACCCCAAAAAACAAGAAGAACATCTTTTCCTGCTTGTTTTTTGGACAAATTGTGGAGGGGGAGCGAATTTCTGTAGTGATAAAACATCCAGAATTTTGTGTACTGTTCTCAAATACAGTGGAAAACCAAAATAGTCTGTGGATCACTAGTAATTTTGACTCAATATACACTATTCTGTCTTACCCATAAACTACTAGATTCTGTGGAAACCTCTATCTCCCAACTGGGCTTCAAGTACAAGGAGTAATTACACTCTGATTTTTTTATTATGCAGGTCTATATTATATGTAATTATATATCAGGCTCTGAGTGTATGTTGACAGTAAATATATATTTTATTTACAGACAAACTGTATTTTTACATATAAAACCATATCCCTGTACAACAAAGAGGCTTTACTGTTGCATTTATTCATGATCAAACTTAACACCCAAATCCTTTTTCCTGAAGCTTTGTTTGGAGAACAATGATAAAACCATACAAACTGCCCATATATTTGAACACCTAACACATTTTTCCCCACAAAGTTTGAGCTCATTCGCTATCAAGAAATTTAAAAAGGAAAATTTAACACTTCTCAAGTTCTTCAGTGTTCTTAAAATTTTATGCAATCATTTAAAGGTATGAAGTCTTGCCCATTCTTCTCAGTTAGAGCTGAATAGGGAAGCAGAGAAATCCTAGGATTTAAGGGCTTAGACATGATCTTCATAATGAGATCATCATGATGAAAATACCTGCACTTTCACATTTAGTGTTCTATAAGACAAGATAACATTTCTTCTGTTTCCTCTCCTGACCATCACTCCTTGTAGACTTTCTATTTCATAACTATTCTCCTCAGAAACAGACAGCTTGTGGACCTGTGAGAAAATAATGCTACCTTTTCACAGATGGAATATGTTAAAGTGGCATTCTTGTGTGGAGTGTATGGTTAACTGTCTTGGTAATATGAAAATCAATAGATAAATACTCCTCCCTGGCGTATGAAGCAGAGTGGAACCTGAATGCCATCTATAAAAATGGGATTTTCTGGATTCCTGTATCAAGATAAACCTTTCCAACAGTATCAGCTGTGACTTTAACAGTTGCAAATGGTGTTAAATGAGGCTGAGATGTGATTAACAAGCATCAGGTGTGGATGGTTTTACTGAATACATGATCTCCAATAAACTTCTTGAGCTGGCATTACAGCAAGTAAAAGCTGCCACTGTTTGCTTTCATAGTGAATCTCTCACAATAGGATAGAAAAATAGTGCATGACTTTTTCAGCTATCTCCCTAACGCCAATTATTTGCAATAGAGAACATTATTATGAATTGAGTCTAAGTGAGGATAGGTGGCCAAGAAGCAGACAGCAGAGGTGATCATCAGGAACAAAATAAAGTAATAATAACAAATTACTTTAAAATAAAAATTGGGGCCACTGCAGATGTCTGATGAAAACTGGGGACAGAATCAGTACAAAGGATTTTCTCAGAACATTTTCTGATGCCAAATATAAATAAGTAACAGACAAACTGAATGCCAAAAATTTATAATTGATTTATTTCAAAAGAGGTTTTGGGATTCTGGGATGACTATATATTTATATCTGATGGTAAAATTGATATACAAATTGGAATGGAAAGCAAGAATTTTAAGTGACATATAAAATTTAAATGGTAGAAAAACTTTCTATCAGCTTTGTCTGATAACTTTGGTACTACAAATATGAGTTCTGAAATGGACTGATAACACCCTCTGGCACTCTGAAGCTTTTGTTGGTAAACTTCATCCTTTGGGAATGAAGTCAGAGCTCAGGTGAAAATTCAGGTGCAGAACCTGAGCAGCCAACTGGGACAAGCCTCAAGTCTTGTAAGATACTGGAAATGGCGTCTCCAGCTGGAAAGTTCTGGAAGCCCAATTTAAAAAATGTCTATTTGGAGGAAAACTGTCTATGAATATTACTTTAATAGAGTTTAATGAAATACTCAGTCATGAAAAAAAACTATACCCCTTAAATATGTATCTGTAGGGCATTAGTCATGCCTCCCAGCCTTTATCATTAACATTCATAAAAGAAACAAAAGCCAGTTAGAAACTGCTGATAAAGCATGGTATAGGCCATATTAAAAAAAGAACTTTCATTTGGGAATTATTTGGTTGTTTTTTTGGTTGGGTTTGTTTTGTAACATGAGAACCAGTATGAGGAACCACTTTGAATTAAGAACTGTTTGGATTTTCGTGGCATGACTAAGTGGCTGATGATACAACGTCAGCTAATCTGCAGAGCAGAAGTTATAATTAGTGTTCTGTGTATCCTCAGACTCTTGCTTTTGGATGGATAATCCTTCAAACCTGGTGATTTTGTGATTATGTTAGTTCAAAGACATTGAGATTTGTCTAGTTCTTGTATTGTATGAGCTGTATTACCTATCAATATTCTAAATTGATGTAGAAAATATAGCTAAAGAACTCATCTTTTATCTAATGGTTACTGAACTATTTGAATCAATCTTCCCTGAATGCAACAATATAGATCTAATTATAGGTATAAATAATTCTGTGCTGCATAGTGCTTTTGCCTCTTTCTCCAGTGGTATCAAGAGGAGGATACAGTGTTCACAGCTTCTCACAGGCCTTGCAAATGCTGATGCCATAGGGTTAACACTAATGATGATATTTGGAACAAGTCTGTGTCCTAGTATCTCTCCAAGCCTGTTAGAATTTGGAGCAGAAGCAACAATAGAGAAACACAAAACTCACGGTATTTTACTGGCAGACTATTGCCAGTTATGTGTTTAGAATAAACAGTTGTGTTCTCCAGCAGTGCTTTCCCAGAAGATTCATGATCTGTGCCAAGACAGTGTGGTGCTTGGAGAATGGCTTCCTGTGCCTGGCCATGCATGCCCATCCTCATATATTCCCTCCTGAACTGTTGTGTTCTGTTGCTCTCCTCCACTACATGGGGCAAAAATCATTATGATCCAGCACTGCAAACACTTTCAGCTGAGCCAGTATCACCAAAATCAGTCATCCAGGTGAACTCTGTAGTGGAGATTGAAGCACAGTGGACTGCCTGTTGTGATCCTGCCTTGGGCTGTGAATGCCCCATCTGACATCACTGCTCAGGAAGATTTTCTATAAAAACAAAAACATTACTGTTTATGTATATATAAAATATTATTATTTTTTATTTATTTCACAAAGTATTTTTATTTCCAGTTCTATGCTAGGGCCCTCATAAGAGATTAATGTAGAAGCCTATTTGTGAGGATGCATATTATGTGAATGAAACCCAGTCAGTAATCCATTTTTCCCAATGAAGCCATCTTTACTGAAATGTCTCTGAGCTGGCCACAAATCTGTTACAAAACAGTGCAAGTTATCTATTTCTGTAATAAATGAAGCATTTATAATGATTTTGATAGAACATTTTTCTTAATCTTCCAGAATATTCTCCTTAGCAAGTAACTCTCTGGGACCATTTCTCAGCTATAGAATGGATCTATCTCACACTTCTTGTAGGGTTATTAAGACCATTACTTTTCTTAGACATTGGTTTGTCGATGTCCTAGAGGTTCCTCCACAGCACATTTTCTAGATATTCAGTTCAAGTAGATCTGCCTTTTGCACAGCCTAAAATGTTTTTAGGACTTAATTTAATGTTGTCTGCTGCTTCTGCCACAGTATCTCTGATCAAGTCACCTTTTTTTTTCCAGTAGGGAAGAAGTATTTTGAAAATCTCTCAGATTGAAGAACTCAGTCTCCACCAATGCTCATTTTTTTTTTTTTTTCATAGAAAAGTTCACGGTGTAATTTGCAATTTACTTCATATTTTTCATGTTAGGCTAAGTAAAGTTGATACTTGTTACCATGACAGAGTTGACAACAGTATGCAGAGAAAAAAACCCCTGTAAATCAGACCCTTTATAATTTTTCATTCACACCCTTAATCTTGAATAGCAGTAACTGCTTTTTGTCTTGCTATCCTGGTTTCTCCATAGGAGATATTTCCAATCACACTGAAATTGAACTGAACTATCTATACCATTAATGATTAATGGAGATAAACCTGTACTAAATCCAATCTAAATTTAGCCTGACTGAGTACTAGGAAGTTGCAACTGGAAGTTTTCTACTGCAAGGCAGCTGATGGTTGCATCACCTTTTCTGAACTACTTTTTCTGGGTGAACTAATCTGATAATTTAGATATATTTATAGGAAAATATCTGGAATAAACTAGTCAAAAGAAAAATAGCCTGATGTTAATGAGAAATGTGTAAGGTACTACAAACTTACTATTTTCAGAAAGGCTTTAAAAGAAATATGCCACTGCTGTCAAAATAAATAGCTATATACAACAGTTAGGAAGATAATGAATGTACTAAAGGAAATTCTGGAATGAAATACATTGAAATATCTTTCTCCATGCTTTTGTTGGCAATTCTATTTCTGACAGTCCTACTGCTTTTCCTCTATAATAGTGAAATTATAATCTGCTAATATAACAACTACGAATATTATGGCAATAATATTTTGTTTGTAGATTAATATACTGCACTGAAGAAGTCTACTGATAATATAGGTTTATCCCTTCCAGAAGGGAACATTTTGTACTAGCAATATTATATATTTATGAAAAAGTTATCAGTTTAAGAGAGGATTTAAGAGAACATGATCTTCTTGTATTATAAGAAATAATAAAATACCTATTATCTATATTCAGAGGGCAACATTCTGTAACCAGCCAGTTTTGCAGATAAGGGAACTCCATCATTATGATCATCTTTCAGGAATAAATATCTCAGCTTCCTAGCTTTCAATGTTTCACCACAATTTCCTTCCCTAACTTCTCTGTCATTCTTGCTGGTCATACTAACAAACCTGTCTCCTGTATGGTGGTGATGAAATCTGGATGCTGAATTGAGCTTCCAGAAACTGGAAAGATCCTGTAGGAAGAAGAAAAATCAGTTCAAGATCAAAACAAAGTAACCAAGAACCCAGATGACAGAATTCAACTGGCCGAAACATTAAGCCATTTTTTTAGAACAAGACATGCAGGAGCAAAGTGATACCTGTCCAATGGGAAGTTGAGGTTGATGCTGAGAAGGAAATGAAAACAAGTAGCAAAGGTTTTATTGACTTCTGAAAAAAAAGGTAAAAATATGGAGAAGTGTAGCTACAAGGATGGTGGGGTACACGTTAAAAGGAGTATACATATGGTCCTGAGATCAAATATATATTTTGCACAAGTTTTCAGAAGATGCAGGAGTCTTGTGATGACGAAATAGGCTGGTAAATGTAAATGAGAGTATGGCACTGGATTTTATCTTAGCTTAGAGAAGGAACCAAAATGTAAAGGAGATGATGCATTAGAGAGTTTTGGATTTTAAAGGCTCCTGCTTTAATCACAGGCACAGAAAAAGGTGTTTACAAAAGCCTACTGAGAAGAGCGGAACAATATTTGTTTGCAAAATGCCAATGTTCCTGGCTGTGTTACAGGAGAGGAAAAATATTAAGAAAAGCAGTCCAAATAACTCTATTCTTTTAGGCTGATCTGAATAACATGCAAAGCATTATGATATACTGAGAAGAATAATGGTTAAAGATACCTGAAATAACATAAAATACATATCAAAGACATACTGTGTGAGCACTTATCTTTCAAAAGGAAATGAAAGATTTTTCACAGAAAAACAACCTCACTCTGAGTTTCAGGAAGGTTCTGATATGAAGTCACATAGAAATTATTAGTCAAACTAGAAGAAAGAGGGGTAGGAATTCAATAAAAAGAAAAGGGTCTTGCTGTGAAGTAAAGCAAATTATCCTAAATTAGGCCCTAAACTGCTTTGGTTTGTCTATTTCTTGTACCAGAGCTAACACAATTTGAATTTACACACTTGTCTGCAGGATGTAGTCAGCTAAAATATTCCCAAAGGTGGCAGACTATTTGGTTTACTGAGGTAAAAGCTAGAAACACACAGGTAAATACACCACCAGGAAGGGTGGACAGGGAAAATAATTATTTAGTCTGAATGATAATATTAGCACGATCCCCTGAGAATGGTTGGTAAATATTTCTAACTGGGAGAGACGTGACATACTAGTCAAACCCCCAAGACAAAATGCTAGCTAATTTTAGGACAGGATAGGGGTGTGTGGGGGAGGGCATCTCATTGCTTTTATCTGCTCCTATATATACCAAACAGTTTGTTACACTATCAAGCTGCAGCCTTTAAATCATGTCACAACAGACTCCTTCACTCCAGCTTTTTCTTGCAGTAACACCAACGTAGAATCGAAGCCGCAGAAGGGTTTGGATTAGAAGAGATCTTTAAAGGTCACATAGTCCAACCCACCTTCAATAAACAGGGACACCTTAGTCTAGATAAGACTGCTCAGAGCCCTCTCTAATCTGACGTTGTTTCCATCCACCACCTCCCTGAGCAGCCTGTTCTAGTGGTTTACGACTCATTATGAACAGATTTGTTCTTTATATCTAGAATAGCATGCAGTCATAATTTTGATATGATGTTCTGTCCTGTGCAGGCACACCATGCCCGGACATTAGCTGCACCACCCACCCCACCACACTAGAGAGATATGGTAGAATATTACTGCCCTGCAAGTGACCATCTGTGGGTTACAAAGGCAAGCACAATGCTGCCTTCTGCTGTGTGTGACACATGCAACTCCCACTGGCTTCTGGCTGAATGATAGCAGTGGGACCAAGTAAACAGAGATAAACAAAGCACAAGTTTCTGCCTACTACAGAACACAGGGATGTATTTTTAAATGAGAATTTCAGCCCTTTATCTGAATTTGTTTCTGTGCCTTGACTGCAACTGTTTCAATATGTTCTCTACCACAATGTATTCATACAAAAATCACAGAATTCCAGTGGAAGACTAGTAGATAGAGATTTTATTGTATAAACCTGACCAGATGTGGCTTTTGATTAAAGCTGAATTATTTACACTACAACTGTGGCAAATTAGTGTTTGCCAGAAATAGCCTTCTGGTATGATAATAATGGTTAGAGTAAATATCTAGATATCATTCTCTCCATGATAGCATTATCTAATTACATTTTTGTCTAACTAAAATAACTCAGATCAGTAAGATTCTATGCAGGTTACAAAAGGCCCCTTTTTAAAAAATACTTTGTCTCCCTAGAATATGTATAGCACATGTTATACGTGCTCACAAGTTCTTCTGGAACTGGGCTATTTCATCAAGTACCTGTGCTTATGAGCAATTACTATATTCCTGTGAGATTGTTCCAAGGAAAGATAGTTTTTCCTGCAAAAAATTATTATATCAAGATGAACACTCACTCACATAATCCAGGAAATTTAATTTTTATTGTAGACTACAGCACAGAAGAGTGGTAAAGGAAGATGAGATGGCTCAGAGGTTTCTTTTTTGTGATGGAGGCATCAAAGCTTGTCTAAGATATTTTGCTTTGAAGGGTGAGTTTTACTTCATGGGTCACCAAATTTCCCTTAAACCATGTGATAATTCCCGATTTAGGTCAGGTTAAGTTTAGTATAAAAAGAGGTTTTGTTATGGTTTAGCATATTTAAAATGTTCAATATGCAAAATATACTTTAATGAAAACTTAGAAATGATGAAATAACAAGTACTTTTTAATTCCTCAAAAATTAAGGAAAAATGAAAATATATTTCTTCTGACTAACATTAAAATACAACAGTAAGGTTTGTTAAAATTAGCTGGGTTTGGGGGTTTGTTTGGCCTCTTGAATACTCTTCCCAATTGACCAGTCCAAGTACCTCTGATGAGTACTAGGAACAACTGTATCTTTTCAGAAAGATCTTCCATCTATTCCACTGTCTAAATCTTTCTGATTAGCCAGCTCTTCTTTTTCAGACCCATAATCAAAGCCCTTTGTGTTTTTTTTTAATATTAAAATTCATAGCTATGCTGTAGTTAGTATCAAGACAAGAGCCTTGTTCATAGCAGGATAAGAGCCTTCTTGCTCTGTCTCCAACATTAAAGTGGATGCCCATGCAACTGACATCAATGATATTTTTCATAAGATTTTTCCAGTCCCTCCATTTTCAAGATGATAATTTTTCATAACCTATTTTTCCTTGTCTATTCATAAACTCTTGGTAACTCTCTTCTAGTACATTCTCTGTCTCTTTCTCATTTATACTGAGATGGCATCCTCAGCATCCTGCACCAAGGAGTCCTCAGTCTGCCACCTGTTATGTGAAATGCCATCTCCTCGTGTTGGTTTCAAGTCCACCTTTTTATGACAGCTACCGTTTCTTGCCTCGACAGAGACCAGTTGTGTTTTGCCCTCTGTGCTCTAGTTTATTTCTCTTCATTGACTTTAGTATCTCACTTATCTATGCTGTTCTTTTTTCCCCTTTTCATCTGAGGGCCTGAATTGTATTTCTCCCCAAACAGTCTTGATTGCACAATGAGGATTCCCAGCCTAGCCAACTGGGGGTTGCATGGAAGCTATCCTGTGTCTGCCTCTAGCTGCCCTCATTTTTGTTCCCTGATTTATTGTCCATATGTGCCCACTCTAAGTGAGACAGTGATGAGCCTCAAAGTTGTACAACAGTGTGCTGATTTCTATTTTATTTCCTATGCTTTCTAATTGTAATTCATGGCATTTTGTTCTATGACTGATCTCAGCTACTGAGATCATCATAACCCTGAGTTCTTTTTCCTGAAATGTGAGTACACACTAGAAAGCATCATTAAAAAGAAAAAAAAAATTGTTTCACTTCAGAATAATTTTATTTGGAAATATCCCCATTTTTTCCACAGTGAAAAAAAAAATTCTTCCACTGCAAAAAAGAACCTGGTCAGTTTTTCTGCAGAGGTCTCACTTTTGCTTGGTGCCCTGAAGGATGCACTTACTGGGTGCTGCTGAGGTACTCTGGTCATATGGTGCTATAGGACTCTGAAGTGCACCTTGTTTCAGATATTTTAATACCATGAAGTTGCAATAGTGGGTTTGTTTCCCTTAGATAGTTGAATATTGAAGACTTTTAATGCCTTTGTGTTCCTGATGTTAAAGCTTCACTAAATCTCTTAGTGTATCTCAGGGAGTGATGTGACCCTGCCTAACACAGTAACCCAGACTCAGTACTGTCTGCCTTCCATTTCGTCTTGAGATTTTCATGTAAGGCTTGTGTTTTTACTGTAGATGCCATTTTAGACAGTAATATGATCAGTTCTTTAATTTGTTTTGATGCTAAGGTTTCTAACATGCTGTGTTTGATTTCTGGCATGACCTAAGTGATATTTTCTGTATTTTTCACATTGTGATATTGTGTAATTGCATGATATCAACTACCTTCCCCTCACCTTGATTCTGAGGTTCCTGCTATGCCTGTATCTTCACCTAAAGGCCAGGCATTATAATTCCCCCACCTAGTTTCTTAACTGTGAATGAAAATCCATTTGTTTTCTATTTCTATTACAGTTATTTCTATCAGGGATAAAATTCTACCATAGGGAATTTAATGACATGTACAAAAGTAGAAAAACAACTTGCTTTGGCTGCAATATTAATAAATTTGAACACTCAAAAATATTTAAAGACCTTTGGTATCTTGGAAAGTGAATAAATGACTGGTTTTATTGTTTGCAAACAGTAATGAGGATTTTTTTTTTTAGGAAAGGAAGGAACAGAGAGTATAAAAACTGAAAAAAGAGTCTCCAATTATTTTTTATAGCACTTCTCTGCATAGTTTTTCTCTTGTTTATGGTCATGTGTGTTCCAAAAGTCATTGTTACGGTGGAATTCTACTCCAATCTTAGAGACTGTGTAGGAGTTATACAATATGTATATATACCACCCAGTTCTACCTGGCCAACAGTGTGGCACCTCCAAGAATCATCTGTTTCTCAAAGACATGACAGAAAGAAGAAGGCATCATTCCCATTTTCCTTGCCATGCTGTCTCTGTCAGCTGGTTCAAGCCATTATTTCACACAGCAGCAGTTCCTGGAGCAATCTCTGTGCATCATGACCCAGCACTTCTCAGGCAGCAGATTAGTGAAAGCACAGAACTGTAACCACACAAATAAATTCTATTCTGCAGAAACTCACCTTCACTGTTGTATCTATTATTTTTACAGAACAACTTTTTGAGGGTTTTCATATTGTATTTTTAGGATTCATTGTTGTCAAAAAAACGCTTTCCTAGTGCATCTTAATCATTTTTATTTCAGCCCTTGTTTTGCATCTTAGTAGACACTATATCTCAAGATAATCAGAAATTACTTAGAAGATCTGGGTTTTAGAGGCAGTAGAGGCCTTGCTGCAAGGTCACAATCTGTTCTGTCTTATTTTGGATTTGATGATAATACACATTTACAGCTGTAAACTGCTGAAACATCTGGCTTTAAAAAGCACCTTTCCTTCCCTTAAAAATTCTTTTTCAACCATACTATTTTAGTTGTAACAGTGGAGCCACATTTGGGGAACAGAGTGAGATTTTTTTCTGCCTGTTCTAGTAGAAGCTACATCCATAGCAGGGCTTCTGCTTAGGCAGTTATCAGTTAAAGAAACAGTACCCTACATACATATGCCTGTGAACAGCTTGGGTGTAGACCACTGAATAGAATAGAAAGGCATTATATATTATATAAGTGCAGTGCAGAAAGATCACATCACGCTTCAATAAGCTCATAGCAAAGAGGCAGAAGAAAAATATGATTGCTAAATTAGAGACAAGAGTGTTTCAGTCTTTGGAAAGCCCATAGAATCTCAGGAACATTTTATTGAAACATTACTACTACTCTTAGTTGAAAAAATCGTTATTTCAAATCACTCATGAGATATCATTGTCCCTCTTTCTTTGGTGACACATTTAAGCAAATTGATATGATGGAGTAAGAATGAGTTAGCCATGCTTCCACCTTCAGCTTTTAAATGCATCTAATCGCAAAGTGAATACATATACTGGTGTATAAGGAGAAAGAAGAGAGGGTCTCCAAAACAAATCCATGAATATGAAGTGAGTTCTAGGGGGGAAAGTATTCTGATTTTGTATATTTGAGACTTATCCATATTTTGTGATGTCAAGAGAAAATTGAAAGTGCTCGAAGCTGTAAAAGGTACTAGACTGGATTAAGTTTACAGAGTAACAAATGCTATGGATTTAGACAGTGCCCCATGTAGTAAGTAATTTTTGTTGATTTAGAGCAGAGAGTCTTACCTGTGGAAATAGATTTCTCATATGTCATGAATGATTGCCTAGAAAACTCTCATACGACCGATTTTTTTTTCATCAGTTTCCTATCTGCAAACATTTTATTGCTTCAGGTAAGGGAGGAGAATGTGGCATAAACTTTTCTGCTGCACACCTGACACTGACCACTGTTTTGGCTGGGGGAACTTTCATAAAGCAATGCTCTAGTCCACTTAAAACTAGGTGTTCCACTATAAATATAAATGGGAATAGCACACACACCAACATGAGATACTTCTACATGTTTTATCATACTTACATTATTAATATTTTGACAGCAAATGTTAGTAACTTACACATAAAGAAGATTTTCTGAGGGAAAAAACAATTTCAATCAATTTTATAGGAGAGAAACACATTCCATATATCATTCAGATGTCTGGGGAGCCTTGCTGACTTACAGTTCAACACAGAAGACAAAAGGATCATGTCTATTTAGTCTATAATTTCTTCTTTAATTATAAAGAGGAAAAAAAAGTTCTCTAGAACTATGTTCATCTTTTGTACTTTCTTTCCTAACTAAAAATATCTGGTATTAACAACAGTATACTGGGCATTCCTTGACTGATGTTATGGATAGCTGATATCTGTAGAACTAATGCATATGTAAGCATTTGTAAATGATGTGAATCTTGAAAAAATGCACATAGGCCTACTGCAGTTTAGTTTTCTTTCTGATCATGATAATTATGAACACCCAGAGGACCAGAAATAGCCATGAGCACCTATGGCATGCTTCATGGCTTTGCTTGCATAATAATTGTGGCACATTTTGCCTCATGTTAGCCTTGTCATGCAAACAAAAAGTGTCTCAAAGGTGGTAGAGTAAGTGAGGAGCACCACTGCTGGGACCCAGTATTTTTCATATCAGAGCTCAAGGGTGTCTAGGCTTGTGCAAAATGTGAGTGGAATGGGCTGATAGCTCATTCTTCTAGAGCATGAAAAGACTCCTGCAGCTAGTCTGGGAGGTGCAAAACAATTGGGAAGACTATTAGCCAAGATATCCACCACGATAATGGAAAACATCAGGAGAAATTAATCTCAAGCAATAATTTTGAAAGCAGGATTTAGCTCTGAAACATCCATGACAATTTTCCTTACATGGGCAGAGATCTTCCACTTCTTGGAACTGCCATAATGCCCGTGGCTATTAACATAGGAATAGCTTGGTTTGAGGATTCAAAACATTTGCTGAGTGCTCTGCAGAGGCAGTGTCATTCTGCCTAATGGAATGCTTCTGTGTTTTATGTATGATTCATGTGTCTTCTCCAGAGGCTTCAGCTCCACAGTTCTGGTCTGGGGACTGCATTTTTAAATAGCAGATAGGGGGGAAGGCCACACAATAGTGTAATTTTCTTTGCTGATGAAGCTGGTTCCCAGCTGACCTGTGTTGACAGATGGCTGTCTTGTTGCACTGAGTCAGAAAGAAACTCATACCAAAGAGATACATGTGAGAAGTTCACCCTTTCCACTATTTCAAGGAAATGAAAATATATGATTTTTTTAAATCTTTAGGCATTCGTTGAAATATAGAAGAAACTACTTTGCATCTATTTTAATTTGAAATTTATCTAGAAGTACCTCTTAAAATTCTAAAACCCATTACAACCCATTATATACTTTCAATTTATTTCTTATTCACTATATGCATTTTAGTACTACCAAAATAAAAGTCTTCTGAAAAAGTGTACAGAAGAGTGTTTAACACAACCATGCAAACTTAAACTACATAATATATGGATGAACAAAGCTACCACTGCTAGGAAGCAGTGACTTTTTAGGTGTTTATCTAGATACTGTAGTAAAAGGTTCCAAAATTTGATTATATACTTTGGTATTATATACCAAAATTTGATTATATATTATATCCACTTTGTTATATACACATTTTTCACATTTGGCCCCTTTAGCTGTTGTCCACTGATTGCTAGATCAGAAACTTCCAGAATCTGGCTAGTGGAACTCATGTGAGGACTTCAGCAATGTACTACCCCTAAGAAAACTGAAGCTGCCCTTCCTCGCTCCTAGCAATTGCCATGGTGCATTACTTTTCTCACTTGTGGTCCAGAGCTGCTACTGCCTGATGGCTCCTGTGGCATCACTTGTGCCTGCCCACTTTGTGTTTGCTGTGTTTTCTGTGTTTGTGTTTGCTGTGTTTGCATGCAACTCACCGGGTGACAAACCCTTCTTTCACTCAAATTAGCTGTTTATAATGGAAGCTTCTGTAAGAGAATGGATGGAAGTCAGTTTGGCACCTTGGTGCCTTGCTTTTGTCCTGAAGGACAGTCCAGGTCAGTCTGAGGACAAATTACTACATGGGTTAATTCAGTATATAGGTGTATATTGCACCTTTTTTATTTCTGAAAACATACTTACTTCAGTCTCATTCAGTCTCATCTCCTTTAATTTGGAGAAACTCCCTTTTGCTCTATGAGGTGCACCAGCAGTTGAGAAAGATTGTTAAAAGACAACAGAAGCAGGAGACAAAAGCAAGAGATGATCTCCAAGATGTCCAGAGATGTAATGGATTAAACAAATATGAGGAAAAAGATAGTGTGATCTATGGCTTCAGAATCCTGGATTTACTGGGGATGGAACAAGTTGCTGCCTCTAATCTTTATTTCCATGAAACACTTATGCATTCTAGTGCAAAGGAACTCTAATGAAATACTAATTTCATTGTACATTGATATCTTAGTCTTCTTCTTAGGGCTCACAGATATGACAGATATATGAGAGTTTTTCACCATCCTGGAGAAGCAGTCAGAGGTTAGGCAGCATGTCCTGAAGACCCTAAAAATCTGCTATGTGCAGTGACAACAAATCTGTAGCTGGCAGATGTGAAAACAAATCTTATGAGGGATCTGGGGTTGTTTAGTTTGGAGAAGAGGAGGCTCAGGAGGATCCTCATGGCTCTCTACCTGGAAGGAGATGGTAGTGAGGTGGGGGTTGTCCTCTTCTGCTGTGTCTCAAGGGAAAGAGTGGAAATGGCCTTTGCACCAGGTGAGGTTCATGTTAGATATTAGGAAAATAAATAACTGAAAGAGTAGTTAGGTACTAAAATATATTCACAGGGAGGCGGAGTCACCGTCTTTGTTCAAGACGCATCTGCATGTGGCACCTGGGGATACGGATTGGATTTTTTTACAAAACAGCTCCCTAAATAAAAACAGCTCATCATGTCTAGTGACTATCTTTCAGAATCATCACATTACATAAACTGATTAAATGCTAATGGTAGAAGGCAATGTGAATGCAGTGTGAAATGCTGATACACAGCACTCCAGCTCTCCCCAGGGGGTGCCAGTGGGTGCTGTTAGAGTCTCCCTTCCCCCCCCACTGGGAACCAGGCTTGTGGTGCTGACAGCTTCCTGAGGTACACATATCTGTACATATATCTGAAACTCCTTGTTAGATTCTTGGCTCTTTTTAAGAGAATAAACCTTATTTTTTTCTTTTTTTTTTTTTTTTTTTTTCCTGAGGGGGGGGGGAAAAAAAAA
>VXBR01004482.1:1554409-1586568 GCA_013400215.1 Cisticola juncidis
GTGGCTGGACAGTGTCCAGCAGAAAGGGACCTGGGGGTGCTGGTGACAGCAGCTGAACATGAGCCAGCAGAGTGCCCTGGTGGCCAAGAAGGCCAAGGGAATTTTGGCCTGGATCAGGAACAGTGTGGCCAATAGGAGCAGGGAGGTCATTCTTCCCCTGTAGTTGGCACTGGTGAGGCCACACCTGAGTGCTGTGTCCAGCTCTGGCTCCTCAGTTCAGGAAGGACATGGAGATGCTTGAATGTGTCCAGGGGAGGCAACAAGGTTGGTGAGGGGCTTGTAACACGAATCCTGTGAGGAACAGCAGAGGGAGCTGGGGTTGTTTAGCCTGGAGAAAAGGAGACTCAGAGGTGACCTTATCACTCTCTACAATCTCCTGAAAGGTGGTTGTAATCAGGTGGGGGTTGGTCTCTTTCTTCTGGCAGCAGCTGACAGAATGAGAAGACACAGTCTTAAGCTGAGCCAAGAGATGTATAGGTTGGATATCAGGAAAAAAGTTTTCTACAGAAAGAATAATAAAGTACTGCAATGCTCTGCCCTGAAAGGTGGTGGAATCACCAAACCTGGATGTGTTTAAAAATGACAGGATGTGACATTTTGTGTAGTTGAGGTGTTAGGGCATGGGTTGGACTCAGATTATCGTGGAGATCTCTTCCAACCTAGTCACTCTGTGATTATGTGATACACAGACTGAAGAGCTGATGGTATCTAGTTGTTGATTAATTAAGCTGCAACAACCCATTCAACTCCACTGATAGAATAATTTTGCTGTAATAATTCAAAAACCATCTATGTCATAATGATACAAAACACACTAAAAAAAATTAGTACATGAGCTGGTTTTGGCTGGAGTGGAGACAATTTTGTTCTTAGTAGCAATTATGGACTATGTTTTGGATTTGTGATGAAATGAATGTTGACAGCACAGGCATGTTATAGCTGTTTTTAAGCAGGGCTTACACATCATCAAGGCCTTTCTGCTCCTTACCCCACCCCACCAGCTAGGAGGCTGGGAGGGCACAAGGAGTCAGGAAGGGACACAGCCAGAGCAGCTGACCGCAGCTGAGTACAGGGATATCCTATCCCATATGATCCCGTTGTGTTTAGCATGTAAACCTGGAGGGGGAGGGAGGAAGGGGGACATTCTGAGTGAAAGAATTTGTCTTCCCAAGTCACCATTACAGGTGATGGAGTTCTGCTCACCTGTTAGGGATGAACATCTAACACCTGCCTGCCCGTGGGAAGAGGTGAATGAAATCCTTGTTTCACTTTTCCCCTGTATGCCGCTGTGCTTTACCTATTAAAGTGTCTGTATCTCAATCCACAAATTTTCTCACTTTTACTCTTCACATTCTCTTCTGATCCTACCCAGAAGTGAGAGAGTGAGTGAGTGAATGAGGGAGTGAGTGAGTGAGTGAGTGAGTGAGAGAGTGAATGAGTGAGTGAGTAGCTGTGGAGGGGCCTGCATTCTCTGGGATAAACCACAACAGCAGACTAGCCTCTGAAATGACTATGGTAGTTGCTGTATGCAACTTTAATGTACAGCTTAGTGGCAATCAATTTACAAAGTGCAGGTAAAATGGAGGGGTTCTTTAGTTTCAGTTTGAGAGCAGATTAAACATAGGAACAAAACATCAAGGCTGACTGAGCATTGTAGTGGAATAACAGAAGAAAGAGATCCAGTACAGTTTCTAGAGCTCAAAATTTCTTGAGTTTTAAAGAAATAAACTTTCCCTTAGATGTTTTCTGAAAACAAACTCTCACTAAGAGCTTGGGGTTTCCAGTGATCTCTCTAGCAGACAGAAAACTTTTCTGTCTATTATGCTTCTCTTCTTTGGTCTATGTAACCCTTCTAAGTCAAAGAAGGTCTTACTTTACTGGGAATAATTTTGGCTTCTTTGTATGTGCTTCTTTGTATGTGAACACAGCTTGTAGCTGTGAGTTCCTCTCACTCTCACTAGGTAGAGGTCACTGTGTAACTGCACCAGAGCATGTAACTTCACCATTATCCCATTAACAGAAAAATTGTTTAAGGAGAAAACTAGGCTCCGTCTATAAAATTTGGAAACCTAGTCTTGAGAAATGAAGCCTGGAATTTTGCTACCATAGTTCGAGTTATGGACTTCTGCAAACATGTTTATCTTTAGCAGCCACATCATAGGAGTGGAGGCATTCCTCAGCTAATGTACAGAGTCCAGAACACAGTGGGAGTAGGTTTATTTGCTGCCAAACTGTTTTATTGATGAGACAGGTATTTTCCTCATGTACCTGGATTGCACTTGGCAGCAGATATGGAATAAGAAGTATTTTTTCCTGAAGGCAAGTTGGCAACTTTAGAACTGTTATCCCTTTTGCTCTCTGGTGCTATCTGCTTTCCTTTCTGATTGCTGGTAGAGGGGATCCTAAGAAGTTTTTTTCTGTTGTGGAGAATTACGATAAAAGCAAATCCTGTAATTCCTTCCGTGATACATAGCAATGATTCTGGCTATGTTTGATGTTTCACTTCAGGCCTTTCCACTGCTATGAAGCACTGGGAAGTTTTGTAGCTTTTGAGACACAGGAGCATGTGTTTTGTTTGTCCAGAGCTAAGTATCTCTTCCATCATTGCTTACAGTCACAGAATATGAAGCTTATTGAACACTACAGATTTTTCCCGTTTCACATACTAATTGTTAGCAATCCCCTTACATGTAGCTATGACCTGCAGCCCAACTTGAAATGAGGAACTTTGGCAGCCCTGACCTTGCAGTGAGGTTTTAAGAGACATGATTCTTAACATTCTTTAGCTCATGCCTGAAAGGCAAATGCTGCTTTCACAAAAGAGTTGGAGTATTGTTCCAACAGCAGCACACTGCATGAAGAAAAATAACAAATACATTGATCAAGGCCTACAAGAGAAACAGATTATACCTGCATGAGAGCAGCCTCCTTGTGCCATAATATGGAAATTAGTAATTTCTCCCAAGTCATAAGGGAGGTCTAACTCTTACCCAAAATATCTTTCCCAGAACTAATAATTTTACTTAAAGCTGAACCACGAGAAATTCCCACTGTTAGAATCAGCCACAAATGACCAAGCACAACCTCCTCCTATAATGTGATCAGCTTCTTCTTGGGGACTAATGCTATCTGATGGTATCTTTTTACCACAGCTTCCAAGTCAGTCGCTTCACCTAGATATGACTGCTTCTACCAAGGTATGAAAAGAGGGGAATATTCTTCCTCCAAGAAAAAGAAGAACAAAATCAAAAAGTGATTGTAAGTTAAATAAGTTTCAAGAATCTCTTAAGATGTTTAGATGTGTCTTTTCCAGTTTGCGTAACTTTCAGGAGACCATAAAAGATTATACCTCCTGAAATTTCACAATGGAAATTTCATATACCATTTTCAGAGTCTGTGTATCATGACTTTACATGCTCATTTCAGAATGTAGTATATTAGTCACTGTAAACTCAGTAGTTTTGCTGATAGATTTTTTTCAATATCTGACGTTCTCTCATTACAAAGCTTTTAGTTTAAATACATTACTTTTTCCTATTAAAACACTACCCTGACTGTGTTTGATCACCTGTCTGTATCGCATCTGATGCAAGTGCAAGGGCATATACCCTTGGAAAGTTGATCTGTGCATTAGCAACTGGTTTTAGAGTTTTGGAAAGTTTTGAAAACTTTAGAAGCCTCTCTTGAAAAATCTTATTTGGTCCAATGTTCTATGTCTCCCTTAGGACCACTTTCCAGGCAGATCACATTAGCTGGGTGTGTTTGGTTTGGATAGCAGTCAGGATTAATGGGTCACCAGGAGAGTGTGTCCTACTCATATGAGGTTTACAGGGTTCCATCTCAATTCTTCTGAATATTAGAATTTTAACTATGTGTTATTGACAACAAACTTTAATGAAATAACACATGAAACAACATTAAATCACTTAAGAAACAAGATATATATGTAAAAATTAATCAGGTTAAACACACATATTTGCCATAAAGAAAATGTCATTATTAGCTATATTTTACAGAACAGATATAATAAACAAAGGATGGCACATAAATAGAATAATGCTGTTCATTTGCTGTACCAGTAAGTAATAAGCTTTAGCTGTAGTAAAGTCTTTAGTACTGTCATCTGTAACCACTAGGACTTGTTGCTTGCACTGAAATATAAAGATCAGACTACACTAAAATATTTCACTAAAAATGGAATCTATTGATTTGATCTGGTTTAAAATAACATTATCACTGACAGTGGTTCTTAATCTTTAGGGTTAATTTTAAGTCATGGATTATTTGAAAACTGTTTTGATTGGTTTCCTGTTGGTTGAGATATTTTAAATGGGTTATGGTCATTTGGAAACCTGAGGTATCAGTTACATGGTTTCATATTGAACATATCATTAACCTTCCATTATTTGGGAGGTTACCTCTAGGCCAGTTTGGTGCACTTAAAAAAGGAAAAGACCATCATCAGACTCCTGGTTACAAACCTTGAGTAAATGTGACTCCTACATTTGTACCTTAAACAAAAAACAGATTATGTCAGGTAGATATCAATTAATCTCATATATAGTAAATAGAAGAATTAAATTGTGTTCCTTGATTTTTCTCAATTATACAAATTTGTATAAACCTGGCTATCTTGCCATAAGATAATAGAACTTTAAACTGAGTTTATGAGTTGTTGCATAAGTGAAATAGCAGTGAACATACAGGTTGTATTAATGAATATTCACAAAAAGCTTTTCATAGGTTTATTCTTTTCACTTATACCAAGTTTTCCTCATAAATTTAACTCTACTAACTTTGGCAGAATTGCCCTTTACTGGCATAAATGGAGAAGAGTGCTGGGTGTCTGACAGGGAGAGGTATGACTGAAGAACAGCAGGTTTTATAACCTTTGGGCCATATCACCACTACAGTGAAGGGGACAGATGAAGGAGACAAGACAAAAGCAAAGAAGTAGAAGCAGAAGCACAGCTAAGAAATGGATTGTTTTGAATAGGTACCCAGCCTGCAGTAATGCTCACCTGAATTAGAATATTATCCATCCCACAAACTCATTGTCATACCAGTTGCCAGCACATAGTTTTGCTTTGCTGTTGTTGCTGACAACAAACGAGCTAGTTAATGAGCTGTGGCTGTATAGAGAAGTTTGTAGGTAGGTCAAGACCTGAGGTGTTTTCATAACCTCTGCACCTTCTCTCAGCTGACCTGTGCTGCACCTGTCTCTCAGCACAGTCCTGTATGATTGGAAGGGTAGAGACAACTGAACAAACATCCTTTTTATTTTACCTCTGTAGACTGCTACAAAGACAACCTTCACAGGGTCTTCAAAGTGCAGACAACACAGGGAAAAATAACCCCTGAACAGTTAGTGATACCAAGAATCCTGAGATAAGTTTCCAGAAATCAGAGTTCCTGACACTGGAAATTTTGCACTGCAATTTACATCAAGTAAGATGAAGACTGTCTGATATTCTATTTTTACTTCTTCATCTTGTAGTCAGAGTGGGCACTTGAGCCAGAATGGGCACTGGGAGCCATGAAAACACATTTCTAATAATCCCAGCTCTCTGAGGAATGTTATTCCCACTTCAAATAACCCACCTACAGAATGGACCTAACAGTAAGTACTGCCCTGTCTTGTGTGGACATAAGTTATGAGACTTTGCTCCACAGTATCTCAAACATACGAATTTATATAGTTATTTACAACAATAATAAGACATCCAGTGCTGAGTAGAGGAAAGGCATTACATTATTATCTCCAGTTTTAAATATTTTTGTTGAAGTTCTGTTTCCCCACTGTGGAGATTTCTGAGAAATAGTAGAACTCTGGTTTAATTCAAAGCAGTTATTGCAGAGGTGTCTCTTTTTTATCAGTGAGCCTTTGTTCAACACTGCAAATTTGGGTTTTTTTCTTTATGTACACTGTCATCTTCTGCTTTACCATGTGGTAAAACCCATTAATTCAGTTCTAGCACAACCAAGACTACAGTTCATATAGTTTTCACTGTCTTATTGGGTTAAGAATGTTATAAATGAGAAATTATTAATTCATGTTCTTATGATCAATAATGAATTGAAAACTGTAAGCTTCTGTATATATGTATGGGACAGCTGTGTACGTGAGCTACAGGGTGTCTCCTATCATCATGCTGAAACAAAAAGGCCAGCACCGCCCGAGATCATCTTGTCCAGGAATAGAAAGAAGAGGAATGGAGGGTGTTGGGAGAAGAGCCTCAGCAGGATGGGCCATCAACAGACTAATCAACACCGCTGGCCGACACCCCCAGCTCCTGCAAAAGTCATTAACTGTATATCGATTATTTATATATCGACCATTCATCAGCCACAAAGCCCAACTGAAACCGAACATTAACACCCTGACTGGAGAAAAAGAACTCTTTTCAACCTGGCCGGAGACACCCATGGACTTGAATAGCTAACACGAACACAAAGGAGAATATGGGGAAATATTGCCAAGGGCAGAATAAAGTGTATTTAAACCAAACCCCAAAATGGGCAAATTCGTGAACCATAGGGGAGGCAGCAGACGGCCAGGTCTGTGCCTCACGGTTCTCATGCCTCACTCCTGGCATTTTCTCGGGCAAAATCGTCAAGAATCTCTGCTGTTGGTGGGTTTACCAAAATTCTGTGATTCGATCGTTTTGTTCTAATAAACCCAATTATTTTAACTGGAATATTGAATTGGCATTTATAACAAGAAACTCTTGGTCTACTTTGGGGCTTACAGTAGGAATCTTGCAATTTTTTTTTCTCTTTTATTGTTTCTGAAAGCAGGCTATTCCCAGGGAAAATGACCTTGTTAGAAGAGAAGTACTGGTTAAATTTGGGAAAGTTACTCAAGGCAACTCTGGTGGCTCAGAAATGGAAGGTAATGAAAATACACTTTCTGTAAGTTTTCTTTACAGAACTCCATGAGGTGACCAAAACACTCACTGCACAGTGCTGGAAGATTTGTCCTGTTCTATGAGCCTTCCCTATAATGTTTTCCAGACAGATCTGCCATATAATGTCCCAAATCACAAGAGAAACTTTACCACTGCATGTGTAGGAGGAAGACACATGCATAAAGAGGTTGACATCTTTGACAGATGAAACTTACAGAACCCATTTGGGTCTCCTTACTATGACTATATCTAACCTAGTGGGTCTGAAAGCATGCCCAGGCTTCTTGACCTGAGGATGTACCTTCTCACATCTGCACCACAATGAAATGAGATACAGGAATTTCTCTGGTTTCTTCAGAATAAACTTGGCTATCCAAGTCAGAAGGAAGCCATACCACCTTTCTAACAGATTCCCTCACAATCCAATGACCCTGGTATACATTACTGACTGCACTCATTCCTTAGTATATTTCAAGATTAATAAGTGTATTTTTTTCTTTTTTTCTCTGACATCTCATCCAGATGCCAGGTATTTTCCCTCCTTTTGAACAGAAGATCTGTCATTAACTGAGCTGGGAACAATATTTTCCATAACCCCTCTATCTTTATCACAAACCTTAGAAATTTTGTGGTTGTTTTAAAAAGAATAGATGGACACTTAAAAACATACGCCAATGGCCTATTACAAGAAGACATCAAAACCGAATTAGAGGATTAAAAATCTCTTTAGCAAAAAGAAAGAGCAAATAGTTGCCATAATAGCAGTCTTCATAACCATTCCTTTTGTGATACTTGGATTCTGAGGCCTGAGTAGATTTTCTACCTTGTAATTTTGAGAAGATTAAAACTTCAGTACTGCAGCTGTTTTCCTCAAGAAAATTTATGGCTGTGGAATTATAATACATATGGTAATGCTACATTAGTGTAGTATTATTCACATCACTATAGTTAAACTTGGGTCAGCACTTCCTTTTAGAGTCTGTGAAGTTAGGGTTTGTCCATGCACATTTCCTTTTAGCTGACTTGGAACATGATGGCTCAGCCTTACAACTATAGTTGCTTATTTTTTTGCAAAGCTGTTTGAAAAAGCTCTGATCAAAAGCTCTTATCTTACAGCTAAGTGTTACTAGCTCTCATTTCAAAATATGTGGGACATTTAATTTTTACTGAAACCCTTTCCTGATTTATAACTTTAGAGATAATATGTTATTGGAATTAAATCTTAATGTAAAGATTTTTTTTTCACTTGAATTACTCTCCACTGGCTTAGCTGTCCCTATAAATGGATCTTGTTAACACAAGTTAACAAGTGGTGGGAGAAGGTGAGGTACTCTGGTTTTCCTCTTAATCAGCTTTATTCTATTTAGCAGCCTTCAAATGGAAACCCCACTGAACAGAAAAACTGCAAATATTCAGTTATTGAATCCTTTAAAGTGAATTCATACAGAGGAGTTTATCACACTTGCCACAGTTTAACCCCAGCCAGCCACCAAGTCCTACACAGCTGCTTGGTCACTGCCCCACCAGCAGGATCAGGGAGAGAATCAGAAGGATAAAAAGATGGAAAACTCACAGGTTGAGATATACATAGTTTAAAAGTGAAAGCAAAAGCCACACACACAAACCAAGCAAAACAAGGAATGAAACAAGGATGCAGTGCTTCCCATGGGCAGGCAGGTGCAGCCATCTCCAGGACAGCAGGGCCCCATCACAGGTAATGGTGACTTGGGAGCACAAACTCCATTTCTCCAAATGTCCCTCCCTTCCTCCTTCTTCCCCTCACTTTGTATATTGAGCATGATGCCAGGTGATCTGGAATATCCCTTTGATCAGTTGGGGTCACCTGTCCTGGCTGTGTCTCCTCCTAGGCACTCCCATCTCCCCTGCCAGTGTGGCAGTATGAAATGGAAAAAAGGCCTTGGCTCTGTGCAAGTCCTCAGCAAGGACAAAACAATCTCCACATTACTAACCCTGTGTTCAACACAAATCTCAAACACATCCCCATGCCACCCACTGTGAAAAAATTAGCTCTACCTCTGCCAAAGCCAGCACAACTTCATGACAGCAACTTCATGAGACTTCTGAAATTCCAGAGAGTGGAAACATAGGACAATGTTTATAAATATTCTCTTTTCCAAACACTTCCACCTTCATTCAGTAAAATCATTATTTGTTCAGATAGCACTCCGTGGTTTCACACCTTTCTACTTTTGAACCCACTGATATTTTTTTTTTCTGTCATAATCAGGTGTTGATATTTTCCTAAGCATTACTTCAGGGACCAGATAGGTGAGCCAGAGAAAGATGGCAAATGAATGACAGAAAAGAGAAAACGTGCCTTTCACAAGTTCTGGTTTATTTGGGCCCTACAATCATTGTCTATGCTTCCTCCTCAGTAGAAAATTTCTGTTCTTCTCTATTTATCACTGCTAGCTGGAATGACTTTAATAACCTGGTTTGGGAATGCACTATATTCCAATGACCCCAAAGTACTGGGCCTAATAGAAAAGTACCTTGGAGATGACATGTGGACACTTATCTATCACTTAGATTCTGGGTAATTTTAATCTAGCCAGTAAAAAAAAAAAAAAAAAAAAGAAGCTGAATAACACGCACAACTCCCTTTTTTTCTCTTATGCCTATAATGTATTCCCTCTTCTTTTCCTAGAAATGCAGAAGAATGGTAAGGGCTTTTCTAAAGGCCTAAAATGTCAAGTGTGGTGACGCATATGGTCAGTTTAGAGTAACTAACTCATATTAGTATATGTCTTCCCTTGGGCAATCTGCATCTTCCAGTGAGGATGACCCTCTCTGCTTACCTTTACTTGTGCCAGGCAGTTACAAAACCTGCCAAAGGTTTTTCAGTCACATAAATATTGTACATAGAGTACTGGGACATCCATTTCTACTGTTAAAAGTACAGCATGCACTCTAGTCACACAGAGAGATTTAGATTTCTGTGTTTCTGATAAAATGTCTTGTTTTTAAATCTCATTTTACCTAATGTAGAAAGATACTTTACTCTCAGATGTTTAAGCATACCTTTTTCCCAGTTAAAATGAAGCTGAGCTCCCTCTCCTGCCATGTCCATTAAGACCAGTGACTGCTGGTGGTGCTTCCACTTTGCAATCTGCAGCCACTCAGAAGATGTCACACTATTTCTTAGGCTTGGATGCATCTGACAATTGGTTCAGCTAATCCCTAAATGGAGAAAAAACTGTGCAGACAGTGCAATAGCTGCAGAGCAGCAGGACTGGGAGAACTTGGCATAAAAAAAGCTTGCCAAGCAAGAATTCTTTGTTCTTTATTTTTCTGAGGGATGAAACCCTGGGATTTTTTACCAGCCTCAGAAGTTTCCCATAAATTTTATGCTTCCTCTGACAGGCAGTTGGCTGCAACTCCCATCGGCACACTCTGGACATTGGTTGTAGAGTTTCTTGAGTATAGCTTTAATCATGTCTGCTATCAAGAGAGCTATGGATAAATATACTGCATTTCGTTCAAGTAGGGCTCTGCTATTGTCCATGTTAGACACAGGCAAACTTTTTGTGTGTTTGTGTGTAATCTTTAATATTTCCTAATGTCCCTTGAGCACTCTTTTTCTCACATTCTTTTCAACTTGTTCAGTTTTTTCCCAAACCTGAAATCTTTGAAATCACTAATGTAGTTGAAAAATGGGTATATCATATATTGTGATAATTCTACATAATATGTATTAGGGTTTTCTTTGTACTTAACACAAGGGTTTAATTTTACACCCACTCTGCACAGTTGTAAAGTCTACAGCAAGTTTAAGGAAGAGGTGTTCAGTATCTACACTTCTGTCCTTTCATCTTAGACATTAACTTGTCAAACAATGTGTCTGTCTTCACATGAATTACTGTGAAATCCTGCCCACACCGAGTTTTTCTTATTGGCTTTCTTGCCTTCTATTTTTGACTTTTTCCAATAAATGATATCTTTCTTATACAGTCTGGCCTGCAAGGATTTATATCTGCTAGGACTTACTGTGGCTTCCATAAGAAAATCCAAGGTCTGAATTTCACAGTTAGGGTCTACATTGTGTGAATGGATAACTGAGTGAGAGCTGCAGATGAGGAAAATTGCCAATGGAATACCCAAGCCTTCATCTAAAACTCTGCCTTTTCACAGCTTAGATACCCTACTCATCAGGGAGGCCCCTACTCCTGCTCAATAATTAGAGCTCTCAAGCCTCTTCTAAAATGATGCATCTAAGTTATGTTCGTGCAAACAAAGTCATTCTTTCCTTCAATAACCTGTCTGGAAGTGATATTATTCTCATTTAGATAAAATACCTTATCACTGGCATTTTGCAGTAAATTGTTTAGAGTTAACCATATTTTTCACATGGATCAAATATCATTTGACCAAATATATAAATATACATTGGAAAACAGATCGTTTCCCTGTTTCCTATGTGTAGACAAGTCCTTTTTGTACCAAGATACACAGCATTCACACTATTTTCCTTTCTGGATGCCAAATAATCCTGTTCTTTTGAGCACAGGGAAAGACACTCGGGAGAAAGCTCAGAGGGGACAGTACCTTGGGGCTTTACTGGTAATGGTTAGAACAGTGTCCAGAAGTTGATCTGGAATGCAGGGTGATTGGCCCCTCCGTTTAATTATTCTAATCTTTTTGGCTGAGGTGATGCTTTATTTCTTGCCTTTGCTGGGGTCAAAGACAAAAAAGAGAGGAGCATCCAGTCTTGTTTTTTTCTCACTGGTGTCTTTCAGTGCAGTGTTTTATGTGAACAGCTGCATAAACAGTAAATCCTTCTAAACAGAGGACTCTGCCCAGTCCTCAGCCTCCCAAAACAGGCTTATATAGGATTTCTGTTTACAGCTCACTTGCAAAACATCCACAGGAGTTCCCTCCTATTTCTGGGAAATGTTGTATGTGGCATACAGGGTACAGACACATTCATCAGTTCAAATTAATTCAGTTTAGGTTTGTTTAAAAATATTCTTATATAGCTTTTGTAGGCTTAACAATGCATCTTACAGTTATGTATGCTGAAGCTAAACATAGTAGTAATTTTAAATGTTAATCTTCTCTTATGTAGGAAGACTCAGCTTTAATAATAGTAACTCCCAGATGATATAGATGTATTTCTGTAGTTGCTGAAATAGAGATATGCTAGTAATGTTTGCAAATTTCTGTTAACTCTTTAGAAGGACAGAAAAACTGCCTTTGCATTTAACTGAGAATCAATTCCTGCTGCTGCTCCCAAAGCAAAAGATGTTTCTCACTTTGCTACTTAGACATATTTTCAAAGGAAATAGAACATTAACTTCTTGTGATGTTTCCCCAGAGGTGACAACAGCATATTTCTGCAAAGGAGTAAGATATAGGGAGGGACTTAGAGCAACCTCAGTGGCCAATAATGTTTTAATTTTTATGAGTTTTTTCCTTTACTCTTTCTCTGCAAAAGTGCAGAGCAAGGGTGCAAGGACCTCCCAGTGTCTTGAGGACCACTCTCTTACTTGGACATCTCACAAACCTGAATGGTTGAGGTCTCTATTGTTCTGTACTCCATGTGTTCAGTATTCCTGTGTGAGTTGGTATACTGCACTACTACCTTCCAGAAACAAACATTTCACTCTCATGTGCAGAACTAAAAGATGCTGAATGAAATCAGAGAGACTCCTGCAAGCAGGAGGGGAAGGCAGTGCAGTGGATTGTATTCATTTACTGCTTCAGCAAAAAGACTGGTACATACTCAACAATGTGTGTAGATATATGTACAGAAATAGATATATAGGTAAGTAGGTAGGTAGGTATGTCACAATACTAAATAAAACAGGAGTGGGGCAAGGGTTGGATCACCCATATATCATTTGTCCATAGCAAAGTCACTGAGGTTGCTGCAGATTTCCCAGACATTGTCTGAGCCCAGTCTGAAAACAGCCTGTGCCAGGGATTCCTCCTAGCAGACAGTTTGGCTGCTGCCCTTTGGATAACATGTAGCATTCCAGACTGATCATGCCATTTGGCCTCAGAACTACAAAATAAATGTAATAGCCCTTACTCCGATACAGACTCCTGGGATATTCTCATCCACCTGGATAACACATAGATTTTGGTACAAAAATATAAAATTATATTAAGCATATATATTAAGCAACTAACTGCTTTTTATGTTCTCTTTTCAGGTAATTGAAATGGCTGAGAGGCAGATTGGTTCATAAATAGACCATGGATGAGTGGAAGATGTTTAATGCTCATTATGCTGGGTGCCTCCAGTCTTCACTACCATCATCCTCCTATTCCAACTCCTAGCTCTAGGCTTAACATTTAGCCTGAAAAATCTCACTTACTGAGGTTTCAGCATCAATAAAACTCCATCACTTTGATTTTCAAAACATTTGACATACCTGCTTATGATCCTATCAGGATTCTCTGGGTGTTGAGCTGGGGCGCAGCTTCAGAAGGACTGTCTGTGGAGAGGAGCAGAGGTACAGGCCTTTAGGGCAGCCAGAAACAGGTCAGCTTCTGAATAAGGAGACATCAAATAAGCAAGAAACACACTTGTTAGCAAGTACCTTCAAATGGCTTTGTGGAAAAAAAAAAAAAAGAAAAACTAATAAGGTTTATTCCACACAGGAATAAATATAATGTACACTAAAAGTTTTCCTCACTGGTGCGCATGACCTTGATCCCACAGGGAAAAGTAACAGTAAAAATAAAGCTATAACCTCAGTTTAAAACAAAAACAAAACCAAAAGCAAAAACCAAAACCAAAACCAAAAACAAACAAACAAAAACAAACAAACAAAAACAAACAAACAAAAAAACAAACAAAAAACCCCAAACCAAACCAAACAAACAAAAAAACCCCAACCATCATCATTACTCTCCCCTTAGTTCTCCACTTTTATTACACAATGGTATTTATCTGACTAAAAAAGAATAGAAAGCAAAACTCATCCTTTTTCCCATTTCAGTCACTGTGGTTTATAAATATGTGATATACAAAATCAGCAAATTCACACCTTCCTAATATATTGATTGAACCAAAAAGAACATTTTAACAAGAAACATCTAGAGATGTCCTTGAAAGGGCAGAACAGAACCAGTGCTAAAGTGGAGTTATTTGGTAGCTCAGGTTCCGTGGCTGGCAGGCAGGACCTGCTGCTTTCAGCCTTCAGGCATCACATCAAGCTGGACAAACCACAGTGAAAGTTATTACCCAGACTTGATGCAGTACTTAATCCCTTTTCTGAAAGTGGAGATAACAGCTGATGTAATCTCTCATGAAATAAGCTAAATTACTATTCTCTGAGCAGGGTATGGTACAAACAATACTATCTGCTTTGTGTTTAAATGAGGAAGCAAGGAAATGGTGTTGTACAATAGCTAAAACTTATTATCTTCTGCAACAGGGCTTAACAACCATGAACATATGATCTACCACTGACCTCAACCTCCTTATTCTATTCTCTGTTAAAAAGACATGACTTTCAGTTTGCAACACCAAGTTTCTTTCACATTAAATTCTTCTAAGGTATTTTGAGACCATATGGTCAGAGTTTAAAGCATAGATACTTTAGAGCATATATACATATTTACCAGAATATGGAACCTGTTAATGTTCACCTCTCTTTTGAGGGAAACTCACCTGTAACTATACAAAACCATTTTGTTGTTCCAGCACTTAATACAGAGCTGCCTGACACTCTGATAGTAAAAGCTGTAGAACGTTATGCTATTGCAAGGTGAGGAATTTTTTTAATATTCTGCTTATCAATGGAACCAAATGTTCTTCATTTTCTATGAGCCAAAGAGAAGATATTAGATATGCTAATACAAGATATTTCCATTTCAAACACTCCTTACATTTTTTCCCATTTCTTTAAGATGCTATGGACCATTTCCTGCCAGGATGTTAGGCTCATGGCAGCTCTGCCCTGTGCAGTGCTCTGGAAATGTCACAGTTTGGGGCTAGTTGCTCCAAAAGGCTTCTAGAAGCCATCTGCTTGGCACAGTGGAAATTTTTGGGTCCCTGGCCCTTGGTAGTCCATGTGGAGGCACTCACCTAAAACCACAAATCGTCTGAATCCATGTAGAGGCCCACAAGCTTTCTCTCCTCTCCACTGCAGGGCTTCAGGACTATTTTCCAGGCATTGGTCTGGGCAAGACTACCTATTTCTCAGGGCTGTGGTGAGATATGATCCAGGAAGAATAGAGCAATCTCACTCAAACCAAACTCAAACCATGTGCCTCTATTCTGTGTCTTAGTATCACCTGAAGTGCTCAGGTTTCAAACCTCTCTGGTGAAAATTTTACCTGCCAGGTGCTTCAGACTCCTAACATTATGACAAAAAAAAAATCTGACTCGCTTAGAAAATTTGGTATTACAGAGCTTTAGAATAGTTTTCAAGGTTCCTAGAATATTCTGGATTCAGAAAGATTTTATGTAGGTGAAATTTTTGACTAATCTTTTCAACTGTTATTTTTAAAGAGGCAATTTTAAACCCATCTCTCCTATTTTTTATTCTCAGCAGAAATTTATGCCTTGGCTATCTGAGTGAAGGCCAGAGACACAGAGGTTCTGGTGAGCGTGGCCCTGGGTCTGGTCTCAGTATGTCACAGTGTGAGGTCACCTGCAGCTGTACTGTTTCCTCTGATGCTGCCACTGCCTCCTTGGTCCCCCAGAGCACAGACTCAGACACATTTAGGAACTTTGTTAACAGAGTCTCTTGGAGAACAATCCTGAAGGGCAAATGAGTCCAGAAGGGTTGGAAATTCTTCATGAAGGAAATCCCAAAAACACAGGAACAAACTGTCCTTATGTACCAAAGGATGAGACACTGCAGAAGAAGGCTGGCCTGAAGAGAGGGCCTTGTTTGGAGCTCAGAGGGGGAAAAAAATAGAGATTATGACCTTTAGAAGAAGGGGTAGGCAACTCCAAGGGACTACAAGGATATCATGAGGTTATGCAAGGAGATGATGGGACAAAGGCCAGCTAGAGGTGGCTACTACTGTAAGGAACGACAAATGTTTATATAAACACATCAGCAACAAATTAAGGCCTAAGTAGAATCTCCATTAGTTATTGATGCAAAGGGAAACATAGTGACTGGGAATGAAGAAAAACCTGAGGTACTTTATGACTTCTTTACCTCAGTCTTTAATAATAAGACCAGTTGTCCTCAAGGTCCCCAGACTCCCGAGATGGAAGGCAGGAAAGTGGAGCAGAAATAATGCTCTATAAACCAGGGAAAAAAGATCAGTTATCTGCTACACCTCACACAAGGTTGTGGAGCTGGATGGGTTCCACCCAAGGGCACTGAAGGAGACGATGAAAGTGCTCACCAAGCCCCATTTTATGGGTACTGGAGGCCTCAGCTGGAGTTTCACAAACGATGCCAATCTGCAAGAAGGGATGGCAGGTGAGGGAAACTGCAGGCCCTCAGCCTGACCTCTGTGCTGGGGAAGGCTGTGGGACAGATTATCTTGAGGGTTAAGACAGGGTACATGCAGGAAACCCAGGTGATTAGGCCCAAGCAGCACTGGTGTGTAACAGGCAGGCCCTGCCTGACCAACCTGATCGGTTTCTATGACAGGGTCAACCCCTTTAGTGGATGAGGGAGAGGCTGTTCATGTTGTTCTACCTGCACATTAATAGACTTAGACAGCATTTCCCAGAGCCTTCACCTGGAGAAACTGGCTTCTTGTGGCTTGGGTGGATGTATAATTCACTGGGTTAAAAACTGTCTGGGTGACCTGCCATGGATTGGGGGTAAAGTGTCTGGAAAGCAGAAAGGGACCTGGGGGTGCTGTGACAGCAGCTGGACATGAGGCAGGCTGTGCCCAGGGGGCCAAGAAGGCCAAGGGCATCCTGGCCTGGATCAGCAGTGGTGTGGCCAGCAGGGCCAGGGCAGGGATTGTCCCCTGTGCTGGGCACTGCTGAGGCCACAGCTCGAGTGCTGTGTGCAGGGCTGGGCCCTCAGTGCAGGAAAGGCACTGAGGGGCTGCAGGGAGTGCAGAGAAGGGCAGGGGGGTTGCTGAGGGGTCTGGAACACAAGTCTCATCACTGGAGTACTATGCAGTGGTTTAAATTGGTAGCAGATTATTGAACCCCAGCCTGCTTTTTGGGCCAAGAGTGCCTCAGGGTCTGTGTATTTATCGACAGTAGCAGGACAATGTGGGTGTCAAATTCAAGTATCTTTGGCATGTTATTAAGAAAGCTTAAAGCCACAAACACATTCTGCTTTTGATACTTTGGGTAACTGAGAAAGGATTCCCTGCAGCAGCAATAAATGTTTCTATTTCAGCTGTAAACTAAAATAAAAACACTTTCCTTTTACTGTCTAGTTCCAGACTGTGTATTTCAAGTATATAGACTTTGGGCTATTTACTCAAAAAGTTGTTAGAACTCTCCAATGCCATGAGCTTTATGAAATACTATTAGGGCATTTCCCCATTTCCACTACCCAAAGAGCAAAATCCAAAGATCAGGACAAAATACCTGAAGGAGAAGAATGCTGACTCAGCTGTCTGATTTGTCTCTTCTGCCAGGTTCCACACTGGAAAGCTTTTTTGTTTTCCAGAATTCCTTTGATTCAGAACTTCAAAAGGTAACACAGGTATCTTCGGTGGGAGAGGAAGGTAGCTTGTGATGACACCCTCTAGTCTGTACATTTGCTGGAGATGGTGTGTGTCATCTGCCCCTGGTCAGCAGATGGAGATAATTCACAGGCTCATTTTTATTTGTTAGAATTTCAAGCTACTTCTCTCACCACTGCTTTTCCTTAGCCAAAAAAGACCTGGTGACATGATGAGCATCTGAAGAGCAAAATGGAGAAAACTCATGTGTTGAGGTAAAGCCAGTTTGAAATGAAAATAAAAGCTGTGCATGCAAGCAAAGCAAAACAACAAGGAATTCGTTCACCACTTCCCATGGGCACGTAGGTGTTCAGCCACCCCCGGTAAAGCACAGCTCTTATCACATGTAACAGTGACTTGGGAACACAAATCCCAGCACTCCAAAGGTTCCTCCTTCTTTCCTCAGCTTTGTTGTGGAGTACGATGCTGTGTGGAAGGGGATTTCTCTTTGGTCATCTGCCCCTGGATATGTCTTCTACCAGCTTCTTGTGCACCCCCAGCCTTCTTACTGGAGAGTGAGGTGAGGAGCAGAAAAGGCCTTGGTGCTGTGTGAGTTCTACTTGTCAATAGCTGAAACACTTTTCATAAAAATTCAAAACAAAGTCCCATGGTATCTACTATGAAGAAAACTAATCTTATCACATCCAAACCCAGCACATTGTTTTAGCCTGGGTGGTGGCAATGGAGCATGTTTAAACAGTGATGACATAGTGTGGTTGGAAAGAAGTGGAATTTTCCTAGCTTTTCAAATATTCAGTTTGGGTCCAGGCACATAGGGAAGTGATGGCATTCTCTTACTGAACAGCAACATCAGCTGGAGATGTGGAATCCCTCCCAGGGAGAGCTGTTGCTTGACTGCAACCCTACCTTGTACTCACAGTATACAGGAGTTTTACTGAGCAAACTCAGACCTGAGAACTTGCCAAAATATGCTGGCCACAAGTAGACAGTTTCACAATCCGCTCCATAATTATTACTAGTATTTGAGTCCTGGAAAGTTTCCACTTCCTTGTCTGCACTAACAATTGTAAAACTCCTAAAACTACAGAGTGACCGTATAGGAGTGATGTAACAGATGTGTATGTGTTTTAACTAAACTGACAAGTATTTAACTAAACTGACAAGACAGTTAAAATGCATGATGGAACAAGCAGTCATCTTAGAGAGACAAGACATACCAGCTTTCACTAAGGATTTGACTTCACAACACTTTTCAGATTGAAAAGGATTTATTTTATCACAACACATTACGTTTATGTTTGTTTGGTAATTTTGCTTCAGAAAAAACATTTATTTCAGTGGAGATCACATGAAATTTTTGATGCATTTTCCAATAAGTAAGTGTTTGAGACAAAGCCGAGCCGCTTAATTAGAGATAATTGCCTATTAGATACATCAATCCAGGTTAATATAATTTGATTACTTCATCCAGAGAAATAATCAAAAAATTAAAATAGTACATTTCAATTCTCTTTATAACTGGTAATGAGATCTTGATTACTTATATGATCCAAAAACTCTCTTCTGCAATAACAGAGATTTATTTAATTTACTGAAAATATATACACTTGCAGCAAACTTAGGAAGACTAATTCTTCACTGACTCAAACTAGCATAAATCGGAAGTAACTCTGTTGAGATCAATGGGCCAATGGACTTCAAATACTGGTAGGCCAGTATAAAGAGCTCCTGCCTGTCAGGTCTCATATTGTTTTTACACAAAAGTGACTGAATGAATGATCCTGTGAAAACCCAGTGAAGTATTAAAATCGTCTAGAACCCAGCAACTCTACTGCTCAAATAATGTAGAACTGTGTCATGTCCATGTCCTTTATATCAGTCCAGCCATCAGAGAGTTATGTTTTTCAGAGAAAGGATATTTTCTTTCCTGTGCAAATATAGACAACTAAAGTTTATTGAAGAAATATAATTTGAACAAAAGATAAATTTAATTCTAGATTATTATGTATTAAATTGCGTTTGACTGCACTTAATTAATACCTTGGGTCAAATTCTGTTCCAAGAAGGAGAAACAATACCACCTGAGACCTGAAGAAACTCAGTGCATTGCTTCTTCAGGGGAAATTTCAGATGAAAATATAGTCATAAATTTAGTTTTCTCTGATGTTCATTTTAGTTAGATTGTTACAGGTCGTCATGAAGACCTACAATTTTTTCAGGCACTTTTGACTATCTCTCATAATTGTCAACCTGTCAACATTAATTTCTTATTTACAATTAGGTGTAAAGATGATATAAGTACTTTTATGTGTTGAAATTATATGAGTTTTAAGCATATGGAATGATAGGAAGCAATCAAATTTCCACAAAGTTATAGAAACCCTTGTTAAAATACATTTGGAGTAAATCCAGCTAGAAATCTGCTGAGGTCTGGTCATTGGAGACTTCAGTTACCTTGGCAACATTTCTGCAAGTGGTACCTTTAAGACAGTTGAACTGTTTGGGTTTTAACAAATCAAAAAGATACACAGATTTCAAAGATATTTTTATTTAATAGAATTCAATCACAGTTACCAATGACCCTGTTTAAATGGAAATGTTCCTTTAATACCTAGGTATTCTGTTTGCCTGATCCTCTGAATTCCAGATATTCCTGAACATATAAATCAGAGAAAAAAGGGCTACATCCCAGACTAATCAAGAGTTTACCAGGGCTTCTAACTTTTTATCGACTTCTGTCACATGCCTTCTAGTATCAACTCTGTCCTTCTGTGTTCAGTTTTAAAGAACTGGTCTTCTCTCCTCATCTGACCTTCTCCCAGAATCCACAAAGTCTAGCTGCTTTTTATGATTGCATACAAATCTTCTTAAGCCACTTGTTTTGCTTTCCCCTTCTCTATAAAAAGCAAAAACACTTGGTTACTTTATAAAGCACTTAAACTTCTGGTTATAGTTTTCTATATGATACAGCTAGGAGCAAGGGGAAGAGATTAGATATTTGTCCACATTTGTGGGGTTGTTAAATCAAATTCCATCCCCATCTGGTCTGATGCAGACTGTGAATTACTTATTCATTTGGTGATTTTATTTCCTCCTATAAAACAAGACAAAGACCTTGTGTTCAGTCCTTGGATTATTTTTCTTTGTTCACTGGTGATGTTTCTCTTTCTTCCCTGTCTTCAAGTTCAGACACTAATTCTTACTTTTGGAGTGTTCTCTTTATTAGGTATTTCTTAGGTTTCCTTTATATGTCAGTAAAAATAAATACTTCCAAAATAAAAATGTCTGAAAATGTGACCTGTGAAAGAAGTGCTTCAACTGAATCAGCTGACAACCATAATAAAGTATTAACCGTGTCAATTGTCACTGGTACTGCAATTCAGCCTATTCTTGACTATGCTGGAATGATGTCAAAAGATTAAAGGTTTTGGTCCTGGTAGGAGATAGTTCTATTACAGCAGAATTGCAGTGTTGCAATATAAAGAGGTTATTTTCTACTTCTCAGGTAGTATTTACTGCATTTCTCGGTTATTTCTTCTATTACTTCTGAGGAACCACATGAAAAATTCTGACCTTTTAAACAAGTGACTGCAGTTTTCCTTCTCACCTTCAGACTAAATGGTGATCAGCACTTTTCTCAGTGTAACCATTGAAGTTTAACATCAGTTTAGAGCAGAAATGATTTCTGAGAATTAAAGATAATATTAAATCCTCATTGATGCACGATTTTCACTTATAATCAGTTTTAGATATAGTAATATAAATTACAGATTTATAAGACTGTGAGTACCAAGCACAGATAATTCAATCCTTGTAAAAAAATCAATAAATTTGTGGGGTTTTTTGTCTTACTTTGAGAATATATATTGCAAGATGATAACCTCAACTCCAAGAAAATTATCCTCCTTGTAAAAGAATAAATGAAAGTTATTATCTAAGATCAGTTAAAATTTTAGAGACAATTCAGTATAATCTAGTACCATCAATACTGGACAAATAATGGTTGTCTGGGCACACAAACTGCAGTTTTGACTATGGTTACAGAGAAAGATGCCTTTTGGGCTAGAAAAAATAGCTACAATCACTGGAAAACATACTGGAAATAAAGTGGTCAATCTACTCTGCTGCTCAGAGGGCAAGTTATCAGGACAGAATAAACAGATATGAAACAGGAATAAAGTATTGTGTAATGAATGAAAGGAATTCAAATCAGCATTGTCAGAAAGCAGCTTGGAAAATACCTTCTCAGAGCTTGCCAGAGTCTCCCATGATGGTAATAATGTCCCATTTAAGCTGTTTCCCTAGAGTGTCACAGGACCTAAATTGAAGCATTCTACATTTTTCCTCAGAGGAAGAGAAGGAACTTTTATACCTGCAAATGGTGCCTTTTTTGGAACACCAAAACATCTAGTCAAAGCACACAGTTTGCAGTTTTTGAGTTGCTTATACTAATTCCTGCCTCTCTGTTCCCCGCACCTTCCCCAGCCCTGAATTTTAGTAAAATTTCCTCACAAGAAAGAAAACCCTCCTGGAACTGCATACAATATTCATAAAGGCTTATCTAGTTACTTGAGGACTGCTTGAAGCAGGAGTCTGATTTGTAAAGCATTGACTTCATTTGCTGATATTGGTAGGCTGTAATCTCTGTCATTCTTTATAAAATTATCTGCAATTCTAATTCTAATGCTGCAAAGGATGATAGACTATAGTCTATAATATTTTTTTTGCAGTTAAATGATGTAAATCCTTAAGTAGATTAATTTACCAATAATAAATTCTGGCATGATTCCAAATTTCAGGAAGTTTCCTTTATTGATCTGTAGACTTGATTGTGTGTATGAATACAGGATACATTCACAGCTTTTGGATGATGTGCATTAATACCTTATTTTATTTGGACATATACTGACCATCAACACTGGGACAGGTTTTGAATGCTAGAATAAACTTTTGGGAGGGTTTGTTGTTTTTGTTTTTGATTTCTTTTCCTTAGGTGGATCCAGAGCTCACATTATAGACCTTCTACTCCATGAGCAACATAGCATATCCTTTCTTCAGCCTTCTTCAACTTAATATTTATTTCCCACCTCAAAGATGGAAGAGATTGCCTCTCCTGTCAGGGAAAGAAAAATTCATGAGTTTAAATCCTAAATCTCCTTATTTTGGGCTACTTTATTGAATAATCCCTGCAGATTCTGGGAAATAAGAGATTAAACCATAGGGTGGTGGTGCTGAACTTTGGGTGCTGCTTATGGAAGTCACAAGGCTGCTGCATGTGTCGCTTCTCCACATTAATGTGTGACATCTCTCAATCTAGCTGTAAGACCTGAATGAGGCTGGTGTAAACAAGGTGGAAAGTAATAACCTGCTGCTTTCAGTCCAGCATTTAGAATCCCAATCCTGCTCTGTTGAATCTTTGTGTTTACTCATGAGCCCAGTCAAACCTTGGGGTAACCTGCTTGCATCATGGGACTATCTGTACAAATTGACTTGTGCTGGTCCTTCTGTCTTCACTACTGTCCCAAAATTTAAAGTCTAAAGTTTAAATATTTTTGTCTGGGTCTGCAGTGCAGGGTTCATACAGCAGAATCTAGGCTTCCCTCTAGGGCCCATTTTTAAACTTGAATGCCTCGGTTTGCTACAGTTGTTAATCTAGCATGCTAGATTATAGAATGCTGAAACTTGGACTTCCAGTTTTTGATGTACATCAGTGATAACATGTTTCTAATATTGTTGTTGATAATTCAGCTTCACAAGCTTTATGTGTTTTCTGTATATGAAACAAGATAACTACACATGGAATGTGTCCCTCCCTTCACTATGAGAGCTTTCAGGTAGTGGTGTCATTATAGTGACACTATCAGGGAACTCTGTCACTTTATTTCATGTAGGAAGTTAAGGTCTGATATGCTCAACTTGAGCAAATGTTAGAGCATGTATATTGTGGTCAGAAAAGTGTATGTTATATAAGACAAACTCTGAATCTTTTTATAAGACTTTTTAAAAAAGATTTTAAATTTAGAAATGTATCATGTAAAAGTTTACCAAGGCTCTGACAAATATTCTTTCTCTGAATATGAGTACAATTGAGAAAGACTATTTCCTTGTTCTGATTAAACCACTGCTGGACATGAAGTAGGAGGAGAAATTACAGATATCCTGTGTTCTGGCTTAAACTGCACAACTGACCTTTCCCAGCCATTTTTGCTTGTCTTCATCCCTCTGAATGTAGTACTCTGTTTCAAGTTCTGCTACTGCTGCTGGAGGACAGAAAATTATTGACACATGTTTGGAAAATCCAATTCTTTTTGAACAACTTAAATTACAAATTTGCTTATAGTTACTATGAAGCAAACAGATATGTTAAAGTCAGTATCTTAGAACTGAAGGACATGCTTTCCCAAATTCCTTTCTATTATACAGCTGTTTCTGATAGCAACCAGGTTTCATGTAGTGGATTTTTCAGTGTCAGCACTTAGCAGCAGATAATACGTGTTTCAATGGCAAATCAATGATAATGTCAATGCTTTTTCATAGTTCTCTAGATTCATGCGTGAAGAAGAAAGATAATGACTTGGGAAATGTTTCTAAAATGAGTTCACAATTTCTTGTGCATTCATATTAATTTGGAATCTATTTTAATGATACAGTCAGTTACAATGCAGGTTAATATACTTAATCTAAAAAGATCTTTTGAGATGCTTGAGAAAGTAAAGAAGCAGTTATTTTCTCTCTGCCATAACATTCTTCAAACAAATTTCAGACTGTAGGTTATCTTCAACCCTATGTTATTTGCTGAATGGCACTTGCTTATTTTGATCTGAACTTCTGCAGCGTGTCTTTATCTTTAAAAGAAAAACATACTCCTCAAAATAAAGCACCCTATCCTCTTTCATTTTGTGAATGGCCTCTATCTGAAATTCACTAAACACAGCAGTTTATGGGATTCCATCTGTTATGTCTTCTTGTAAATGGCTCTGGCAAGATTTTCAAAAGCCCTTACCAATGTTTTATTCCTGTTCCATGGATCCTTCCATTGACTTCAGACGTGAGGTGTGAACATGAAAAATTTCTGCCATCCTACTTTTTGGTCCTCTTCCTGAAACTAGCTCCCAAGTGTTTTGAGATTAAAGCGTTGCATGGGAAACACTAATTTAAATGGAAAATACCACAGTGGTTCTAATGGGCTACTCCTCTAAAATCAAAGAACAGAGGTTCGGGTGCTTTTGTGTAAAATTTAGATCTTCACAACTTTTTCCTTCTTCTAGGAACACAACTTTCTCCTTCTTGACATATGTTTCTGAGCCCAAATGTCTTCAGCTTTTAAACTACCCAGTGACTTCATGATCACCTCACACTTAATATTCACCCATCTTAGCTAATTACAGTAAGTCTGAAATTTTCTGTCTATACATCACTGGGTATACCTCTGAGCAGGATCCTCAAAGCTCCTGAGCTCCAGTGAATTAGGTGAAAATCCTATCTCCCTGCATTCAGTTCCACTTTACGCATCAGATTGTGCTTGGAGAAATCACCCGACAAAGGATTATCACAGTTCAAATCCTCTCTCTTTTTTCGTTCAAAGGAGAAAACTTTTGACAAAAGATTTCTTGTTTTAGAGCCATTCCATGCAACCAATAGTGCTTGAATAAGTAGGATCATATTTATCTGCTACGGCACCTACTCAATTTTGCCCAAACTAAAACCCATGGGGATTCTGCTAGCTTTCACACTCATTTAGCTTTTTTTTTTCCTGCCCTAAAGATCAGTTTTTTCTCAACTTTGGTAAGAACTGGCCTCTTAGATAAGAAATGGAAATGGAAAACTGCAGGATTTATGCTAGGGTTGAAAGTCCCCCCAAAAGACTTCTGTAAGATGGGAGGGTTTGAAACCTTCATCTTACATCCTTTTCCTCCAAAGGTTCTCATGTTTAAGTCAACTCCCAAGCAAAGGAAGCTGCTTTCCCTACCTTGGTAGTATTGTTGGTCTAAGAAATGGGTGGCAGGGATAGACTGTAACTAAATGCCAGACACTACATGAGTTTATCTTTAGAGCTGTTGCAACTGCTATCTGAATCCTCCCTCACCAAAAGTACCCAAACAAATAATACTAGAGTTTTTAAAGAAGACACTGATGTTCTTGTCTGACATGGGGGAGAAAATCAGTAACAAACTTATAGAAGCTCAATAACTTTTACTGAATTTTGCTTATTATATCTATGACCAAACAAAAACAAAACCAAAAACACACACAAAAAACCCCCACAAACAAACAAAAAAAAACAACCAAAGGAAAAAAAAAAAANGTATTTTATTTTTCTGTCCCAGAATGCTACAAATATCAAATTAGCTTTTCAGATTACCTCTTTGTAACTACCTCATGTAATAAAAAAAAGACTGACCAAAATGTTATTTGATTCAGTTTGTTTTAATACAAATCATAGGAGAATATATTTGCTGTACCAAAATATATTAAGTTGTTCAACTTGAAATTGTCACTGCTGTATCTATGCAGTTTTAATATCAAGAAAATGAGAGAGCTTCAAACAGTTAAGTATATAGCCTGTTAAGTATAGAAGCCTGGTAGCTGGAAAAACATATTAACACATTGTTTAGCAAAAAAATACTATTCCATTGGACCCTTTTCCTCCATGCGGGTCCTTATCTTTAAAACTTGTCCCTCACAACTCAGAGAATATATTACAGAGTAGCTGAATGGAAATGAAAGTTGGTTGTTTTTTATTGTTTGTTGGTTTTTTGTTTTTACTGCAGAGTGCTTGCAAATCCTTAGGTCTTATTTTTGCAGAATTTTGGCCAAACATAGCAGTCCTATTAAACATGAGCTATAAATTAGGTAAATCAAGGTAAATAATAACTATTTGCTCCTTTGCTTGTGTGAGTTGTTCCTAGTCATTCAGAAGATCACTTTGTCTTTAATCAATGTTGAAGTAACAGAAATTTAAACATTAAGGCCTTGTTTTCATCAGATTAAGGAAAAATGAGGTCTAGACTTCTTGTACTTATTCTTTTCTTTTCAATGAAAGTAGATGCCTTAATGGAATTGAATGAATGCATTTTTAGAACAGAAAAGGGATTCTAAGATACTATGCATCTCTCTCTCTCTATTTCATATGTATATATTTTTTCTTCTTTTTTAAATTTTTTATTCATTGTCTGGAACTCAGAACAGATGTTTTGTTTTTCAAGCTACTCACCAACATTTTTGACTTTACAAATGCCCAAACAGTGCCCAGTTGTTTTGATTTCATACTCCTTTTGTACAGGTCTAAACTGTGCTAGGTACCTTCCTTCTGCCCAAAGCATTACCATGATCTCACTGTATTAGTGACATGATACTAATTTTTTGTTCTAGTGTAGCCCTTGTTTTAACAAAAATGCAAAATCATCTTTTTACATCTAGTCTCCATTCTTTGACAGTAATATTTCTGTCAGGCTAAAGTGCAAATACCAGTCCTCTCACCTGTGAACTGACATCTGACATTTTGGCAGTAGTAGAAGATGTCTACTTCACCATTGTATTCCTGTCTGAAAATAGGAGACTTAAGTGCATGCTGGGACACAAACACAAGAGTATCCTGTGACTTTATGGATTAGTTATTGATTCTTTGGTGGTAATGCTGTGCTTGCTTATACTGTTACCTGTTAGCTTTTCTGATACCCCTATTTTAAAATTGTAAGATTTTTTAAATAAAGAACTGTCAAAAGACTTTTCAGAGGTCAGTGTTTACTTTTATAGCAATTATGATGCATAGTCTCTACCATTGTAGTCTCTGCAGATGATGACCCCACATATCAAGAAAGTCCCGTTTTACTGTGAAATTTCTGTGCCATAAAGGAAAAAAATATATTCCAGCAGTGCATTAACACTGGGAGCTAATATCTTTTTTGCAAAACAATTATTATATCTACACATGAAAATAAATCTTCAATTAAGCTGCTGAGAAGTTAGGAAAATCCAACTGTCTTATGTCTGTGTTCTTATTCCAGGTTTGCCTAGTGGCTCAAGAAATGAACAGAACTAGAATTTCCTGCAATACTTCAATACTCCTGGAGATATTCGGGATTTCAACTTATTCCACCTTTCTATGAATTACACATCAAGGAACTACACATCTGTGACATGTGATTGACCCAATGCTGACAATACCTGTAATGTATTAATGGATTACACAGGTCAGACTTCATTAAGAAAAAATATGAGTCATCAAAAAAGGTTACTTGTTCACAGTGTAAATCATAAAAAGAAATTAAAGCTAGAAACACTACTAGCATGTGTTTCTAAGTAAGAAAATCTGTACTTCAGGTTTTCATGTTATTTTAAATTTGCCATGTGATTTAATGCACCTAAGATTAACATTGGAGTCATCTTTCTTATTATTTTTGTTAATTCTGGTGATTATGGCTGTCCTTTGATTTATCTCAGGTATTAAACCATAACAGAGACGTTGGATTATTAACAGGTATTGGAGAGGGTACAGTCTGGCTATATAAGTGATTGAACATACATTCAAACTATGTGATAGTAGCTACTTTCTGGATCACTTTATTTAGATCAGGATGAATTTCTCCACTTGTGCCCTGAATTATCACTTTTTAAAATAATAATCTTCCTAATGAAGCAGGAGCATGCAATTTTCTTTTCCGATTAATTTTATATTAAAGTAAATCCTGATAAGAGAAGCACCAATAAAAACATAAACTATCTGTGACAGGAGATTTAAAAAGTCATTGAAGCAGAATGAAATAAGAGTTGGGCTGCTTATGCAGAACACTCAATAGAGGAGCTGAATCGGTAAAGAATAAAAAGTTATTAACACATGTTAATATGATTTAAATGGAAGAATCCTTTGAAATGGAAATACAAAGTAAAAGAAAAAATGCTAAAATATGCAATAAGAAGTTGTTTGTTCTAATGCTGTGTTCAGATAATGATTCTTAATCAGATGCTGTATGTTATTTAATATTCTTTGTACCTACCAAAATATACAAAATCATCACAATAAAAAGAAAGTAAGATTCTAGTTAGAAGCAGCTTATCTATCTTGTGCTTATATTTCTGTTCCCTTTCTCAAAGTGAAATTGAATTTATTAAATTTCAAAGACTGCCTTAAGGTTTGATGAATAGCTAGAAATCATGCTTTCTATCTCATCAAAAACATGACTTTGGCATTTAGCATGTAATTCTAATAAAAAGTGCACAAAATGAAAACTGGGAAAATAATCAACAACAACAAAATATATAAAATGTCTTAACCATTAAATATTCTGTGGCTGAATTTTATTAAAGCAGATATATTCCAATAAAGGATCTGGATTGAGCATCCTGAATCTTCCCATGGTAAAAAAACTTCACTGAATATTTTCCAACTCCTTCAACTTCTCATTAAGGAATATACTGGTTTTAGTGAGTCTTATGCATCTGATTCACAATAACAGAGAAAATTATGTTTAGTTCTGAGGAATTGGTACAATTCAGTATTGCAAAACACAGAACTGATATTTAGTTAACAAATATTCTACCAGCAGTTTTTCTTGAATTTGTAACATTCCTACAAGCACTGATAGGAGTAATTCTGGTAGTTTGAAATGTGCCTGAAGAAACAGAAGAGTTTTATCAGGAGTTGGAATGCTATGAAATACTTAGCCCTGTTTATACTCTTACTGTCATAGTTATTTGTGTGAAAAATGGAGGACAAGACCACTTCTTCATAGGTGCTTCAAAGAAAGGTAGAGTTGAGGGTCTGTAGTCCCAGTGCAATGCCTGGAAACACCTGAAGGCTGTTTGAGGAAGAAGGTGGGATCCTGCCTTCTGAAGTCTTTTAAAACTTCCCAATCCCCTACTCTCAGTCTCTCTCCCTTTAATGTGTCCCATTTCCAGTATTTCCCCTTCAATAACCTCCAAAGACAGGAGGAGCCCATAATCCAGCATGGGCTGGATTATGTTTCATTATGAAGAATATTCTGAGATAGTACGAGACAAGATTGTGAGATACCTCCCTAGTGCAGGTAGCACAGCTGGGAAGGGTAGATTTTTACTACAGGCACTGAGAGAGTGTCTGGATAGAGAAGCGGATCTTACTTGTGATCAAGACCATCAAGGGCAGGGAGGACTTTGCTGATATGAAGCTAGCAGTCACCTTTATGGGCCTATCTGGAATATGAGATGGGAATGAATGACACATATGAGCCTTCATCTTGAATCCCAGATTTTTGTTGTAGGACTAGAAGGACCAATTCCTTTGACAGCTCCATCCTCATTAAACAGTTGTCCAAACATGAAAAAAAAGTTTCCCATTTTACCTGTTACAATCAGCCATCATAGTCAGCATTCTGCTAAAGCCATGCCAGGTGGAGAAAAATCCAAAAGAAAAGATAGCGATCCACTAATTTTACTGATCCAGACTGCAGTGGCAAGACAATCTCACTTCCTTTTCAGCTTTAAATCTCCCCTTAACTTCTGTGCTGTGTAGTGCCATTTCTCCCAATATCATAGATTATATATTTCATTCTTGAAAATACTCCTGTGAAAGAGGTATCCACAAAGGATAGTTAATCCCAGACAGAAGCTATGCTAAATGGAACAAACGAGTTTTGATTACCATGTGTTTACCACTTTAGTATCTCATGTTACCTGCTAACCAGTGTATCAGCCTTGGTGGACAATCAGAAAGATGATGTAGTCGTAAAGAAGAAAAACATATTACTCTGAAGAAGTCAGAGCTGCAATGCAAGAAATCCTGCTTTATCCATTCTCTGGGAAAAAAGAACCACACAAAACCCATTACTGTTTCTAGAGGCTTTCATTTTTATAAGGCCCTGAAAGGGCCACTATTTCAAAATTATGGCGCTGGGAAATACTGTCTTCTTTTGTAGGCTCTGAAGCAAATGCATGCAACACCCTCTCTTATGCAACATCTTCTAGGATATAAAGAGAAATTATTATGCAATGATCTTGAAAAGGTAAGTAACTCATAGAAAGTTGTTGCACTAAATGTGTCTTGCAGATGAAGAATCAGCACAGGAAGAAATCAACACAAATCAGGACAAGAAAGGGAACTGGAAAAACATCCAGTGCTGAGAGATTTTTCATAATTATATTAATGTCTAATCATGGTGCCATGACTCTAACCCTTTTCTTGTTTGAGATGTTTAGCACAAAGCACCTTCAGCAAACAGGTGGTGGAAATGTCAAAGGGCTCCTTCCTCCACCAAACCCAGAATCTCACACAAGTGGAGGCAACAAGATATTCAACTGGAGGAGATAAATTCTAATTCCAGGTCACCAGAATTATAATAGATCTTGGTTGATGTTGACTAAGGAATCTGTGGATTCTGCTTTTTTATAATCAGATCTCAGGTCCTGAGCAACTTGATCTTGCTTGCTTTGACCACATAGCAGGAACAGAAAAAAAAAAACAACCCTGTAGACAGTATATTATTTTACAGAGAGATTAGGAAATATTGCTTCAGATGAAAGTTGTAATACAAGCCAGGTTATAAAAGCTGATGATAATGTGTTGAGATTTTATTCTTTAACTCTGTAGCACATGTAAAAAGAGTTAGAAAAATTGTTCATATATATTTTTATATAAATTGTTTTATATATCTAATACATAAAATATTTTCAATAGAAAAATGTATACCAAAGATGACCAAACTTTTTCATTAAAAATTAGTTTGACAAGCAGCAGAATCCTTAGAAAATGTATGATCCTTTTTGCATTGTTTCAGGGAAAAATTAGCACTGCAAGGAAGAAGGATTCTGAAGCCTGCAAAGTATTAATATTTCCAGCTGGAGCAGTTCATTTTGCTAATCTGAGGAAATATTTTTACCCCTAAAAATGTGCTTTAACATTAAATTTAAAATTCATGTGTATCATCCTATGCAAATTGCTGTGTTTCTTTCTACTTAAAATAATTTTCAACTTTATTTTGCTGAATATTTTTGATTGACCTGAAACGTTCCTTTTGAAACTGCAAGAAAATTCAATCAGTCCAAGAGGAGAAACTTAAACACACTTTAATCAAAACTGCATTAATCTTGCTCTGAGACCAAGACAAAACAAGCTGTGAAATGCTCTTTGATTTGCAGACTGAACAGTTAGAAATGTACATTCTGTATCTAACAGGTTCATACTAAATAGCTGAATTAACCATAAATAATTCAATCAAATATATAACTTTCAGGAGCTGCAATCTCAGAATCACCTCTCAAGGTTTAAGGTTTCTGATTTCTCTTGATTTCAGTAGCACAAGAGGATAATTCTGAGCCTTGTCTGAACACATCCAACTTTCTCAAAAACTGACATCCTAGCCCTATCCAAAAGGAAATTTCCCTTTTCTTTGGGTGAGATTTATGAGCAAAGAAAAAAAAGTGAGAGAACTATATCCAAAGGAAAAAATTAATGCAACTGAGAGAAATTCATATTTCAATCAAGGAACAAAAACATGCTGGCTGTCTTTTCCACTTGATTATTCTTCACCACTGAGCTTCCTTTTTTAAACTTTCCCAAATATCTTTTTCTCACAATATACATTTTTTTTAAGTAGATGCAACACCCAAGAATCATAAGCATGAGTTTCACGGATAAAGGCAACTGCTAAATAAATGAGGACTAAAATAGCAGTTAAAAAAAAA
>VXBR01004482.1:1594606-1667688 GCA_013400215.1 Cisticola juncidis
CAGATTGTATAAAGTCACTTGCTGTTATAAGATTTAAATTAAATTCCCACTGTCATCAGTTTGATAATTCAGTGAAATGTTATTTTAGGACCTGATAACTTACCGGAAAACTGTAATTAAGACTGGAGAGTTCTTCCTTCCAGAATACAGATTTAGGAATAATTCAAGATCTGAAAAGAAAAAAAAATGGAAAACTGAAGAACATATAAGTTTCTTTAACCTTGACCTGGCTGAGCTGTGAGTTGCAAGTAGGAGTGCCTCATCNCCTCCCTGGTGCCAGAGATATCTCACTGCTAGACATCTGTCCAGGTAGACTCACCAAGCAGAGGGGGAAGATGCCCTTGGCTATCACACCAGCTGACAGACAGAACAGGTAAAGTCTTCTGTGGCAGAGAGAATGTCCCACCACATCGGGTGACGGAGGACTCTCTTTATGTTTTTAATTGATTAAACCCCTGAGGAAGGGAAGGAAAAGAGAGGGAAGTTATGGAAGACCTGAGCAGCTGCAGCCTTGGTCTGGTGGTACCCTGGTTTCCCCTCAGGTCTGTGCAGAAGCAGAAGATGGCTTCCTTGCCCTCACACTTACTTCCAGCAGAAGCCTGGTGAATGTTCTGGAGCACAACAGTGTGGCCTGAGGAAGCCCGACACAAATGTCAGCTTTTAAGTCAGCTGCTGGTGTGCTGGAGAGCTGCTGGTTTGTCTGAGGTGCAAACAACAAACCTGAAGCCCAGGAGATAAGCTGAAGGGCTGGTCTTAATACCAGGGCATGGCAGTGTCCAACCCCTGCTTGGTTCATCTCCCTGTTTCAAAACATGCACGTTCCTTTTAACTTTAGATGCCTGCTCTAGAAGGATGACAAGGCTCCATTTGTGGGGACTCACCATGAAGATTATTCAACAAGCAAGTCCTGCTGAGCTCTACCTGCAATCCTTTTGCTTAAACCTTAAGAACTAGGACAGTCTGCCAAGACTGGTCTGTGAATGCTGCAGGGAAGACACTGGGAGAGGACCAGAGAATAACATTGACATTTATCCAGCTGCAGGCGGCAATCAGTAGAGCTGATTGTTTCTCTTAAACAAAAACAACATACTTTTCTGGTAAAACCATGAATCCCCCTCAGTTGTTTCTATGGGAACCAGCTTCAAATAAGTTCTACAGCTAGCCACTTATTTAGACAAAAATATTTCATAACCGAGACACAAAATTGCACATTATAAATGGTAAGCAGTTCTGAAGTGAAATGAGAAATTGTACTTCAGAGTCACAACCTGAGGTTTCCATTAAATAAAGCTATACTCTTTAGCTGGCTTAAAATTAGAGAGAAAATGTGTGCACACGTGTGGTCATTTACATGCTTTTTCAGTGTATTAGAATTCAAAACCTTTGTGTTAGATGAACTATTGGATAACTCAGCATTAATAAATTTGTATGAAAATAATCAGTAGTAATTACTAAATTAAAACCAGACAGAAGCTGCTCCGTATCACAGATAACAATGGGGAACATGAGGTCTAGTGTACAATTCCTTCCTTTTGTATTCTGTAACAAAGAGACTTTCAAATCTACCTCTTATCTTTAACTACCTCTAAATTCTTTTATAGTAGGAAAAGTACTATGTGTCTAACAGTACTAAACAGTGTCTAACAACTAAACTTCATCCCATAACATAGATAAACCACAAAAATAGCCTGGATTTTTTCAGCATCCTGAGAGATTTCTGAAAATACAAAATTATATTTTTATGTCATTGTGTGTATATATATATATATATATATATATATATATATATATATAATCAGATTGTATAAAGTCACTTGCTGTTATAAGATTTAAATTAAATTCCCACTGTCATCAGTTTGATAATTCAGTGAAATGTTATTTTAGGACCTGATAACTTACCGGAAAACTGTAATTAAGACTGGAGAGTTCTTCCTTCCAGAATACAGATTTAGGAATAATTCAAGATCTGAAAAGAAAAAAAAATGGAAAACTGAAGAACATATAAGTTTCTTTAACCTTGACCTGGCTGAGCTGTGAGTTGCAAGTAGGAGTGCCTCATCTGTAAGCAATTCAGCTGTGTTCATATACTTCTGACATGAAAATCTTTTGAGTTCTTTGTGATGAAAAGGTTGGTGCTGGCAAGGTCATGAACTAGAACTTGGTTTAGTATAACAGCACAGCTGTAAATCCTCTGAAAATTGAGAAAGTACACATAAGCAATACAGTTGTTTTGGTGAATATGATCTCAGGGAAGAAGTAGAAATGAATCTTAGTCACTAGAAGTGCATCTTGCTTCAGCAGGATCTCACCTCTCTAGATTGGAAAGAAACCAGTGTTACACTAGTTCAAACCATTCATATTCACATCATTTGCAAAGCTAGGATTTCCATAAAACTAAACTTAAGTCTAATATTTGGAACTTGACATATTTTTTGTCAGGTTCAAATCTTCTACAGTCTGTTTATTCTCTTGCAATTTTTTTCTATGGTCAAGTATTTTTAATAAATGTGGTAGTTAAAGAGCTGATAATCACTTGTATAGGCTCGGACAGTAATATTTAATATTTACAAATGTTTACAACAGAGCTTGTAGACAAAACTGTGCATCCAGGCAAGCATGCACAGATACAGACTGAGTAAGAGGAAGCCATGATTTCTCACTCACCTACTGCATGATTTTCTGACCACCTATTGTATGAGACTATGTATACTTAGGATTGACACCTCACTAGTTCTACGTGATATAAACTAATAAGTTCTTGTTCCATAAGCTCATACAAACTTTGGGACCTATTCAGCATACTCAGGGTAAAACAATCATAATTCTCAGAAAATCTCTACAATTTTTTAGCTGACTTTTCAAGACATTCTAATTAAAAACAGCCACGATTTTTATGTAGGTCAGGGAGATTGGACAGACAGCAGTTGGAAAGAAATGAGGATTGAAATTGAAAGGGTGAAGTTAGTGGTCTGAGATATACTTGAGTTTTATTTGAGGAACTTAAACTGCAAACTGATGACTCTAGATCATGAACTAAATTAACATCTATTCGAAGTATTAAGTGCTTGTTTCATACTTTTCTGTGGCTGAACTTTGAGCATGTTCTCACAATAGTTAAAATATCTAAGTATAAACAAAGTATAAACCCCAAATTTTTAAGATGTTTCAACATCCAGCACTGTGCAACTAGGCCTATATGCATTTGAAAAATTAACCATTCTGACTTCTGCTGCACATTTTACTGCCGCAGGTAAGCAATTTAGTGTTTAATCCTGACTTTCTGTGTTAATAAAGCTACTTAACTCTTCTCTAAATCTAATGAGCTTTAAAGCACTTTATATTACTTTCAAATTGCCTCACAGTACATCTGAAATAAACTCTCATGTGTAAAGGAATAAACATTCTAATGACTTACACTGCTTTTACTAACCAGGATTTAGTAACAGGTTGTTCAGTCATCACCAACCAGGGATTTAAATATTTGCTACTAAATGCCAGTATTAGCAGTTACTGTGATTAGTAGATCCAACAACATCATTACTGTTCTATGGCTGAGAAAGAAGATAAAGCTATTAGGGGGTGTGGAGGGAGTTAGACAATGGAAGAAAGAATGCACAGGGAGAAAGACACTAACCCAGCAGGTAAACAGGCTTTCTTAGCTCTACCATTCATTGTCACTGTCACTTGCAAAATTGACCATTCTGTGTGCCCTGCAGGACCTGTCCCCAGGTGTTGTGGTGACAGTGGTGGTCAGAGTGCCATGATCTTCGAAGAAACATCCTTCCTTAGAATGTCCCAGAGGCACAGGCATGTCTGCTGCCACTGAGTGACTTCAAGCTCTTCAGTGAAATCATCTCTCTGGGGCAGTGCTGAAGGAAGAAACAGAGCCTTTGTATGGAGTTCCACAGGAGGTGTTATTCATCTTCCTCTTCGGAGCAGGAGGTCAGTGGCAAAGAGCCAAAGAGTCAGAGGGAACAGGAGTTTATGTAGAAAAGGCAGTGGGGAAGGTAAAACATCTGAGCCAATTGGCTGAGGGATCAGTTGAGGGATTAATTGAGGGATCAAGGGAAGGGCCAATCCACAGAGGGATTGGGGGGAAGCAAGGGGGAAGGCCAGCGGGGTACAGAATATTTACATGGCTGTTGCAAAGCCTCTTGGGGGGACATATATCCTCACAGTAAGAGGGCGAGCTGTCTACCAGGGTTTCTTCCTTAGGGGGCTGTGTGTATATTACTGTCTGGCTTAATTGCTCTCTCTCCCCAGGGGAGTGTGTTTATATTACTGTCTGCAATAACACCCTCTACACCCAGGAAGGAGCCAGTGCCATCTGCAAGAGACAGGAGAGTAAACTGTTCACTTCTGGGTCACCCTGAGTGAGGCTAAGCTGGCAACAGGGAAACAGGACAAGGAGTGGGATACAGAGGGAAGTAAAAGCTGTAGTCCAAGTTGCCTGTTTTCTGTCTGCCCCTTCAGTATAGCACAATGTGCTGAATGGGTAATTGTCACTGTGAGATCTTATTTTACTGAGCGTTCATACTGTAGGTAGAAGAGTGCAGCTTCTCATGCTCGTTACTGTAAACACAAGATTGTGTTTTGTAAATAGTGCCATTGTTATGAATTCCTTTTCCAAGAGAAGGGAGGTTGAATGACAGTCTCCTTGACCAATGTGGGTAAGAGGTAGGAATGCTCACTCTCCTATCCATAGTCACCTCACTAGAAGTATAAAATAGGAAAGAATAAACAAAGCAGGGATCTTCTACCCTGCTGCTCTGATCAACCCAAAACTCCGACTCTGAGTGTGTCTTTTTGGCAAGGCTCACAGAGACAGGTAATATTTGAGATTTAATGGATAAGAATTTCCCAATCTCTTTCTGCCCCTCAGAAGGAAGTGAAAGTAGCATGACCATCTAAATGAAAAGAAGCTGACCCTGTGAATTAACTGAACATCTTCTGATATGAAATCCAAGGAAGTCAGCTGAGACAAGTGTTACTGGTTGTGTAAATTTTTGTAGCTTCAAATAATAAAACAACCCCTCAAAATAGATCAAAAGAGTTCAATGAAACATTTGCTCATAGGCTTGCTAACACCAATGTTAAAAATGTCTGTGTTTCCAAGCGTTGGTGGCATTTAAACAGATGTTTTCCCATTAATAGATACTGAAGTTCAAGCCCAGCAACACCAGACTATTTCCCACACAGAGAAGTCCCAAGTCCCACTTTCCTTGGCCAGAGCCTAAGAGGATCCCCTCTGCTGTGGGTTTGGTGTTTGGGCCCCAGGGCAGGTCAGAGCTCCCAGCCTGCTGCAGACATTGGTCTGTACCCATTCCAGAGGACAGAAACACAGAGTGGATGGCTCACCACCAGAATGCTGACACGTCAAATGCAAGATATATTTAATAGATATATTAAAGATATACTTAATCTTTACAATCTATATCTCATGTTTTATGTAACAAATATAATATATAATCCTTCTAGTTCTCTGCTAAAAGCAAATGCAACAGTAAGACTAAACTTAATTTTTGCTCTGCATATCTACAATTAATAGGAGACAAGTATTTAATTCTCCAAGACTTTTTCTGAACAAAATATTTTTAAGGGAATATGTAGCTGGTTAATCCTTTTAAAATGAAAAAAGCACCCCCGCATACACACCCACACAAATGTATATATACAAAAAAGAAAATTCAGTATTTGTACATGTTTCCTCAGTTATTGACCTGAATGTCCTTAACACTTTTATTGTTTAAAAAGTAGGATCCTTTTGTTATTTGCACTTTGTGATGCTGAATTATATGAGCTCATTATTTTTAAGTGAACATTGGCAAGGGTAATGGTGGCAGCGAAAAGATAAAACATTAATGATCTGTAATCATTTACACAAATGCCCAGTAATCATTCTCTTCATCAGGCAGTAAAGAAATGACCTGATAATTATGATAAGCACTGCCCTGCTTTATGTAAAAGCACTATTTGTTTTAGTTATTCAGCTTGTATTTTTGTTTTCTCAACATTGGGGCTGCTGTTAATGGAAGTTCATACGTGCAGCTGTTACATAGGACGAGAGACTAGAAATTATAGGGGTGAGAAAAAAAGAGAAAATTCAGTTCAGAACATAAACATACCAGAGGAGTTGTGATGATTAATTAAATGGGGCTTTTTATTTTATTCTGAATGCAGTTATGTTAATAAAGATTAAAAGTACTACATAAAACAATATAACTAGATGCAATCTAAAGATTCATAATCTTGATTACTACAAGTATTTCCATGGTTTAAAATTTATATAATAGATAAGTTTATAAATACATACATACACACACTCATTTATTTGGAGTCACTTTCTTTATTTCAAAGACTTATGAGGGAAGCCACCTCTTACTCTTAAGTGTCAGATGATTTTCCCAATGTGGCCTCGTTTGGAAATATCACTAAACAAACAATCCTGGAAGTGAAGACTAGGTTTAGTTTATCTTTTGAGACTATATGAGCAGATCCCTGGAGACCAAGTATAATTTAATACACCAAAATTTATATGGTCCAGACACTGATAGACTCACTTGGCTAAGATATACAACTGTGTGAAGAGTAGCTTCTGGTCAGTAAAGTCTGACAGGTTACAGTAAAAGTGTTCATTGACATGACCTTTTGCCACAGTGTGCTTTGTGTTTCATTATTGAAGCTGCATACAAGTTTCTGGGAAAACAACTTTCCTTGTAAAGCATCCATGACCAGTCAAAATATCTTGAACTTGCATGTAGACCAGCCATTAATAATAGAGACATTTTCTTAACAGATACATCATATTATATATCAACATCTAGATGAATTTGCAGCTAAGATCCATCAGTGTGCTTAGCTTTAAATTGCTGCATGGATAGAAAAGGCACTAATGCCTCACTTAAACAGAAACTAATCTGTAACTGTGTGGTGCCACTGGAGCAACACAGATAACCAGATAACCCACCGTATGTCCCACCTGGCACCACCTTTGCTTAGTAAGTCTGCCCAAAACACCTTCTTAATGACTTCTTTAAACTGTACATAATCTGGGAAAAAAACTAAACCCTTTTTGTACTGAAATAGTACTTTATCTGCTGTAGTACAGTCTTTTACTTAGGGGAAACTATACTATAAAGCACTGATGAAAAGAAACTAAAATCCCTTTCTTGTTGAAATGCTAGTGGCTGGCCAATAAGAGATCACTGACACTACAAACTGGAGCTGGGATCTGGAGAAGGCCAGTGCTGGGAGCTGACATGGGCAGAATCATGGACTAGAATTCCCAAATCATTAAGGTTGGAGGAGACTCTTAAGACCATCGACTCCAGCCATAAAGATAACATTGCTAGGTCCACAGAAAAATTTTGTTCTCAATAGCCAAAGAAGGAGAAGTAGGGTGACTTGCTGCAGGGCTGTCCCCAAGGGCAGAGAGGGTAGTAAAATACTGAAAAAAAAGGAGTTGAGGTAAGCAGTGCAAAAAGGGACAAGGCATTAAAAGGACCAGAATGAGATAGAAAAGAAATAGGCTAAGGACAAGAGTAGAGACAGGACGAGAGAGGAATTCCAAGTCCCTTTGGTGAAACCTGAGAGGAAAACGTTCACTTTTAAGTGGTAGAGAATAACCTACTACTGACTTCAGTTATGGTGTCAACTCAGCTTGCAGGCATCTATAGATGACAGATGGCTTTCTATATGAGCATAAAATTTCCATAAAATTTCTAGCATTTTTTCAGCTTTCTTTTCAAAAAAGAAACAGGAAATGACACACAAAAAACTGTTAAAGAGAACACAGTATTGCAAATACAAATGCTCAGAATCTGAAAAATAAAAGAAGTGAGGATTTTGGTGTAATTTTAGTTTGTATCCTCTGTGTAAACATACTATATTACTCTCCCCATGTACCTGATAACAAAACTCACAGACTGATCCCACCAACATTCAAGATGGGGCAACCTGACAGGCTGGTAAGAGTAATTTATCAACCTTATCTTCTTTATTAAAGAATCTGGAAAGTCTAGAAATGCAAAGAAGATCTGTGCTAAAATGGATATTGTCTCTTTTCTGCAATGCCTGTAAATATTCTACCTTCTGCTACCGCATGCATATGAAAATTGAGGAGTTTCTCTTTAACAAATATAAATTAATTTATATTCCAGAATAAGAACACTATTTGGCTTTAATAAATGCCAAACCTTGTCAAAATTTCAAAGTTTTATTCTTCAAAATAAAGGGAGATGCATATTTTTGTTTTGTTTTGTTTTGTTTTGTTTCGTTTCCTTTTGTTTCAACCCAAAATTTTACCTTGCCCATTCATATTTGTCTTAAATTCCGCATGTGTTCAGTGCAAGGCATTCACACAATTTAATCACAGTAATAATAATTTCAAATACAATAATAATTTCAGTATATCTGTATACAAATTGCTCAGAAAGGACTTGTCCCAAAGAAGAAAGACAAATTTGAACTAGGACATTTGTGATGTGAGCTGCAGAGAAACACATGATTTTTACGTGTTCACGTGTAAAATAGAGCTGCATTGGGTTAATTAAAAATACATCCTGCCACACTCATACTGTATTTTTTTTCATTAGGAGTGGGTGAACAAATAGCATGTATAGTTTCACAGGAATAATGGTTCACAAAGACAAAAACAGTCAGCTGCAAGCCAAATCTTTGATGTTGCCACATTTAGAGGAACAAGAACACTGAGAAAAAAAAAAAAAAACAAAAAAGCAAAAACCAGCAAATCCACAGTGAGTGAGGATAATAATATGAGTTGTTAGAAGTTATGTTCCTGAGAAGAAGAGCTGCTAAAGTGCTGAACAATCTGCCACTCCATTACAATTCCTTACCCATCCTCTGAGCTTTTTGACTTCACAAGCCAGTATCCACCCCCTTACAAGCAGGAGTATGAAGAACAAGAGAGAGTAAAACACAATCAGATATTTCTGCTGATTAAGTTCTTCTTTTCTACTTTACTTTCAAAATAGGCTCAGAAACTGATCAAGAGATTAGTCTAGTACCTGTCATCACTGTCATAGCAAGAGTAAACTTAAACCAGACCATATTAGAGCAACATCTGAGAGTTAATCATACTAGTACGAATAATTCAGAACTAGAAATTAATGTCTCCCAGTGTTCATGTTGGATTTTAGTACTTTGGTCTAGTTTGCACCATAACAAAAGTGTAAGTTTTTAAAAGTGTCACCAGCAATTCATTATTCCTTACTATCATAACAGTAAAGAAAATTGCTTAATGTTTTTGAATTTTTTTTTTTGTATAGAAAGAAAGCATACATGGATAAATAATAATCTCTTGTCAAATATACTAATAATTTCTTTTTTAATCAGACTATGAAAATGCTACTGGCTCAAACATTGTTAAAATCACCAAAAGACTTTCCTCACTGTAGCAAACTGTGCAAAGAAGGAACAGGAACAGCTCATCTGCAAACATCAAAGGCCCCCTCAAAAATGCCTCCTAAAGACAATATAAGAAAAGGTGACGCTATTGCCCAATTATCTCTGGTCTAAGGAGAAGCAAACAAGGCTGAGGGAGAAGAATGTATCCACAAGAAAGCCAAACCCAGCAGATATCCCGAAAACCATCTCTGTCTGGGTCAGGCAGGGGATGCCATAACACACATCCATTTGCTGAGGCTGGGTTTGTACACTCTTCCTCCCCCAAAATGAGCAGAGGGCGAGTTTTGGGGTGTGTGATGGGAACCTCTGGTACAGAGGGAGTGAACACCACCACCAGAGGCTACAGGTCAGACAAGCAGGAGACCCTGCTGGGAGTGGTCCCTTACACAAGCTGGCTCAGCTGTAAAGCTCCCCCTGCACCCCTTCCTGGGAAGGTCACATTCACAGGGACGCTGGCATGAGAGGTGTCTGTCATGTCCTAAAAGGTGTCATAAGCCATCTGAGAGCCCAGGAGTGCCCCAGAGCCATTCCTGAGGCCCTGCACCAGAGGACTGCACGTGATCCAGTGTTGCAATAGATCCAGAGTTTGTTGCAAAACAAAGTCTGTGTAAAACTCCCCACTTCCCACTGCCCAGGGGAGGTAACACAGATACTTGAGGCACCTTTATTAACCCATGGAAATCTGTGTTTGGTGAAACCCCCCACCACAGAGATGGACAGAAGAAGAGGACCTATGGGACTCTGCTGGATCCACAGGATAGCAATTATTTGTTTCTGTCTTATTTTCTTTCTCTTCCCCAATCCTCAGCTCCTCTCTTTTCTATTTCTTTCTATCTTTCTCTCTCGCTCACATTTACTGTTAAATAAAATACATAAAATACCTCCTATTAACTTTGGCATCTGGTCTCAGTTGCATCTTAATTTGGGTAGAGGTATCTCTAATAATCAGATCATAACACAAACGTATATGAATGTGATATTAAATCAACTATTTAGTTAAGATATGTAAATCAGCTTAGAGTTTTATTGCAGTTTTTTTATTTCCACTTATGGGTTACCACATAAATATCTACAAAATGAATTTCAGCCAACATGAGATGAAGCTGTATCTTGCTAAATAAAATCAGTGCTAAAATATTCCTCTGGATTTAGTACAGCCTCTCAGCACAGAGCAACAGAGATGCCTTTTACTTAACCAGATTATAGAAAACTTATGAAGCCATTTCAACAATATCAAGTGCATTAGACATTTTACTAGAGATGTTATACTTAGAGATGTCGAAAATGAATAGATTCACTAGAGTAATGAACTGTCAGGAAAAACATTAGTTAGGAATGTGTACAATATACTCTTGCTTGTCTTGGCTAAAAACAAGCTAATATGTGTCATCCAATAGTCTATCATATGTTTTAAAATAAGTAATTTATATTATCTAATGTAATTTAAGGTAGGAGGATTTGGAGTGTTTGCTAACACGAGCTTTGAAATGAAAAAAAAAAGCATTATCACCTAACGTTTGATAAACATGCCATCACAGAGAAAAAAAAAGTGCTATGTTCCTGATTCACACCCCCTCAATAAGTATTTTACCTTCTAAGCCCAACTGACTATTAAATAATGGTTTGAAATACTTAAATTTTCAAGAAGAACAGGCAGTAAATCCATATTGTCAAAGTTGCATCAGTTTGTCTGTGTCAACCAACTTCCAAGCTGCATAGCTATCTGACAAGCAACAACTCTACCAGACTCAAGAATAGAAAAATTCACTTATGCTGTATGTCATGACTATTGTTGTGACCAGAGGCAAAGTAAAAAATTCTCTTGGCATTTAATAAAAATAGGTTAGTAATGTGGGTGACAGGTATTTTATTGCTTACAAGTCTGTGAACAGTTGGGCTTTGTAAACTAGTAATTTAATTTAGAATTTGATTTTTACATCATTTTACTGAATACTGAAGTTACTCATAAAAGCTGGTTCTGTACTCTTCTAGGGCAGTGTGACTTCACTGTAACATGTTTGTATTAAATCCCTGTGTGGCACCTGTTCTTAGGTGTTAAGCACTGATCAATACTTTTGTCAGACCCTATCCTATATGTATATGGGACTGTCTAATTTAAATTTTCCCTAGGAAATGAGCTTTTAGCCTACATACAGATCTGACTGTAGCTTTCAGGTTTACCTGTAGGTGCCTAGAAAAGAAAATGTTATTGCAATTTGTTTCATTGTAAAAGAAAAGCCATGGCAGCAGTGAAATTAAACTGTTGCTAGCTGCTGGCCTTTCTCTCAAACCACCTTACCAGCAAAATGAATGATTTAAGACAATGAAGAAGATTGATGATCTAGCATTTCATCATTTTAGGCTCTCTTTATACTGTGAGAAGTCTGTAAAAGTCTCACTTTTAATCTCAACTGTGCCTTAGGAGTATTGAAGTTTAATTTATATTGCAAGTTAAGATCCTGAGTCTTAGTCTTCTTCCTTCCACAAGAATTTTAACAAACACAGAAACTCACCTGGATCAGCAGGGAACATTTGTCTTCCACAAGTTCACACATGATCTGACTGTCTTTCTAATAAGAGAGACAAGCTGAAATATTCTTATCACTGTATGGGCCTCTTGGGAAAATTTCCCCTCTTTGGTGTTGCAGTTCCTTTATACCCAAGGCTACAGAAAGTCACATGAATTTGGTCCTTGCTTCATTAAATTGCCAAATGATTGTTGGAGAAAAAAAAAATCTCAATTTTCTAATTTCTATAACACTTTATGGTCTGTATTGCCTTGTGGGTTTCTGAGAACACAGGTGCAATCTTACCCAAACTGAGTTTGCAAATGGGGTAAAACTCTCAGGAACAGATACTTGCAGGTTCCTTTGTTGTATCTGCCCCAGATCTTGCTATGCACCTTCTCTTTGAATGCCATGTCTGCAGTGCCACTTTGGATGGAGAGAAGTGCCTAGATAAAGTTTTGAGTTCTGACCTGGCTCTTGCCTTGACAGTAGCAGACTCCAAGAACATAAATAGAGACTATGTTCTATGGAGACAGAAGCCAAATGGAAAAAAACATATGTGAAAATATTAAATCACTGAAACCCAGAGATGATAGGAGGTCACAAAAATACTCTAGCAAAACTGAAAACCTCTCTTTACACTCAAGGCAATAATTTCAGCTTTCTTAAAGCAAACAAGACATCGCAGACATGTAGTACCTATTGTTAAACGTGTACAACCTTGTTTACTTCAGTGGTATAAAATGCTACAGTAGAGTTTTTGAGTATCTTTAAAGAACAACAGAGCAAACCTGTACATCTAATAATGCATCTGTTGCTTGAATATCTCTGGGAAAGAAAAGATTTAGTGTAGGAATGTTTGTGTTCCTACTTTTACATTGCAAGATGAAATGCACAGGTATAAATAATACAATGCCCTCATTTTGCATAGCCTATTTATAATTACCACAGGTTACTTGCAGTACAGCAATAACTTATGCTCCCAGTGTGAACTGCTGCACACTGCAGTCAGCATCACAGTGCTTTGTGGAAAGTCACACATTGAAATGCAAATCCTGTCTTGAGTCAACATCTTTGTACACCACCTCACCTCCTGTGTGACTCCATGAAAACACAATGCAGGATGGAAGGAGGACTTGTTTTACTTCTGTGGGAAGCATGCCACAAATGCAGTGTGCAGTTTCACAGCTTTCTGCTTTGCTGTCCTCTAAAAAGCATTCTGACACAGCTGACAATAAAATATTTTTAAATATTACTAGTAAGTTAATTTTATGTGCCATTTGAATAAAGTACCTGTCTCAAGTGAAATAACTATTTATAGGCTGGTACAGTTCAAAAAATATTTTAACAACTTTCAATTAGAATTGTAGAGAAATGCACATTCTGTGCACCATTCTGAATATGAAATATTATGCATTTGGAATGTTCAGCTAGATCAAAACGTGTTATTCTCTATATCAAAGCCAACATTTAAATAAAATTTGCAATGTTCTAGGCCCTGTTCATTACTGCAAGTATAACAAAGATCTTTATTGAGATGGTTAGCCTGCGAAAAAATCCATTTTTTCCAGAACTACATGAGAAGACATAATAGGCCAGAGAGACACACTGAGTTATCTTCAACACAATATAAAATACACACTTAAACAAAAAGCTTGTGACATATAACTGAATTCACTTTTATTGCCCAGAAAAAAAATTTTGTTTGTTTTTTGATTGTAGGTCCTTTTAGCACACACTTATTTCTGACACAGAAGGAATTACATGATTGCATAGAATACACCCCCAGAATTTTACATAAATTACACAGAAGGCTAACATATGGTTACATGCACGATAGCAAAGAACTATACTGAAGGCAAGAGCTGTGCCAGTTTCAATAAGGAAAAGGATTCTTCTGTAAACTGTAGGGGGAGTAAGTCTAACATTTGTACCAGACAATGTTTTAGCACCTTTTTTCAAAGAGATGAACTGCTTAGCTTTTAAAGCACACATTGCAGGAGAGTGGTAACCCAAAGGAGTTTGAGAGCAGTGCATCTGATCAGTCAAATTCTTTGACTGAATAAATCGAAACTGCAGGCAATTTAATAGATTCTGTTTGTACAATTTAATGGTTATTGTTGCTGAGGAACAGGGATGGAGGTGTTTCACTCCAGAAGCCCTTTGTGTGTGCCTCTCAGGGACTGCCATTAGCAGAAATGACCAGGCTGCAGTTGCCTGGCTTTCAAGGCAGACAGTTAAAGTGCATCACACAACTTTGCCCAGCGCTGCTTGTATTGATTTAGGTATGTGAAAAAAATCTGAGCATGGATGTGCTGTGTGTGAAAAAATTGGGATAGAATGACAAGATGTAATTCCCAGGTGCCAGTGACTGGTGGGTGACTTGACAAGGCATGAATATAATCAGAGGAAACTTTCTGACTACATCCATTTTAGTGGTCTTTACTTTGCTCATGATTCTGCAGTAACTTATATTTCCTTCCATAACCCTCCAGTGAAATATAAGCACTTTGAACAAGTCTAGTTCCTTAATTTTTTCTGCATCCAAAATCCTTGTTTCTTCTTTCTGCACCTCACTTACTGGCCAGAATTATTTGCTCAGTAGAGTGATCCTTGATTCCTGTCAACAGGAAAAAATTCAGTCCAACAGGGAGATTAATCAAAATGCGCAAACTGTGATATGCAGTGGTTCCTGCTCTGCTTGTATTAGATGTAAGTCTATAAAGATCTCCACTGAAATCACTACTGAAGGCTTTACATAACTATAGCTTTTGGTTAGGGGTGAGACAAAGAGAATGGCAGGAATTTTCCCTTTAGATGTTCTCTGCGCACAGCAAAGATGAAGACAGGTATTCATGACAGCAGAGTAAAAGCTTTTGTATAAACCATCACTGTTAGTTTCCATACACAACATTGCCTGATCTCACAGGAAGTATCCCCAAGGGCATTTTAGCTTCAGTATTAAGTGCACTGAATATGTATACCCCCCTAAAGGAAGCCTGCAGTAATCATGTCAGTCCTAGGGTTTGAGAAGTGGCAGCAGTGATCTTACATTTAATTTTCTATTTGCCACAGCTGCTTGACAATCAGAGTCGTGGTTGTCTAGATGTCTATGGCTACAGAGAAAATGTTTTTGTCCTTTATTTCTTCTTTGTATTCTCTTTTGTTGTATTGAAAGTGATGGTGGCATAAAAAGCAGAATTTCCTGTAAGGTTTAAATCCTTACATTGTGGGTCTTGTTGTGTCCTTACTTTGTGCTTTCTATCTGGCAATTTTTCTGAATAAAGGATGCTTCTGCAAAAGAATGTTGAAGAAAATCGAAACATTCATTAAACACCCACAGTGGCTACATTTCAAGGATGAGGATGGCAAGTATTTCTTCAAAAAGATCATCAAGGTTCTTTAATATCCTAGTGTAGCAGGTGAATCTTTCTCATGACATACGTTAGCTTCAAAGGAAAGTGTTTTTCTGAACTTGGAGTTGAAAAGCAATTTTTCTGTCATGTTGCTTAATATATCAATAGTATTTAACTTTTCACTCTTTCAGTTTACTTGTTCATTCCTTTACTGTTGATTGCATTGAATACACTAAATCACAAACTAAATACTAAATTTAAATTTAAATAATAAATACCAAATTTCCATCATTTTCCTCTTACAGTTAAAAAAATCACAAAGTAGTTAACTGAATCAGAACATTGACAAAAGAAAATACAAAATGTACTAGTCAGACCAAACTTAATCAAGTTGCTGCATAGAAACCTTCCAAAAATTGCTAGATTTTGGCAAATCCAAGCTCTCTGTGTTGTTTTCTGTGTTGGCCTTTCTTCACTGAGCACAAAAATTCACTGCTCCATGGCCACACTGATGCTGTCACTTTCAGCAGTTCCACATCTCTCTACACAGTAGCTTTCACTCATGAGTAGCCCAACAAAACATTAAAACAAAATGTGATTCCTTAGTGATGCCTTAAGCTTTAGCTTACGAATGTTTCAGGTTCTCTGCTGCCTAGGGGTGCAGTTCTGAGCCTTATATTAAGTGTTAGTAAGCTCTCTTCACACAGTAGGTAGACAAAATAAATCCTACTCCTGCTGAGGACCAAGAACAACGAATGCAAGTTCCAGGCCCAACAGCATAAACAACACTGCACAGAAGAAAGAAAACAAGAAGGATGGGACTTCACAACACAAAGTTGTAATTGGACAATTAAATTCCAATATGAAAGTGGACAAGAACTTAAAAAAGTGTGAGACCTCATGACAAGCCATTCATTTTGTGACCATTCTTGGTCCAGCTTGGGTACCCTGGTCAGACTTTTGTCCTGCTCAAGCTGTACCCTAAGGGCCTTTCAATAAGTATCTAATTTAGCTCTATTCAGTCTCTGTTCCAGGTTAGCATTACCATCATTAGTGCCTTCACTGAATTTCACAAAGGCTGAAATAATTTTTATTTGCCATTGTAAAAATGGGCAAAAATGGTATTTTTTTCTGGAAAAAAAGAGAAAAAACCTATATACCTGTTTCTTCTGCTTTTTGCTACTACTAAAGAAGTTAATGTCCACTATTTCCCACAAGCCACATTTGGGTGTATTTAAGTGTTTGTCAGGGAGGGAAAGCTTTTCCATGCCCACCCTTTTTGATAGTAAAGTGTAGCTCAAAAGCAAAGCACTGAAGAATGTGCTGGAAGCCTGTGAAAATAACTGTACTACATGTTCTCACAGCACACCTAGCAGAAGTTGTTCAGGTCACTTACCAATTCTATAGCATTGCTGCTTTTTCCTCTCAGCTGTAATAAAAGGGGATACAGACTTGCAGCTGGAAGAAATGCAGTCCATTGTTGTAATGTTTTGAATTGCAACAATAGCAGGTACTTATACTTGTGAGACAATTTAAAAATATTATGTGATGAAGGATATAGTAATGTATATTTTTGGTTTCTTGTCAACATTTTCAGATGTGATTGTGAAAGACAGAAGCCAATAATCTAATGACCTAATTCAGTGATTCTGTTACATGATACCCTAAGAAGGCCCACTTTGCAAATTAGCAAACATCTCATTTAAATTTCATTAACCGGGATATTCTGCATAGTCAAAACATACAATTTGATATATAAAGAAAACCAGAAAAAAAAATCTTAAGCATTTTATTCAGGGGGATAAAAAGCAAGCATTTCTTTGATGATAGATATTTTGGAGGTGTGTTTTAATGGAAGGAGAATCAAAACACAGAACAGCCTATCAAATTTATGAATAATGTAGCTACTCAGCCCCAGCTAGTTGTTCTCAGCTAGCTGTGTACCTGAGGGGAGAAAGGCTTCCTTGGAGTCACGAATATATCTGGAATTTGTTGTTATCCATTCACAGGTGGGACTGCAGGTCCACTGTGCTGCAGTAAGACAGGATTCTGTACACAGTGAGAGGAGAGAGAAGTAGCTACAGAAACTGGAAGGTTAAGGCCTAGACAAGTCAAAGTGAGATACAGATACTCAAAAAAGAGAGATGCTGCTTTGATGTGGAGAGATTTTACTACAATAGCCATTCAATATCCATGTCTTTTCACTTTTTCAGTATCCTCAGAGAGTATTTAATAAACTATCTGCTGCCTTTTCTTAATGAGGTGCATTAATCTGTGTGTTTTAAGGGGGGAAGACTTAAATATAGTCAATTGCTCATTGTGCTTCCTAATTAAATAGTTTATTCTGCCCCAAAGGTTTTTCTGGGCCACTGCTAAGGGCAGACAAATTCTCTTAACAGGATAAGATCTTTTACCTTCTGTCCTTACTCAACTGACCTGTTCTATTGTTCAAGCTCATCAAACCTGGATGACTGCTTCTTTTAAGAAATAAAATGGGATTTGGAGTTGGCTTTTGCTCAAATAACTTCAAATCAAATTCCCCACCCCACACCCTCACCCCATTTTCAAATAGGTTCATGTATAGACAAGTGTCTAAATAATGGAAATTGTTGGTACTGTATGATTACTGTAAAATCGGCTTCCTGTTTCAGAATCTGGGAATCTGGGAATCTGGGAATCTGGGAATCTGGGAATCGGGGAAAATATCTATTTGGACTGTTCAATTAGCTTAAAAGGTAGATGAACAAAGAGCTGTCCTTTTATAGAGAAAAGCAGCACCTTGTTTTCTGGTTATTGTAACTAGTTTTGCACTAGAAGCTACAAATTTAAGTAATTATTGTTGGATTCTAAGACCCTTTTTGTTTTGCAATAGAAAGTCAAGCAACAAAATAAATTAACATTGCCAGTTCACTGCCTGGATCCATACCTACATACTGTGCACAAGGTTTTTGTGTACATCTCAGAGGGTTCTGGAGGTTTTTTTGACTTCCAGAAAAATCTCCATTTTGGACAAGCTTCATACTAACTACAAAGAATTAAATATGCTGACAGAATATACAGCTTGATAATATAAAACAATTTAAAAAACCCCAAACAATTGAGACTTTAAAGTGTAGAATGCCTAAGGGATAGCACAAAAAAAATTTCATGGATCCTTAATACAAGGATGGATTTTTATAGTAGAAGAATCCCTTTCAGCAATGAGGGACACAGTTTCGGTTGTTTATGTTTTATAGTATTTTTCAGTTTCCTACTGAAATCTAAATCCAGAAAACTCCTGAACACTTTTTTTGGGCTGTATTCCTTTATCCAATGCCAGTCCACATTCTGAGCTATATTCTAGCATGAACACATTAAAAATGGAGGCATAGAGACTCCACACTTTGCATCCCTGTCCTCTATTCCTTTGGACTGTCTTGCTTGACAACATCTTGATGTTTCTGAGCCACTTTTTGTAAGGCTGAAGCAGGAAACAGTCATTAAACTGTGACCAATTAAAATTCCCATGGAGAAAAAGTAACACTTTAGGATGAAAGAGATGAAAAAACTCTCTGAACTCCTTCCAAATTGGCTAAAGCCATGAATACATATATTGGGAAGGGTGTGTCCTTCTTATTTTATATTCCTCTTTTACTCAGAAGACTGACTCCACAGGAATAAAAAAAATTAAGCCACATATCTGAAAGCAACTTCAAAGGAGTTCATCACCTAATTCTGTTGATGGCTCTTTTGAAGATGCAGACCTTCACCTCTTGAGTAATCTACATCTTTCAGAATGCCCTATTATTGCACAGACACTGAAAGCTCAAAATTAAAAAACTTTTCAATAGTGGTTGGAATTATTCTTCATTCCCAAACTTTGGGATTATTCAGAATGCTGTGAAAAAGAGCTTCTGACTGAAGGTACTCTTTTACAACTAGTGCCACAAAACAAAGAATTTCACTATGTCAGTGTTATAGTCTAAGGTTACTAAAGGACACAGAGCACAGAAACCTGGTTATTAGGAGTGAAAAATTAAGATTGCATGCCTAATTTAAAAGTAGAAAAGCTTGCTCTTTTTTGACTGATTTTCTAAATCCAGATATATATCCCAGCAAGAGCTCAAATAAATAAAGCAGATGAACACATTAAGGGAGGTCTGAGAGTACTCATGGTTTAAATTGCAGGAGGGTAAGTGGAACTTTTCTCATTCTGGATAGCAACATTTATATTTCTCTTTAGTTCCGTTCTTTTCAGTGACATATTTTTCTTTTCCCATCTTGTATATCCAAACACAGTGTAACTATGCTAACATATAGAGCTTTGAGGGTTTGAAAGTCCATTACATATGTTTTTATGATGATTCAAGCCATACATACATCAAAATCTTGGTTAGGAGCTGAAGCAGTGCCTGAAACACAAGCAATCCAAATTCTTCTGTTTCTTTTTGGGTTTCCTCCAGAAACTAATAAATGTTATGACTTTGTATACTACTTACAAGAAGCCCATACACTATTTTCTTTGGGCATAAGTATCAAGAAGAACACTATGCTCTGGTAAACTCTGTGGCACTGGACCAGGAGGGTACAGCTGTGATAGTGCCTCAAGGTTTTCAGAAACCCAACAAGATTCTCAGGATCTGACAATTATCCCTGCACGCAGATTTCTGTCAAAATGTACAATTATGCCCTGCATCATGACACTAGATCTGATGAGTTTGATCACTGAAGTCTCTTCTGCACTGTATTTCATGGCCTCTGGGTGTAAAAGGTGTGAAAACTCAGGACACTGGGGAATCTGTCTGTGATACCAGCAGTTTGCTAGCCTGTTCCCAGAAATGGGCAAGCATCACCTATGCATCAGGTTGCTTCTGCAAAGTGCCTTTCCCTCTCTTAGGTAAGTTCCCCTACAGAACGTGAAGATCTAATTTCTCTCTAGCAACCTGATGTATCCTGCCTGTGTTTGTTTGTCCTTGACTAAGATTTTTATCAACTTCCAGTGCTCTGTAGTTCTGGTATCTTAACAACATTGATATTTGTTTTTGATGCATCACATACCACCAACCTTTCATTCAGACTCTCACTCTTCATATTGCTATCTTCTGTGTTTCTGTTAAACCCAGATTATTCCTGTGTGCCATGGTAGACTAGACAGGGACAGTATTTTGAAAAGGCTCTGTCTGTGTATTGAGATTTCAGTGCCACACCAGTGCCTGACAGACTCCAGGGCTGCTCCTTCTCCCTCTCTCAGAGTGCCAGTGAGAGGGAATGCTTGCATCACTGCACATTGTATAAAAAGAAAAAACAATCCCCTCTTTCCATAAAGTAATCCATCCATCCTGACCTTGCCTAACATAATCTATGGCAGTTACCTGTTTTGTCAAGCAGCAGGTGATCACTTTCTAGAATATCAACCTGAATCACTATTAAGGCCAAGATTTTTTCAGTAAGTCAGGAAAAAAAGCCAAATATTCTTACTATGCTATGTGCAGAAAAGACAATGTGGCCATGTTTGTTCTTCAGCTGGGAGATTTACAGTCTAAAATGTAGATGGACAGTAATATAACAAAAAACTATTTTAGAACCTATTCAGGTTACTTGGAAAAGCACTTCAAAACACAGAATCTCAGAGGCTCATCAGAAAGGGCTTCTTTTTTAGTTCCTTCATTCTTTTTCTGCTGTAAAATAAAAATACTTCACCCAAAATCTATGTAATGCTCCAGCTTTTCCATATGATAATTGCATAGGAATTCCCTAGGAAGATTGCACAAAATACAAGGTAATTAAGAATCTGGTGTTTACAACAGATTACTTCCATTCAGGTTTCCAGAGTCAAAGTGTTTTTAGTATTATCATCAGTAGTCACTTTAACTTATGTCATTAAACACTTAGATTTGTTTAAGGATTTTAGTGGCCTACCTGATTACAACTGTTCATCAAAAATGTGAGAAAAAGCTTTGAATTATAACCATGTCTGAAATTAATTTTTCCTACTTGCTTCAGTGATACTAAAAATATCCAGAAGAACCTCACTTCTCAAAAAGTTAGCTTTTAATGAAAGATCTTTTTCTTTATATTATTTGTCATATCCTCAGAAACTATCCATAATATCTTCTGACATAAGTTACAGAAACCCATGCAAAACTAAATTGACAATTTTAATGGGATTTGATAATTATGGAATGTCTTTGGAATATCACTTGGTAAACAGAAATATACAATAAACCAAAGGTGTGTGTGGATTTACTCAAAGCTTCACATTAATATAGAGAGCGAAATAATAACTGAACCAAGAACTTGATTATTAGGCTGCAGTACACCTACTATGTCTTTGAAATACCAATCAGCTACTGCAATTTATTGTGTACAAATATTGGAAGCTTATTGCCTGTATTTAAAATTATATTATGTCTTAAGGCATAATTTAAATATCCCCAAATTATAATTTCTCTCAGCATGGCATTTTTGAGCTGTTCCTAAAGGGAGTATTTACAGTCTGTTCAATCCATTAAAGCATTAAAAGATTTCCTGAGATGGAAATAATAAGGAGATTCTTGTTCTCATATGTGTTTCTGTCTACAAATACAGCTGGACAAGACTCAGAAAGGTTTTGGTCTTGGCTTTGCACTGTGATCTGTTATCAGGGATCACCACAAAGTTCTCCAGATGAAATCACAGAAATGTGTTACAATGAAAGACGTGAGTCGTGCTTTGTCAGTCACAATGTATATGTCTCATGTAAAAACTAAAGAATGTAAAATCTGAAGGCTAACAATTTACAAGCTAGATTTGAGGCCATTCTGTATATTTGACAAAATTGGTTTTATCCTCTTCTCTTTCTCTTTTCCCTCTCCCACTCACTCTGCCGACATAAAAGAGTTCTGAAAATGTTACAAAATAAAAGAAAGTTTGCATGAGGTCAGAAAAGACATATTACTGCTTCTCCCTTCCCTCCTTTCCTTTGTTTTTCCAGCATTAAGGACATTTAGTAATTTTTCAACAACAAAGAAAATGGATTTATGTACATATATTTTCAAAATTTTAATTTTCAGCTGTGTCTGAAAGTCTTCACCCTAGAAGATCAGCCTAAACCACTTTCTCTGCATGTCATTAATTTTAAAATATTGTTGTTATTTAAGAAGATAACTCTGATAAGATATTTTTAAAGGGCTATTATCTGATGAGAAAGTTTTCCTGATTTTCTCCTGATAAGAATGCACAATCCAGCAATAGATTATATTCCAGAGCACACAAGCTCAGGTGGGGGTATGGGAAACTGGGAGCTGCACCACTGGGAGTGCTGAAGGGGAAAAATGAGGATTAGCTCCAGTAGTAGCATCCTCACTGGGAAAACTGTGTCACCTATGACAGGCAAGTGCTTGGGATTGCACCCCATGGCAACAACACCAATCTGATTTTCTCAAACAAGATAGGGTCTGGTCTCCCAATCCTCACATACTAGTTTTGTATTGTTGGAACTTTTCTTTCTTTCAGTTGAGTTATGCTGGCACAAAAGTGAAAAGTAAAGCATTACCTGATCTGTGTCCATCCTGCTGTTCATCTTCTGGGCTACAAAAGATTGTAAGGTCTTCTGGGCAAGCTGGCAGAGTGTTCTCCTCTCCTGTTTGTAAATCAATACTAAAAGGAAAGGGAAGGGAGGAAGAGTGAGATAAATTGCTGGATAAACAAAAGTTTTAAAAAATCTTCCCTGACTGTCAACCTTCTCGCTTCCTGCACCATAACATAAAATTATTTTTATTCATTTTTAAATCTTAGTTTTATTAGTGCTGGAGAAACCTTACTTTTAGATGGGAAAACTCTTTGTATGTATACTTTTATTTTTGGTCAGAGTTTCCTGATTTCCTTTAAGAGGAAAATTGCACAGAACTGAATTTCATTGTAGGAGGGGTGTATGAAAATAACAGACTCTGGAAAACTAAAGCTAGAGAGAGTTGTAAGAATCAATATGAAATATTTTTAACAGGAGGTTTGTGGTTACATATACAAAAAAAAAAAAGCTTAAAAAATCAGAAGACAATTTAGCTTTTTTAAAAGCAATGGTGTTATCTATTCCTGAAAATTGTCTCTTTTGGCAAGAATATCTCAATCAGATATCGACTTGAAAACCTCTTCAAATAGAAGTTTTCTGCTTGAGCTTGATTTCTAAATAGGCTGATGCTCCTTGGAGAAATTTGCATATATTAGAGTGAAGACATTTGTGCTCTGGAAAAAAACAACTGGTGGTGTTTTCCTCTTGTTCCTCAAAATTCAAAACTTCTTCTAGGGTAAAACAAGAGACATAACAAAATTTGATTATAAATCCTTTTCTAGCTGGCTACTATCTTCATTCTTTTTATTTATAAGTGGCTTATTGTCACCATCCAGGCAATGTTTTAACTTGTTGCCTTAGCTATAATGTGAGCCACTCTTCAAACCATCCAGCTAGTCCCTTCTTTTTCATGTCTCAGGTGGTGTGAGCCCAAAGCTGTGTTTCTGAAGATTAAAAGTGGGCTTGCCTTGCTGGCTAACTATCTGAAATTCATGCTGGCATGTGCACTCCAAAGAGTTTCTCCCCATGTACCCAGGGTCATAGCAAAGTGCTAGGAACAGAGCACAGCAGCTCCTGGATCCAGGAAGATGTCTGATCATTTCAGACTCCACATGGAATTACCCACTTGCCTCTACTGAAATGACAGGGCAGAAGCAGGCAACCAGCTCAAGCAGAGTGACAGGTGAGACAGCTCCCCTCTGTGCTGTGTGGCTACACCAGGCAGGGCAGGCACCCAGAGCAAGTTTGCTGGTACTCCTCTCTACATCTGTCTTGAAGGTGAAAAGAAATGGGAACGGGGCTCTGAGGACAACCTCAGCAGTGCAGAGAGAGAAGAGGGCCTGAGAGGGCAGGATTGTTGCAAAGGAGGAAAAGATGAGGTAGTTGTGGTGATAGGCAGATTTGGGAGTGCAGCAGTACCAAAATCACTGTGCTTTCTGGCTTGAGATGACTGTCCAAACAAAATATTTTTTCCCAAATTATGTATCCCATATCCCATATTAGGCTAGATATAACAAAGTTAGTTAAAACTCAAGTAATGATCAGTAATGTGGCTGATGACAGCCTCTGAGACTTTCTGGGTACTGAAGTTGACAGTGCTCAGCTATTTCAATTGGCATCCAGAATAATGGGACTCTTGAAGTTCTTTCTGTATAGAGATGGATTGATGTACCCAGAGGTAACCAGGCTGGACCAAAACCACATATTACATGCCTAAATAATTACATAAACAATAATTTGTACGTAGGTCTTTATATGATAAAGGTCATAGTTAACAGATAAATTGATACATGTCCTACAAATCTGTCTACATAGCAAGAAGGAGTAAATACCAAAAAGCAATTAGAAAATTAAAATGTTATAACAAAATAAGCATTCCATTTTTTTTCCATTTATCTTTCTGTTTATCTTTCTGTTTAAGAACAGTGTTCCTATGTTCAATCTTTTGTTTTTATATGAAGGCCAGAAACTTTATCCACAGAAATCTATGACACATGTTCAACTGCACATCTGAGGGACCTGAAGTTTAAATCAAGAGGATTCAGTCTCCACAAGGCACAGGATAACACCAGGCAGTTCCAGACCTTATGATGCAAACATGTAAAAAGCATGACATTTTACTAACATGTCTGTCTTGATTTTCAGCTTTAGGTCTTTTCTTTCTGTATAAGATTTCAAGGTATTTTAATATTTTCTAACACATATTTCATTCTACTGCATTAACAACACAGCTCAAGTTGTGATTCTGCCAATATCCTGTCATGTTCAGACAGCAATTCAAAAATATCACTAACTGTCCTTAACCTGAGTTGTCTTTTTAAATGTTTCTTGGTCAGATAAATGGCAGGAACAGCTCTTGAAATCTGTCCTGTGAAAAAGCTCAGACAGCATTAACAAAATATTAAATTTAAGCCATACAAATATCCATTTAAAAATTGGGAATGTTCCATCTTTCTCAACATTTATGAAGTATGAATCACCCTGACATTTCAAGTACATTTCATTATGTTTGGAAGGATTTTGCATGAATTCCCATGAGATTTGGCAAAGTGCTACCATATTTGGAATTCCTTGATATGTTGACATTATATATATTATTATATTATATTATATATTATAACATATTATATTATATATTAATTATGATATTAAATATGGTACTTTTCTCTCAGTGATGTATCTTCATGTATTTTTCTTCAAATAATACACATATGGCCCTTCAAATAATACAATAGCTCAGCTGGTTAGAGCATGGTAGTAATAATGCCATGGTGTGGGTTTGAGCCATATATGCACCATTCACTTAAGAGCTGGACCTGATGATCCTTATGGATCCCTTCCAGCTCAGAAAACTGTGTGATTCTGTAATTAAATCAGAAGAATATTTTACTAATCCTTGTACAATAAATCACATTAAAAAGCAACAACTGAAAAAAATGTATCTGTTTCTGGGTAAAGATCTGATTTAGAATAAAGTATTTTCCAAGAAGTTCGTATTCTTGTTGAAAGAGTTATGAACAGTTTCTCATGGCTTATTGCACAAGGAAAGAAATGCCTGGAGAGGCACTGTTGCTTCTCATTTTGACTATCAAATGACCTTTGACTTTCTATTATCAAACACATATAAGAAAAGTTGGGGATGGACCTTACTAGGTGCAAACTTCTTGTACTGTTATTCATGGATTTTCCTGTTTCCCCCTATCATTACCATCCTAGATCTTTTTACTGTAAAAGAAAAAAAAATATTGTGAAATGGAAACTATTTAAAAAAATTAGTAAAGCCTGAAAAGAACTGACTTAAGGAATTCAATCTTTTTCTAAAAAGTGATTTTTGCAGGTGCCCCACCTCTGGTGGAATGAAGTTTGGATGTTAATGAATGCAAATAGCTTAGCAGGTGTTTGAGATTGTCTTTTAAACTCCATCACTGATGAGGATTTATTTTGTTCTTAATGACATATTTATATGCTTTCAGAGGCAACAAGTATTTGACAATACACCTGCTGATGCTGGTGCCACTTTGAGCTGATTTGATTGCTGTGTACGTGGGTTAGCTTTGATAGTACATTACGTGGCTCCACCTCACTTTCACAGGCTTAACAGAACCCTCAGAGCTTTTGCTGGAGTCCATGAAATGCACCAGAAATCCACGGTTCTGGAGACAAGAGCTTTTCCATCATTTCAGTAGGCTTTGAATTAGGCTCAGAAGTTGGCATTTTCTACCCAGAAGCAGCAGCAGAAGTTTGCATACTAGGGAGGATTTGCCACACTGTCTGCACAAGGTCAATTCTGCGAGACAAGAAGCAGAAGCTCTAATGAGAGCTCCTCATTGTCCCTACACAGAGGGACAGTGATACAAGTCACAAAGGTTTAATTTTGATTGAAGTGTTACTCTTTGTATGAGAGTTACAGAAATGGAAAATGTTGCTTAAGATAATTGCCTATCTTGTTGTTACGAGCTGTTTAAAGACTAATCACAGTTTTCTGACATTACTGTTCCCTTTTGGGTAACCCATGTCAAATATCTAGAAACATTAAAAAACTCAGAGGGAATTTTAACCATGGAATATGCATATAGGAAGGCACCAGTAATCCTACAAATGGGGAGATACTGATTACACTGAGGGAAACCAAGGGGTGGAAAAAACCAGGACAGAAAGGTTACAAAGGGGAAAGGACTCTTTGGAGTTAGTGTTCCTTAAAGAAATGAAAATGCAGGTAATTTCTTTACCTCTTTGAATTTTTCATTAGGATTCCCTGCATCTTGCAATCCACATCTATTACCTGGTCTAAGAGGAGTGAGTTAAACCAAGAGTCTCTCAGAGAATATACTCAGAAGAGATGTTTTGACCCTATGTACAAAAAGTTGTATGCTAATTCCTTGTACTGGGAACCTTAGTCAAAATGTGATACTTAAGGCAAGTGTTCAGAAGTTTTGTTCCTTTAGGGGCAGAAATTCTTATAAAACTGAGCAGAACTATTTTTGTTATCATGGTCATAAAAATCATTACAGTTTATTTGTAATTTATTGGGCTATATATCTTAACCTTTATTTTGTCCTGAGTACTAATTAATAAGCCTTGTTGCCTGACAGTGAGCATCAATAACTCAGGGGCAATGCTAAAAGAAAACAGTGAATATATATGTAAAGAGTCTGTCAAGATATCATTTCACAGTAATCCATATGATGGGAAGCATTAAAAGTCTAGAAATCTTTGTTTGCATTGTTTATACTGCTGTATTGGATCTGTTTTCCTAAAGGGTATACCGTATTTGAAATAACACTTTCTGTTTAATTTTCCTGTTTACTGCAAATTTTTCTGCAAAAATTATGCCTTTTGTGATTCATGAATGGTTTTTTAAAAAGCAGAGCCCTTCTCTGAATTCTACTACAGAACTGCAATGTCCCTGCAACACAGAACACAGTAATTGGGTACTTTTATTAGCAGAATACAGAACAATTATTTTTGTTATACAACCTAGCCAGTTGCAGTGGAGGAAATGATGACTGAGACTATGATTATCAAGATACAGCTCAGAGGTATTCCTAACAAAGACATTTGGAGGTGTAAAAAGAACATCTTGAGCTGCAGAAAAGAGAAGCAGGGAAGAAAAGGACTAAGAAGGTATCTGGAGATAAAATGCATAGTTCTTAGGTCAGTAAACAGCCTTCAGGTTGTGTGGAATAAAAACTGTACCACACATCCTTTTGAAACTGCTCTGCCCTCCTACACTGTCTCTTGCACCTTCCTCTGCAGAGGCTGGTGCTGTTCATGTGCTCTCAGGGGTCAATGTACTCCACGGGCCCAGACAGCACAGCACCCCCCTTCTCTGCTCAGAAGTGTTTCAAGTTTGACTTCCTAATAAATATTTTTCTAGTATACCAAACACGAGTAATGAATTTAAATTAAGGTAATCCAATTCCTTTCCAGTTTATCCCTTGATTTGTTCTGGTTTTTACTAAGGAAAATCATGGGACAATAGCTATTGATCTGTGTCAGTCTTCTTTGTAACTGGAATGAGACAGCTGGTTACTCACAGCTGCTACAGCCCACTCTGATGACAGGCTCCGTTTTTTCTCCAGAGTATATGCATGCAAAATATTCTTTATCTGCTAGATTGATTTTACATTAAACTTACAGCTTCAGTCCCCATGAAGACAGTGATCTTAATAATTTAGTGACACACTCAGAGCACATCTGCTGAAAATACGCCAAAAGAGAGATGTTTAACCCAATACCCTCCTAACCTGAAATGGTAAAGATTAAGATAATCATCATGTCACTGTAAATATTGAACCCTGCCATGCCTTCTTAGCATCTTGGTGCTACACTTTTCACTCTGTTGCTGTGCACCTTACCCAAGCAGAGATGTACAGCCATCTTCAGCAAGAAACTCTGAACTGACCAAAAAGGATCTGTATCTCTATACAAGAAACTTCATGAAATTTTAAAAGTTTTGCAACTCTGTTATGCAAACTATCACACTACTAGGTTGTCCCTGACCCATTTAACCTGTGCCTAACAGGATTTTCCCAAACAATCCCCAAGTCACAGACTATGAATCAGGAAGAATTACAGACAATTTGCACAGAACTGTTCTTCTCTGGCAGAAAAGAGGATTTAAAAATGTGGGTATGGGTTCTCTGTGGCATATGGCCAGGGTCAGAGATTGGTTTCAGACATACATTAATTCACAGATATTGTTATAGCCAAAGACTGTGTTATGTTTTTCTGAATACAGATACAGGGGAAGGGCAGTTTCTATGGCAAATACACTCCTGCTGATGAATTTTTCTGAGGTCTACCAGATAATTTTTTTTTTTTGTATTTGCCATCTTACCTTGTTGCTCATCATTGACATCTGTGCCAGGTGGTACATTCTCTTTTTTCCTCTTGCTTATACTGTCCTATTCAAATTTCTTCCATATGTTTTTCCAACTCTTATCTCAAGGTTCCATGTTTTTCAAAAAATCAGCCCTGATTTTTCTTGCCCATTTCTATCTTTTACCCATTTGTCTGCCTTCCATTTTTTCTAAGCTCCTTTATTATACTGCAAAATACAACAATCTACTCCCTTTCAACTGCTTTGGATGCCTTCCAATCTGACTTTCTGTGTTTCCACACTGACACCATTCTCACTAGTCTTGCTAATGACAAATACATTTCCAAAAACCTGCCACTTCTTTGTCTTTAACGTCTTCAAAGAACAATCCTTATAATCTCCATCATTATGGCCAAACATTTCATTCAGGCACTCATGCATGCTGCCTTGATTAGTAAAGGATTCTCCAAAGTGCAGTTATTGCCCTCATCAGTCCACATAAATCACTGTTTTGGATTTCATCTTCATTGTCTGAACGTCTGAATGTTAACTCCCTTCATCAGCTGTCTTCACTGGCTTCCTGTCCAAAGTCTTTTTGACCTTGAGAATATTCTCAGACTCAAGGGGCTCTTTGTGTCTTCTTCAGGCAGCCACCCTTTGTCTGTCTTACTTGTCTGCTTCCTCCTTCTGTCATGTCTTTCTATTCCTTGTCTTGCTGGCTTCCTCTACAAATTATGAGTGTTTTGATTCTATTGACAAATTCATTATCTCTCCCACACACATTGCATTCTAAAGACTTTCTTGTGGTCTGTAGTAAATTAAGATGAATATTTTCTTTACTCTCTATTTCCAGTGTTTTTTTTTCTGTTCTGTCCTTAAACAAATTCTAATTACAGATTTTTATGCATACATTTTCTGAGTGTTGTGCTGAGTAGTTTGGCATTCTTCACCACACCACTATTTTTCACAACCACTGGAAAAATGCCACTCCTTTGTATCCAAATTAAAGTACTCATGATTTTTTTAAGTAGTCAAAGAATTTCTGGTACACCTTTTGATTTAAATTACAACAATGTATCTATTTTCACTCTAGTACTTGGAACTGCACAAAGCAGGTGTTTTCAGTACTTCATGAATAAGCAAACCATGATCAGTAAATGAGTAAGCAAGATATGAAGTCAATAAGCAAAATAAGCAACAATATTTTGTTGAATAAGCAAACTCCATCTTCCTTATAAGGCCTACTTTTACCTTTTTTTTTTTCCCTTTCTCCCTTTTTTAAAATTTTTTTCTTTCCCTTGCCAGTGGTAAAAAGCCCCTGCTTTGCATAGAAGCTGAAGTAAAACTGGAAATTACACAGGAAAACTTGGAACATTTCTGGCTGAAATTGATAAGTTGTCTGAACAGGAAACTAGTGAGTTTTATTTTTGTAACATGAATACATATCAGCTATCTTTAATTTTAGTAGATCTCAGAACGTTTTATGTGGCACTGAGCAGGCACTGTTGTATGAAATAACTCTTTACTATTGATGTGGCATAAAGACCTTTTCTTTTTTTCTCCAGCAAAGGAGGCATCAAAAAAGCATGCAGATCTTTAAAATCAGTCCAAAAATGTTTATGATATAGACCTAATTGTAATCTGAAATTATCAGCAAGGAAAGAGATAAATATTGCTTTAGAAGGGCAACAAAGCAGGTGAGGGGTCTAGAGAGCAAGTCCTGTGAGGAGCAGCTGAGGGAGCTGGGGTTGTTTATCCAAGAGAAAAGAAGGCTCAGGAATGACCTTATCACTCTACCACTGCCTGAAAGGAGGATGTAGCCAGGTGAGGGTTGGTGTCTTCTCCCAGGAAATGCACAACAGGGTGAGAGAAAATGGCCTCAAGCTGCATCAGGTGAAGTTCAGGTTGAACATCAGAAAGAATGTCTTCACTGAAAGAGTTGTTAAGGACTGAAGAGGGCTGCCCAAGGTGGTGTATTTGGGGATTTTTTCCCTTTGTTCTCCTTTCACTCTTCTTTTTACTCTCTCTTTCTAGCTGCTGAATGTTTAAAGAAGCCAAGATCCCTGTGGATACAAAGCACTAGGCTTTTTTTCTCTGTCCACAATTTTTTTTTCACAGATTAGGAACTAAGGACATGAATAGACAAAACTAGCATTTACAGTAGGTTTAGATACTTGTATTAGTGACCAAGTTTTACACTACAAGAGCAGTTATCGTTGGCTGCAATCACATGTAACTGCCAGATTTTCTGGGAAACCAGAATAAAGATACACATTCACCATTTCATAAGACCACAAGCCTTCTTTCCCACTCCTCAGGCAATCTTGTAAGTGCCATAATTTTCTGGATAGCAAAAAAAGATATGAAAACAATCGTGAATTCAAATATAATCTTGGTATCTTTATAAGTGAGTCTGTCTTTATTTTAGTCTTGGTGGGGTAGCCCTTGCTCTGAAGACACTCCTGGAGAGTCAAAGAGCTTTACTGAACTAAGAAATGGACTGCACAGCCTACTTGAAACCCTGGTACAGATCAGCTTTGCCTAAAACATTTCTTTTGTCTGAACACTTCTAAGTATCCTAAGCAAGCCATTTCTGAATTTTCCTAGCCTTGTAGTTAGAAAGATTGTGGTGGGATTTCCCTTTTAGTTCATTTTTTTCTCTGATTTAACCTCAGATATTTCTTGTTTTGTGGAATGGTCTTTATATACACAGTCTCCTAAGCTGTCTTACGCTTTTATTAATGTTAAGCATTGTTCTTCTTGCAAAAACCCACAGCTGTGTGGATGGGTCTAAAGAACTCAGACTAGTTGTATGCACAGTCCCACGGTTTGTCCAGTGCCCATGGGCCTGTCATGTCCCTCATGAGCAGGCAGGGTTTTGCTGGGACCAAAGCACCTGCAATCTTCCTGCTGCCAGCTGCCTGCTGTTCCCAGTGCTGCAGTCAGGTTTCTCTCCTTCATTCTGGGACCACAGAGCCATGCCAGATACCAAAATCCTGCTGCAGCACACAGCAAGGGTGAGGACAAGAAGCAGAGTGCAGCATTATGGACTTCCCACATGTTCTGAAATCTACTTCTGCATGAAGTGAAATTATTTAAAGAAACGGAAAATATCTTCACTTCCCCAGGGAGAGAGAAGGCATGTCAAGCAGTGCAGAGCCAGACCCTCAGATTCTGACACATCCACAGCATCTCCCCCTTCCCTGCACAGACTCTGATCAGGATTGTGACCCACTGCAGCATGGTCTTCTACAAAATTATTATCCCTGTCCTTTAAGTTTCTGTATGTCAGAGGGAGATTTCACAATTCTTCCCCTAACTGCTTTAGTGCAAATATTTAGTTCTGCTTGCACTGTTTAAGAAAGCTACGTTGATATTTAACAAGAAGAAAAGCAAATAACCAAGTCATGTCAGGTTATAGTTTGGGCCTGTTGCAATGGACAAGAGTTAAGCTCGGTAACTCATAAAGCTGTCAGGAGGAGGAGAAGATAACTTTACTTCCCTGTGAGACATCTGCATAACTAGGAAGAGACTGCTGAGTTTAGCTTTGCACTGGAGAGAAAGAGGGATAAAGATTCAAATTTCCAAGGCTCTGTCAGATGACACATGTACACTAGACAAGCAGCTAAAGATGCCTTATGAGGAAATCTAGGGGCTCATTTTTTTAGGGAGGACTTATACCTGTAACTATGTGCACCCAGGCTCTTCTTCAGGCCTGTGTCAAATTAATCTTATTAAATTAATTAATTAAATAAATAAATTAATTGTCTACATTAAATTAATGTATTCTTAAAAGTCCCTTTGCCTTTAAAAATATGCTGGTTTTATGCAGGACCTGAATATCATTTTTTCCTTGGGTTTCACAGTCAAACTACCCCATTTCCCTTGTGTTTTTAGTATTGTTTGCATATCTGATTATAAAAAGGTCCAGTACTGAAAACATCTCTAGGCAATATATTTTACATCAGAGTAAACTATGAGTAGAAAATGAGGCTTCTTTGTTGCTCTTCTCCCAGTTAGTAAAGTTCCATGAGAAAGAATGCATTTCCCATCCATGGCACAAGTACACTGGATCTGAGTAGCCAGAATGTTATGAGAGCATGTGAAAAACAGCAGTCCAAGTAGTCTCCATTCCTGGGGAGATCCTGCATGACATCTTTTGCAGTGCAGTACAGAGTAGGGTTTAGTCATTCATCACTCACAGCTCTATTCCTATGCAGAGCAACAGACTGTTTCTCTCAGCTTGCTGAGTCATCTCTGGAAAGGCAGTGAAGCTCTCAGAGCACATCTGGTGGAGTCCAGATATGGTGACAACCAGAACCTAAATCCATTGCTCTGAGATGAGCATTCATGTTTGAGTCTTGGTGGTGATGTGTGAATCACAGAAACCCTCACACCTGAATAGTAGAACGGTATGGAATCCAATAAATTAATGTCCATAAAGTTTAATCTAGAATTTCAGGGGAAGGGTTTGTAGTCCTTTAAGAATTAACTGCAGACTCTCTGCTTGTAATGCATTGTAAATGGCAGATGCCAGATCACAAGCAGATGGTTTAGGGGCTGCCCCAGGTCTTTTCCCTTTAGCATAAATATGCTTGTTTTTCATTTCCACTTTAAGGAACAATAGTGTCTAAATCTTCCCAAACTAGTAGTCACCCTGATATGTACAGTTTTCATTCCTGTAAGAAAACTGTTACTTTGGAAAAGGTATCTTTGAAAGATACATTTTTTTTTTAAATTTCTCTATACTATTGGATTTTTTATGGTTAATCTGCTGGCTTCAGGTTAGCTAAATTTTCCTTCTCAAAGACGGCTTATGTGTCTTGAATAATTTAATATGTAGACATTTAGGCCAGAATGGCTTTTATGGCTTTCCTGGTTTTAGCTTTGCTTAGAGGAAATGGTGTTTTCTTATTTAAAATTTTAATTTTCTTATTTAAAAATTAATTAATGGAAAGATAATATAATTTTTCAACTCTATCATTTTATAACTACTTTACTATTGTAAAGTGTATTGATGAAATGTTAGCTTTAGCACACTGTATCCACTGTGGATGCTGTTTTCAAGGAGCTTGGCTTTAACAGATTTATTCTCAGTCAGTTGTGTTTACTTATTTATTCAACAGTTATGTGTATCCAGCTGATTAGTTACTATTAATTATTTTTAGAGTTGGTTTGGATTGCATCTGCTCCTCCTAGAGTATTTGATACTTTTTAGTTGACAGTAAATGTGCCAATTAAGTTATTAATAGCTTAAAAATACTATTCTGTGTTCATCTAATGATGTGGAATATTTAAAATCTTTTTTTAAAATATTGCCAGATGGATGACTCCAATTAGAAGCTATGAACCAGATTTGTGACAGTGTTATGTATCAAAGGTAGGTTCCCCATAGTATTTACAAAATTATATGATGCTTGCCAATTTTTAATCAGAAAACACCAACCTGCTTAGAATTCTGTTACTTACCTTATATATCTGAATAAATTTTGAAAATATATTCATATACCCCCCCAAGAGCTTATTTCTGTCCTTGCATACTATACTAAAGCATCATCTGGTCCTGAACATGAGATGTCAACCCAAAGAAAGTGCATTTGTGCATTTTTGACACTATTGGTTCTATTTCCTCCATTGCTAAAAATCTGAATTCATCTTATTTCACTTGGCAGCTTCTCACACTGGCATTTGAATTAAGATGGAAATACAGGGAAATTCCACTTTTTTGATCCCCAAAACATGAACTCTGTGCTTCAAGGAAGTAAATCCCTCCTAGGATGAAGCTGATTTCTTATGACTTTGGAGTGTTTACATCTAAGATGTTTGTGGTCTTTCCATTGACCATAGAGTCTGGGGGAGGATGTACCTGTCTATATGAAGATGTTTGCAAGATGATTAGAAGAAAGGTATGTTACACTGTACTGACTGTTTAGACAAAATTTCCATCAACTGTAATGTGACCTTAACACTTTCCTAACATGGTGACACCGAGTGTTAGGAGAAATTCATCCCACCAAAAGGAAAAAAACATTTTTCTTTTGGAAAATCTTAAGAAAACAGCTTCAAGTCAGTTTTGGCTGGCACCAGTTAGACAATTTGTGGTGTATCTGTTCTCTGGCCTACTCAAGAAACCAGCCTTGCAAGACTTATCTGGTTTGAAACATGATCTTTTATTGATAATGACAAGGATTTCTTATTGTCTCTTAAGGGTTGGTTTCTTTTTGAAGAATTTATGGCATTTTATGCAAAACTCTTCTGGAGGCACAAATGCTACATGCCAACTGTATCAATAATATCTGCATATCCAACTCCACCTATAAAGAAAGAACTTCAGTAGTTGTATCGATTCTTCCCCTTACATTGGATTCAGATTTGTATCAGCTAATCTACTTATTCAAGTGTCTAGGACTTGACCAGACAAGTAGTCTTCTACAGTTTTTAAACCTTCCCTAAAGCTGTTTTAAAAATTCCTTTCCCATTTGCCTCCTTCCATTCCTCTGCTGTGAAGCAGTTGAGCAGCTTAGTGCAATCACATTAAAACACCTCCTGAGTGACTTTGGTCCTGCTAGTGGTAACCACGTATTTTATGAGTAAGTATTAATAAATGATTAAAAAAATAGTTTGAAGCCTGTGTCTCAGTCTTTACATAAAGAGTTGTTCAGATATAGAACTTGCCCAGTGCTCTTCCACAGTGACACTGACATAAATAATTTATTATGTTTTCTGCTACTGCATTTTCTTTTCACACACATTAAACTGAATCAGGCTTTCTGACTTGATCTGGGTCTTGCTCTCTTATCAAATTGTATTTCAAAATCTGTCTTCCATATTGTTAGTCTTTTTTCAGAATCATATATATTAGACAGCTTCTAATATTAGAGACCTTCTATATTTCCTGTTCTGTCAGTCTATTGTACCTCCTGGCCACTATTGCTGAGTGTTTTTTTATAATTACATCATGGTCCAGATTCTGTTCACTGATGAGGATTAAAATTTTTTCTTATGTTAATTTTTAACTAGCTGGGTTTTCAAGAAGTAACAATTTCTACTGTCTAAGCACAGAATATTTTTCTTGCTGTAAAAGCAGTAAAGTTCATGAAGACCAAAATTTCCCATCCTGTTACATTTTTGGCTCTCTTTCAGCATGTCAGTCATCATGTGGGCCAATATTTCTAATCTTCCATTTAAAAATGATGGAGCTTTTTATATATATTCTGTAGCTCTTGCTTATATTTTTAACCATTTGCCTTCTTTGGCTCTAAACCTTTCTTTGCTAAAATATGTCAGGGAGTGATACAAGGAGTGTTGTTCCTTGGTAGATGTTCTTTCTCATTCCCATTTGGTCTGATTTTATTTCTTCATTCCTCAAGTATTGATTGTATCAGTAGCCCATTAAAAAAACAAAACATTTTTAACCATCTTCCTAGATTCCTAATACTGTCACAGAACTTTTATATTTACTCTTGGGTTTGATGCTTATTTTTTGATGTGTGGTAGAACAGGACTTGTAGGAACAACTGTTTGCCAATTTTCAACTATTTTCTTTTAAGATCTGTTCTACATTTTTTTAACAATTCAAAACACTTATATTTTGTCCCTACAGATAGCATCATACCAAACTTCTTGCACTTTCCTGTTTCATCTTTCCACAGTGCCCAGTCCAAATAACCTCCTATTGATATTTCAGTGTCACAACCTGCTTCTATTAAGGTTTAGATAGAGATAGGGAGAAATATCATTCCTCCTCTTATCCAGCTATATGCACAACATAATCAGTGCATCTTCCATGCACTGTTTCCTCAAATATTCAACAATGTCATAGAGGTTTTATTATAAACATTTCAAACTATCCTTTTATTAAGTTCAATAGTCTATAACTCCTATTTCATTAGCCACATATAGGGCACAAGAATGGTTCCTGCACAGCCCTATTCTTGATGTTTTGTGCAGCTCTGCCTCAGCAGGCACTTACCACATAATGTGTAACTGTACTGCCATGCATCCCTGGTGTAACAGTCACAGCCATGCTTATGGCAAGAGAAACCTTCCCTCCCCCCATCCCATCAACTGCAGAAAACATTTTCCTACTGGAAAGATGGCAGTGGAATGGTATTTTGGGCTCAGTAAAGTGTGAGACCTCTGCTTGGTGTAGAAGTCTCACTGACTTGGATAATCATAAAATCCCTAAGTTTTATCTATAAAAACCTCTTGCCTGTGAGCGTCATCCTGTAAGACCAAAGAAGACAAAAATTACTAGCTTCTTCATATTTCTGCCAGGAAGTAGATAAATGCAATACCAAAATTAGAAGACCAAGTTGACAATTATAATACCTTTGAGAAACTTCTACAAAAAAACTAAGATGATATTTTGACATAATAGATAAAAGTACTTGCAGATTTCCCATAGAGCCCTCACTGTCCATCTTTGCTGTGCAGAGTTTAATCTCATTTCATGACTTATTTTCAGTGGTTTATGTATGGTCTGTGTTTTTAAGAATTTCATTCATGAAATAAATGCAGGAAAAGATGCTTCCATCCGAAAAAAATTCATTTTTTTCCAAACTCCTCGGACTTAAACATACCAAATGAAAATTTTCTGGCATTTGATGGTGGCTTTTTGGTTAGAGAGCTTTTCCTTCTTTCATTTCTTCCATGAAGTAAATTACTAATTTTTGTTATCTAATCATCTGCTTCTTGAAGATGGCATGTAAATGTGGGAACTTAAGTCTGTAATTCTTTAAAATTGTCTTTGTAGGAATCTATCAAACTCTCTGGGTGAAAAAAAACACTTTGAATTTTAATTTAGCTAAAGAAATTTGTGACTGTTTTAAAATAGATATAATTTGCAGTTAAAAGAAAAATAAAGAGAGTGTATTCTCCTTTTCATTATGAGTAGCTGTTTTTTTACAGCCATTCTTTGTGATAAGTTTAGTGATGAAATAAATTACTTACTACATCAAATGGCTTCATATCCATGTTCAGACAAGAAAACAGTAATAAAATCTTGTGAAAATACAGCTTTTTCCATTGTTTTGAGATGAAAAATTCAAGTACTGTGTGAAAATGAAATCTAGGTTTAGAGGTTTCTTCCCCTTAAGTATCTAATCACTGTATCTAGGCACACATGCACATTGGAGAAATAGTCTGTGAACAAATTACACTCAAATATCTCTGGAACAATCTCATTGTAACAACACATATACTGATTAATATTCTAGCCAGAAGGAAACTGGCTGGAAGTGTTGTCCACTCATTTTCCAAGAGTAATTTTATTTATTTGTTATAAGACATGGTCAAAGAATCTTGTACAGTGTGTCCAAGGAGTTAGACCCTGCAGTAAGTGTGCTACTGCACAGACCAGGTTTCTGTGAGAGTGTGGTGAACAACTCATCACAGCTGGAGTGTGAAGAGGGAGCTGTTCACTTCATTGCCTAGGAAGAAGAAAATGAGGATGAGCCATTCCTTTCAGATAACTGTGGCTCATATCCAGTGGAGTTGTAGTATTTCAGTTCTGTGCAATCTTCAGAAAAAAAAGTTTACTGTTTGAGAAATTACACAGCTATTTTTGAGCTCTATTATTTTATTTTTAGGAAACTCTATGTATTTGTATGGAATAAAATTTGTATGTATGAAATTTGTATTTCTATATTAGGAAAAACTATGTATTTATATGTATATGTCTCACAAATACATACATACAATACACACAAAGAAGTCATTGTTCAGAAATTATCATGTAAAATACTCTTAGAACAGAGAGCTAAAGATTTAAAAGTCATTAACACAGTATTAAAGTTGTTTCTTATAGTAAAAAACAAATATCTCCATAGAAGTACAAAAGCTACACACAGTTTGGGAGCAGGCTTACCCTAATGTTTCTGGCTGTTGCTTGCACTGAATTATTGTACCAGGAAGGCTGACCCTAACCAGGAAGATCTGCACAGATAAGGTATATCAGTGGGACTCAAGTGACATATGCCCGCTGCATATACAGAATTTTATGTTACTATTTTATGTCATTTATCTCTCACTCACATATTGTGCATTATGCTGCTGTTAGTTCAGACCTGACCTCCAGTATGGGTGTGTAACCAGGCAATCACTTTGCTCTTAGTTTTAGGAAGCATTTGGGCAGCACTTTTTCTAAGTGCACCCTGCTCGAAATTGTACAAGCACAGGAGTTTTATGGGAGTGAATATTGCTGTTCTATATGTAGCCATCTAATATGCTACACTTAAATACATGACAGCACTTTCTGGGACAGAAACTCTTAAGATTCTTATCCTCAACAGGCAGACTCTATAAAGAGCCATTGCTCTTTACCTAGAAATTTCAGTATGCTGAGAAAAATTCTTCAGCTGCACAGTGAAGCTCTATGTCCCCACCTTACATGACCAGGTGAAATAAAACAAAAAGGCAGGAGAAAATTTTAGAGGTTTGTTCTTCTATTAGAATTATGTAAGTTCTGAACACATTTTATGGATATTTTTTATTTTAGTAAATCAAAATGTGATGCTGAGAATTGAAAATGTTTCACAGTCAGGGATAACTATGATGTGTGGTGCAAAATTTCACATGGTCATGTCTGAGGCAAGTAGGAGTATAAATCATTTCCATCTCTTTCAGTTAATGAGTACAGACTCTGAGAACATTTGACTTGGTGTAGAAAATAGCATACACTGTGAGTCACACTCAGCAAAACAAACAGTCCTTTGATTTCCTTTTTTGATGCCTGAATTTTTATATCTGAGGGAAAAAACCTGCAGCAGTCCTACTGAGTTCCTAGCAGTCATTCCAGTACACCTGAGTAGCTCCATCTCTTGCTCCTCACTTTGTATGAAAGAGGAAAGCTGCAATTATAAGATATAGCTCCCTTCAATAAGAGAAACACACAATTTTGGTAGCCAGAAAAGAATAATGTGAGCTTTCCTGTGGGCCTTGATCACCAGAGAAAAGGCAATACCTCTTGCTTAGCAGTCTCTCAGAAACCATAAAATGTTCTGATGTCAACCACGAGCTTGCCAAGAGAGTGCATACACTCAGGACTTGACTGAAAGTGTGTGTTTGTATTCAACTTGTCTACAAAATATAGAAATGTGTAAAATATTAGCACCCAAGATATTGTAATCAAAATAATGTTCATTTAACAATCTCTAAGGAAAAAATGTTTTCATTCTATCATCTACCATCCTTCCCTACCATCCCTTCTTTTTATAGACAGCTGTAACTACAAAATATGAATTCATGGTGTAAAATAAATTTCTATCTATGTGACTTGTTAGGCCAGTTTAGGCTTTTAGCCTTTAACCATTTCTCCTATAAATTATCAGAAGTGATTCCCCTTGGCAGTTCAGAGCAGCTGTACTCTTTCTATTCTTTAGAAAGGCAGATGGCATAAAGTGAAAGGAAACTGGGAAGTTATATCTACATCCTACCAGAAGCTATAACAGTTAGAAATTACAGGATAAAATACTGTTACTACTTTCTCTACTGTGTATGGTGAGCATGAGTGAAACTTATTCCATGATTCCCCCTGCACGTAGCTTATAGACTTGAGCACTTGCTAAGGGGGATGAAACAGGGCCTGGAGCAAAGATACCATGGCCAAACACTGTTGAAATAATGCAAGGAATCAATGGTACCACGTAGCTGATAAACTGCATAGCACCTGTCAGCCAGGAGGGATAGGAGATGTCTTACTGCTGAATCAACAATTGTGGCAAAATAACTTTCCTTGGGTAAACTTGGTTCCTTATAATCTAATTGCAATTTAATACCCCTCCACCCCACACTTCCCCTGCTCCAAGGTAAGATCACGCACATGCTTTACGTTCTATTGACTGTATCTTCAGGAGTGAAACAGAATTTTACATCAATCAGTAACAAAGGAATGACTGGAGTCATTCAAGCTCCACCTAAACATAATGAAGTAGTATAAAATTAAATTAAGAATGAGGAGAAATTAGGTAAGACTCCAACTTAACTAGAGCAAGTCTCTGGGCTGACTGAACCTACCTTCTCACCCACAGGGACAGGGTCTAGTGAGAAAGTGCCTTACTCTTTCAGTTCTCAGTGATTATCTTGAGCTAACTTTTTCTGAGTGGTTATGTTGACCTAACATTAACTGGGGACTAGATTTTGTCTGTATATTGCTTTGAATGCTTTTGCAGTCAGAAACAATCACTGACAGACCTCTAATCTTAACCTGTCACAATTTTCTCTTGTTAATAAAGAATGTTATCCCACAGATCATGGACGCTGGCACTCACTGGCAGTGGGTAAAATACTGGAATAAAGTGGGAAACCCCACTGAGGGGGGTCTCTCTTATGCTGTTGGTGTGTGTCCCTGAACAAATCAGTCAAACCACCCTCTGATCCAGCAGGACTACTCAGTGAGGAGTACCCATAATGGGACACTGACAGACTGGTCAGGAACAAGGATCCTTGGTTTCCAGGGTTGCTGACAGACTAATCAAACATAAAGTGTTTGAGGAGATCTTTGCTTTTTATGTGACAGGGTGTTCTGTCCTTGCCTGCAATGCACATACATGCTTTTGTAATGCTCCTGGACCTCGTCCACAAAAGTTCTTGACCACAGAAAATCCAGCAATAGGTCTGTCTGCAGCTCCCTGCTCCTAAATTTTGGTCCTTTCACACTACAGTTGCCCACTACTGTTTCTGGTATCTCATGAAGTTAAGGCCAGCAAGAGAAGTGCCTGCTGTGGGATTAAGCCCTTGGAAGGCTGTGCAGTGAATACCAGAGAAAATCTTAACACTATGTCCATGGAATAGTTCTAAAGAGTTCTTTGAGGTGTGATTTTGTTGAAAAATGTACTAAAATCCCTGTCTGAAAAGGTCTTTAATGATTAAGCTTGCCCTGATTGTGGTCCAGAAAGCATCAGACCATCAGGTCACTGGCTTTGCAGGGGAAGAGCAGCAGGAATAGAGGATTCAAGCTGGAATTCAGAAGGAAAGGTAAACCAAGACTGATGGGTAGCTCTGCTCTAACTGACTGTTGGCATTGTAACAACAGGGTCCATCATAATGGAGTGACAATCAGAGGCAGTTATCAGGACAATTTAGCAACAACAACAGTCAGAGAGAGGTTCTTTCTCAGTTTATTCTGATTTTTTCAACATATAATGGATATGTATGGTTACTCCTATCTAGTAACAGGCGTGAAAACATAACAGAATTTTAGGGCAAAATCCCATCAGTATTTTAGCATGATCCAGATCACATGAATTTGAAAATCTGAATGGCAGTTTTAAATGTAAATGCAGGGGGGTACCACCAAGCTTAAGGAGCATTGTGAACATGTGCCAGGACATAAATCAGAAATGTCCAGCAACTGGAACACCTGCAAGGACAGGAATGGGAAGCCAAAAATGCAGTCCAAAGTCTGCAGTGTTTGATTTAGGACAAAGACAGGGAAAGATCTAATTAAACCATTCAAGTATAACTTCTCAGATTTGACTGAGATTAAATAGTGCCCAATTAAAACATTTTTCCATGCTAGGGATATATCTCACTTTCAAATACTCAAATACTAGAGAAAGTTGTAGGTTTTGCTATGCAGTAATCAAGAGGCAGAGCTTACCTTCTCTACTAGGAAAGCCAAAGTAATTTGTTTACTTCCATAGGCCACAGCAAAAGAGGATTGTGTGGATTACCAGGGAATACTTCAAACAACTCTTCCCCCAGGACAAGATACAAGAGGCATGTTTATCTACTTTTCATATTAATTTTTTTAATCATTTATTATCCTTTGGAGCTAATGCACCACAGCAAAATTTTACTGAGTGCACAAGTTACCTCAAAAATATTACTGGTTATAGAATAATACATATTATAAAGGAAGTGGAAAATATATTTGTGCTTATGGAGATATACAGTCTATTTAAAGATAGGTGCATGTCTTCTGCAAAGGGCAATTCTCTCTCTATAATATTTTAGAGAACTAAGAACTTGGCAATATGCAAAGGATAAGGAGCCCTTAAGGATATAATTTTTTTTCTGCACCAAAAAATCACTGGAAAACTATGCTGTCATCCAGCTTGGGAGAACTGGACTGAAATCTAGTTAAAGGATAAGGACTGTAGGATAAAAGTCAAAGTGTTACAGCTTTTAAGCTGGGCATGATCCAGCAGTACTGTCCCATGAGAATCAGTGCTGGAATTCGTGCTTTTTCTGGAGTCAGGATTGAGTAGTAACATGTTTTTGCAAGCACTTGATGAGCATTTGTTGGAGGATTTTCTGAGTCATCAAGCTGTAACATTTCTACCACTAGTTCTCCACAGCTCCTCAAAGTGCTATCTCGCCTCATAGTCCTGCCATTCCTTCTGGAGGCAAAGAGCAGGTGAGCACCTCTGCCTGCTAGGGCAGGTGCCTCCAGATGAGAAGGGATGAGAGAATGGAGGCAGGTTCACCTTCCTTTGTGCCCATGTGAAGCCCAGAACAGGACTGGGCAGAGCTGTATGACAGCTTTGTGAATGGTTTCAATGAGCAGTCACCTTATCAACAGTATGCTTAGCAAGCAGATTATAGTGGTGCTTATGGAGCTCAGTCTGGGTTTCTTTTAATAAAACTGTTAGTGAAGCACCCATAATCTTATTTTGATTCAATTGCAAGGAACAGTGCCTTACTTTTAATCTTCAATTTACTAGTCTTTTTCCTTTTTTTTTATTCCAATACTGGAATATATCACCACCAGCCTTGATATTTTCAGTTAAAAGAAAAGAATTAGGAATTTCTTTTTGAACTTTCATTACTGCCTAAAATTTTTATTAAAAAGTGAGATCATTGTATAAATAAAACAAATGTCTACATTTTTGGTAGAAATGCAACTTTCAGATCTGGCATCAGGAAGATATGATGGGATTGCTCCTATGACTGAAGCTTTGGATACAAAAATACAGTCTTTTTAGGAAGAATTGAACACTAGGAGTGGGTGACATAGAATCACAGGACCAGATTTTGCTTGACAATTTTGATGGCCTTCTACAATAAGTTACAATTTTGATGGATAAGGGAAGAGCAACTGATGTCACCTAACTGGATTTGTGCAAACCATGTAACACTGCCCCACACAACACCCTGGTTTTAGAACAGAGAGAGAGGAATTTGATGGATAAATCACTCAGTAATTCAGGAATTGGCTGAATAGTTGCACCCAAAGGGCTGTGGTCAACAGTTCTGTGTAAGTGGCTACTACTGACAAGTGGCATTCCTCAGGGGTTGATACTGGGACTGGCACATTTTAACCTCTCTGTTGGTGACATGGGCTGGGGGATCAAGGGCACCCTCAGCAGGGTCACTGACAGCTCCAGGCTGTGTGGGGCACTGGACACGCTGCAGGGAAGGGATGGCATCCAGAGGGACCTGGACAGGCCTGAGAGCTGGGCCAGTGCCACCCCCATGGGGTCAGCAAAGCCAAGTGCAAGGCCCTGCACTTGCATCAGGGCAGTCCCAAACACAGATACAGGCTTTGGAGAGAAAGCAATCCTGAGGAGAAGGACTTGGGGTTAAGGCTCATGGATAAAAAGTTGGATATGTTGTATCAATTTGCATGCATACTCCAGAAAGCTAATTGTATGCTGGGCTGCATCAAAAGTAGCATGACCAGGAGGGCAGGGGGGAATTCTGTCTCTCTGCCCTGGTAAAAATCTACTTGCAGTGCTGCATCCAGCTCTGCAGTCCTCAGCACAGGAAATATATGGACATTCTTAAGAGGACCAGAGAGGTGGAACACCTCTCCTATGAGTGAGCTGGACCCAATACACAGTTTGAAAGAGTGGGGACTTTTCAATGTGAAGAAAAGAAGACTCTGGGGTGACCTTATAGCATCTTCCAGTACCTAAACCAGGCCTGCAAGAAGATGCAGAAGACATGTAGTGACAAAACAAGGAGTAACGGTTTCAAAATGAAAAAGGTCAGATTTGGATCTGATACTACAAATTCTTTACTGTGAGTGTGGTGATGCACTGAACATCGTGAATGACCCATCCCTGAAATCATTGTGGTCCAGATTGGACAGAGCTCTGAGATACAGGGTCTAGCAAAAAGGTGTCCATGTCTCTGATAGGCAGGTTGGAACAAGATGATCTTTAAAGATCCCTTCCAACCCAAGCTGTTCTGTGATTCTATAGACAGATTTCAACACTATCTGAAGTTCGGTGCTGTTCAATACTGTCTGACACAGTCATATTCTCTTCAGCATGACGTTATTAACATTCCCAGTATTTGCTTAAGAGCCATTTGAAAAACAAGTTAGAGCCTGCCACTCTAACCACCAATCTCATCAATCTCAATCAACCCTGAGAGCAGCCTGGCACAGCCTCTTCTCAGCCAATAGCAGCTTTACATTGACTTCTTGCAGGGCTCAGCTAAACACGTGTTCCATCACACAATGTGGGCAGCATAGACCCATTTGTGCCATCAGAGGGATCATGGGGCTAAAGTCAAGGTTTGGGTTTTTTTAATCACTCTCTAGATTATTTTTATGCACAGCATGTGTTCAGCCTGCCTGTGCTGTGACGTGCTTAGCTGTTGAAAGCAGGAGTTGGATAACCACACTAGATAAGGAAAGGCTGGCTTTTGCACAGGAGGGCTGTGCTGCTGAGACAGTCTCAGGTTGCTCTGAGGTTGCCACAAATGCATCTGAGCAAAACCAACACCAGCACAAAAGCAACCAGCACAACTAACAGCATGTACATTTCTGCATGTAGTCTGAGATGGTCAGCGCAGCCATCACTAAGACAGAGGGCAAAAAGGACTAAACTCTTTCTCCCACCTAGCTTCCTTACACTTCCCACTGATCTGCCAGGCATGAGCTGGTGGCCACTGCAGAGCACTTATAGCAGCTCCAGAGGCAGTGAAAAATTGCAGCAGCTGGGAGCACACAGATGCCAACTCACAGCTTTACTTTTCCTCCCTGTTGGCGTCACTGAACTGCAAAGTATGCCAGACTAGGATGCTTAGTTTGATGCTCAGGCCAGACAACAGACACTGGGAGCAGCTCTCCAGTGCCTGTTGTAGATATTCTCAGGGGCTCATGCTGAAATGTTGCTTTTTGAGTGAGTATCAAATACCTGCACACATATTTAGGTAGTGTCTATCAAGAAAGAAACTGTTTCAGAAACTACCTGGTGATTAGTTATAAACTGTGGCATCACATTTCATTGTCATGGACAAAGAGTGTGCTACATGTCATGTGCATCAGAGACAGACTGTATTTTCTGCATTTGTGACTGCCACAGGTAAACAGATATCAATTTTTTATTCACATTTGTATTTAATTGGGTATTTTTAAAAGTCTTCGTTTTCCCCTTCCTCACTCCATTTTGCTACTTGCACTTATTCTTTTCTAAAAGAAACTTTTCTAAAAGAAACTTTTTACACTTTTCTCTGAGCTTCACTTGCCTCATTTCCTTATGAAAGAGACTTTCTCTTAGCACAAAAAAACACTTCAATAACAATGATGCCCACTTGGGAAGAATTCACCTTCAGTCAACCAGCAGGTAAGCCTTTGTCAGACAAATAGACATACTGTTCCTATTTCCAAAATAGCCTATTCTGACAAATACAAATAATTTCAGTCATAGATGTGTTAACTTAAAAATGTACGTTAACATATAACAGAGTAGTGCTTTTAAACTTGAGTGCCACCCACTATTCTGAGCTGCATCATCTTTTTAGGACCTTGCACCACCTGGATCTGACAGGGAAGAAAATAAGCTTTGCACCTATGATCTGCATAGCACAACCAGTCTGTTCCCAAACTCTGAGAAATCTTCTCATTAATAAACTCTTGCCCAAGACCTCCCAGAAAAGAGATGCTTGTCTATACACAGACATGCCCTGATTAATACTCCCCACTATATAATTTCTACAAAGCTGAGGAGCAGAATTAGAAAAGGAAAAAACATTTGCTTTTCCTGACGTTGAAACACTACAGCTGAAGCTCTACAATTCTCTGATAGATAATTGCAGTCCTCTTTGACGTACACCTCCAAATCTGAGAACATAAATATCTTTTTATTCACCTCATATTTTAACAGAAGCAAAACATTTATTTTTTTAAGTCACACATACTGGGACTGACCTAGCATGGCAAATCTAGGATGTCAGGAAGATGTATGTAGCACTTATGCAAAAAAAATCATTAGAATGGCCTTTGGGCTCTTTTTTCCACCTGGCAGGCTCTGGAGGTGCAGCTGTCTTGAGGCAGGGACTTGAACACAGTTTAACACCCTGTGGTCATAAAGGGAAAAGCCTGCTTTTAACAGGACTTGTCAACTAGACCAAACACTTTACATAGTTTTGTGAAAAACAAATACAAATTCTGCAGAAATTCCAATATTTACAAACCATAAAGTCCAGAGCAGGACTCTTGGCTTTTATACATTAATAACCTATAGCAAAGAAATGAATGGACCATTACTGTTCACATCCTGCCTGTCTGTTCACAGTGTGGTCCAAAACCTTTCCACTGCTTTTGAAAACATCAGGAAACAAATTGACCAAGTAGGAATCAAGATATACCAAGTTATGGATATCATTAAATGCAGAACCTGCTGACAGTCCCTGGGTGCATCATAGTGGTCAGGGACTGGAAGGCTTGGGCTGGATTTGCAGCTAGGTAGTAAGTGCCATTTGAGAGAGAGACAGGGAAACAAAGGCCTGGGCAAGGATCCAGATTTTCTCTCTTCCTGAGAGACCCTTGTCTCCCAGACATGTGTCAAGCAGGCTGTCTGTAACAGGCTGCCTTTTTTTGGCATCCCACATGCCATCTTGTGAACATCTGTGTAGAATCCTCACAGCTCCAGAATCTGCCACTTTCTTACAGGGTCCTCTCACTATCAGGAATATGCCCCTGTCCCAGCCATCACTCTGTCCCTCTCTTTGTGGTGCAGAAGCCTTTTCTTCATCATATTACTGGCTGTTTTTGGAGAAGCTAATGCTCCTGACCACAGCATCCAACATCTCTGTGGCATTTTACAACATCCCCTGAATATACAGCTTAAACCGCAGTACTAACACCAGGCTTTTCCTGCTCTCCTCTGCCTGCTGTTTTTTCCCCACCAGCCCTACCCATTCTTGGTGCTGGTTCCCCACAGTGTCCCACTGCACATTGCAGAGTGCTCTTTATCAGCACAGCCCTGGCAGCTCCCTCCCATTCCTGCTGCAGGAGGGTGGTCTGGTCTTGGAGAGTGAAAAGGGGTGCTCTGAGGTCTGTCATAGAAGATGGAATAACTTCCATCCTCCCAGAGGCTGCAGCAGGGATTTCAAAACCCACATCTGTGGGCTTACTATTGCTGTGTCCATTGGCTCCTTGCACAAGGCTTAAAGCATCTGCCAGGCTTTTGTAAGGAGGCAGAGAAGATTTTACAGGCCTTCTGTGGTGAGGAAAGTGAGATTTGACTCCCTAGGGTGGAAGTTATTGCTCCTAGGACTTGCCAGGGCTATCACAGCAACTCAGGCCAGATGAGTCCTGGGGTCAGGACACGCAGGATCCACGGACCTGTCCTTGGGTGGGGCCCTTCTCTTCCTCGATCTACCCTCCCACAGAAGCAGGAATCGGTGTCCAGTCCCCATCTTTCTAGGGTTATTTAACTTGCTTGACAATTTTTTTACCTGCCCCATTGGTATGATATGGTCCACTCTATGTACAACCCTCAAGGTTGTGTCTCTTGGCAGCAAGAAGAGGTCAAAGGCCAGGAAAGCAGCAGGAAGATAAACCCACCGTATAAAGGCTGAGCCGGGCAGGGAAGGAGGGAGGAAATACCCACTTCTCTGGGGTGGCTCTGTAACTCCCACAGAGTGAAAGAAACATCACTGGATCTTCCAAAGGGGCTGAGAAAGGATTTTAGAAATTCACAGCCTCATGTCTCTGAGGATAGAGATGCATGGCTCCTCCAAGAAGGGGATAGAGAGAACAGAGATTTGTTCCTCCGATGATGAAGCAGACACAAGTGCCACACAAGAGTAACAGAAGTAAACCTAAATTGTTTTTGCACTATTGCTCAGAAGTGACTTTACTTAGGAAGTTGAATTTGCTCTTAATTTAGGGAAAAATTGTCTTTGGCATGATATACATTGATTCCTGCAAGTTCTTTCTGAATTTATAAGTTCTAGGCTAATACATCCTAAAATAAGTTGTTCCCTGTACAATGCATCTACTGCTCCTTGAAGTCTGTGCTGAAGAATTGCTCCAGCAGACTTTCTGTTCTGGAGCTTGCTGTTATCACACTGCATTTTCCCTGAGCTGTCTGGCTCAGTAAGTTTATGCCATATGCAGCAATTGAAAGTATTAATAAGGAGTAGGCAGAGTGCTTCATCTCCCTTGGCAGCTTTTTCAACACCAAGCCAATATCAGCAGATGCACGACTAGCCACTGTAAAACAGATTCCTTTTTCTTCTCCAGATATGTGAAATGAGAAACCCACTGAGGTGTTTAAGAAGGACCCAATGTCTTTGCTTTATGGCTACAAGCTCCACTGCTCCCCTCTGAGGGGACTCAGAGCCAGAGCCCTGTGGGTGTGGAGAGCTCTCAAGTTACTGAATACACAAGACATGCTCCTCTTCTCCAACACAGTTCTTATGGCATCAGCCTTTTCTCCACCTTTTCTTCACATGCCCTTTTGGGTTACAAGGACAGAGCTGCTGGATGGGTTGGGACACAGCTCTCCTTGCCCAAGGAAAGCTACATACATTATTATTGATTAGGGTACCTGTGAGGGCAGAAATGGAAATTGTGACTGAATCCATTAGTGTTCTGCTATTCTAATAAGATCTTGTTTCAATAACTTTAGTCCTAATGCAGGAAAGATTCTCTACTGACTTGTGACAAATACATACCACTGGTCCAAATTTCTTTGGAGAAATAGTTAAAATAGACATTCAAAAATTAAAAAAAAATCTGTACCTCCCTCTCCCTTCCCACTCCCTTTTTTTTGTAAAATACTGATATTGATTGGAAACAAGGATTTATTTTAGCATCTCTCTGTATATGTCAGAGACATATACATCCTTATCCAATGAGTTTACTGTTCCAAAAATAAACTGTATTAAATTCACAATGAATTCCATGATTGTGACAAAGGTCTTTCAGGAAGTTTGCCTAGGCAATGTTCTTTACACCTAGGCAAAACCATAGCAATATTTCATTCTTCATTTTAAGACAATAAAATATCCCTTTCTTGTTACAAGGAGATAGGTAGTATGAAACAACATGTTTTCATCTGAAGCTAAAAGGAGGATCTCACTTCCATGTTATCAGAAACTACATTCCACCTCCTGTGTGCTACTATTCAGTAATTTCAGAGAGGATTAACTTTGCACACTCTGTTTCACTAACATCCCTATATTCACTTTCAAGCTGCTGTAGTATAAAACATGGATAACAGACCTTGAGATATATGGGTTGTAAATGGAAGAGCCAGCTCAACCAGAACTGAAGGTCTGTTGCTGGAACCCCAGCAAATAAATACTGACTGTGTCTCCCTTCAGTTTTCTTTCCTTTGAATCCACTTCTAGGAAATTTGTTGATCTAATAATTTAATTCATTCAGCCATATTTTTTTCCAAAGTTTTGCTGATTTAAGTGCAATATCTTTGTGTTCCTGTATCTAGCTCCAGTTAGATTCCTATGGGCAAATGCTCCTGAAATGCATGTCTATCTATGACTGATATTGTTTATAGGGACTGTGAAGCAAAATCAAGGCTTAACAAACTCTGCTTTTTCCTCTTCCACATCCCCAAAATACAGCTGTTCTGTAACCTTACTAAGATATTCTCTCTTGCTGTTTCATACATCATTTAATATCCCAGTGCACTAAGTGTGACCTTCACTGGAGTGGAACATCAATACTTAGCATAAATATTCCACCCTGAGTATTTTTTTCTTTTCAATATTATTCATGTAAAAAACTTCTTCTCCCAAAACAAATAAAGAGTTTTCTTGATTCCTTCTTTTCTAATACATTTTCAGTAGAAGCTGATGTCTCCTCCAATCATCCTCACCTTGTTAAACAGGGTTCTGCTTTCTGAGTGTGTATATCTAAGTACTAAATATTTCATATGGGAGCTCGTTGACTTCACAATGCAAGTTCACAACTGTTATTCAAAATGCCTTATGACAGGTTCTAAAACAGTTCTAAAGCAGTTTCAGATTCACTTTACCCAATGAGGCTTTTCTAGCTAATTAGAAATATAGCTTGCATGTTATCAGATATATATTGATGTAAAGGAAATTTCAAATTTAGGTCTAACTTCCTAGACTTTTGGCTTCAACTCATTCCTCCCTCTTCCAGCTCCAGTAAACTAAAGAGACAATAAATGTATGCATAAAATATGTGGGTGAAAAAGAAACCCTACAATACTAAGGCTTCAATATTTCCATTGATATTATGCAAACATCCTCTAGTTGCTTAAATGGGAGCTTATTTGTTTTTAATGTCATAATGAAGAGGAAATCTCCTTTTTGTAGCAGCAAACAAGAAATGCAACTTGAGTCAACAGATTACTCGGGTAAGGGTAAGCTGCCCATGGTCAGATGGGTCGGTGTGTGCCCAGCTGTTACCTGAGTAATGCTGATGGGATACAAACCACCTTAAAGTGATGTGACAGCTTAGGACAGCAGGTATAAATGAAGTGTTGAGAGTAAGACGCACAGAGTTATTTCTGTGAATGTTACACTTGTTTTAAAATAAATTACTTTATTTAAGTAAGGTAAGAAGTAACAGAGGAGAGGGAATTTTTACTGTAGCTGTAGTTCTCAGATGTTTGATAAATAGTGTGTTAAAACAGCTCAAATCCAAGAAAGCTGTACTTTGTAATACAAAAATGAGCTAACTATGGACTGTTAGCAGTTGAGGAACAATTCCCTGAATCTCCAAATGCAAGTATTTTAATTATCAGATTTCAGGATACCTCTTTAAAAAAGACTTGATCTCAATATTGAAGAAATGGAACTGACTGTAACTTTGTTGAGAACTTCATAAAGCCACTGCTCCTGGTTGAAAAATGACTTCACTTCCTGGTTTTTAAAGTAATGCTGTAATTCAGATTGTTTTAAAAATAGATTAATTTGCAAAATAATTGCATATAAATGTGGTTGTACATGCTTGACTTTGTATGGGGGTGCTCTGGAGTGGAATGGTGCCTCTGGCAACACAGAGAGAGGTTGCTGCAGTACTCATCATGAGGAACTACACTTGGAGGTTGATGCAGCCCAAGGAGAACGAAAACCAGCAAAAACCTCTACCTCATTTCCAGCAGAGGAAAGCTCATGTGGACCTTCTCAACCATAGAGAAGGAAAGTGCTCTGCCTTCTTGAGCACATCTGTGGAGAAGTGCATTATAAGTGGATCCTAACTGTCTGCTCCTTCTCCAAGATGAGTTAGTGATGAAGGGTAATATCTACAGTCCCTAAAGGAAAAAAAAAATCTATTTTTAAACCCCTGAATTTCTCTGTTTCAGAACCAGCTTTCTTTTTTTCCCCTGCATTTATTCAAGTCAGCAGTTATGCCAGCTATTGGATCTCCACAAAGAAACAAGTGTTCAGAAAATTCTGGGTCTTAATATTCGTTGTCCAGCCCTCATGATAATATCACCTTGTAGAAAAGCACAACATTAGAGACATTTGGTGATGAGAAATCAGCAGAATTACTAAAGTGTCTCTACCTGAAAGAAGAACTTTTAAATATTAAAGTAATTCTTCAGATAAAACTTATATTTCTTTGTTGGTAAATCTTTAATTATTATGCACTACATTATCTGGAAATTAATTTATTCAAAATCTGTCAGCCTTTGGAACAAAAGCTCTGTACTCCTTTCTCTGAGGTGTTGTTTCTGAAAGCACAATGTCATGCTACCCTTTTCTTCCCATCTAATTTCTACAGTTGCTCTTTGAATCCTTACTTACATTCTTTCTTACTTAGTGGCAGGTTCTGTGATCTATCCTTATTCTCATGACAGACAAAAAAATCACTGATGGCTTTTAAGGTGATGCATGTACAAAAAACCCCCAAAACAACCCAAAACAAACCAAAATAACAGAACACCCAACAGAAAAAGAAGCTGCAAATGACTAAAAATAAACATCTTCATTCATATTAATTAGTAACTGAAATATCAGGGCAGATCATCAAGAGTGTGAAACAGAAAACTATTCTGATTTCTGCTGATAATTTAGTCCATTGTTTTAGTGTCTTCTATGTTATTTCTACTTTTAAAGTCTCACTTTATCTGTATAACATTAACTCCTCCTATCTTAGACTTATCTTCCTCTGAAGTATATACAACTCAATATACAGCAAAGAGTTCTTTTGTCATCTTTTTCTCTATTTTCCTAGCTCTAATACATGTTATTTCCTTATTAGGAATAATTGCTTTCTTCATTTGAGTAGAGCTATCACAGTACCATTCCTATCATCAATTTCCTTTTAATAAGCTGAAAATGTTTTTGATAATATTTTTTGAACCAGAAACCCACCAGATGCTATCTTGACAGAAATATTAGTGAAAAGGGAATGTCTTGAAGATATTTGGAAACTTTAGCTAACCACAGCTTTTTTCTTCCCCTCTCTGCCCCTGTGAAGTCTAGGAAATTTCAGCTAATTATTTCATAATACAGCTTATACCACATTCAGGTAATGAGAAAAGGATGTGATTTGTTTCCTCTTCAAAAAGAGCCAACACTGGTGTTTCTCAAGCCTCATCTCACTTTCTGAGTGCTTGGTGTATTTCAATAGGTGTTACCCATACATAAATACATAACCCATAAATTTTACCATACAAAAAAAACACACACACCAAAAAACAAACAAACAAACAAAAAAAAAAAAAGAAAAAAAAAAAAAAACAAAAACAAAAACCCCCAAAAAAAAAAAAAAAAACAAAAAAAACAAAACCCACAAAAAAAAAAAAAAACCACACAAAAAAAAAAAACCCACAAAAAAAACCAAAAACAAAAAAAAACCCAAAACCCTACACATACCCATAAATGAGAGCTGCTGTGTTTTCCGCTCAGGCTGGAAAAGCAGGGAGAGTCTCTGGTCTCCTACTGTTGAAAAGACATCTGCCAGGAGGGCATTAGGTTACTGAGTACAAGTAGCTGCACTCAGTAGTTACCTGAAGGAACTGTTATGGATGCTGACTTCACTTACAGAGAGAAAAAGCATTTTTCTCATTTTTCACATTTTTTTCTGCTGTTTTTATGGCACAATCTCATCTGCCCCTGAAGCATCCATTTTGGTAGTCCCCGTACTAAAAGCTTTAAGTTGTTTTAAGTTAAGAACAGCACTGAGAAGCAGGATCAAGTGTTTTGACTTTGTGCTGTTAGCTTTAGTGCTCAGGTTTTCCTGAAAGTTTCAGGTGAAGAAGAAAGATCCTTGTGTTCTTTGAAGCCCGTTGAAATCAGAGGGAGTCTTCCTGCGGACTTTGCTCAGTGTAAGATCTGCCAGGGAATTTACTGTAAGTTTTATTTCCTTTTTTTTTCCTCAGGCAGTCAGGCCAGGCCTCACAGACACTTCTGCTGTGAAAGGATCAAGTCTTTTGGTATCTCATCAATAGGATGGTGCTGAGTGTGGCAATTCAATAAGCTCAGCCTCAAACACTACTAATGTAATGGTAAAGAGATACATTTATTTTGGTAAGAAACAGCAACAAATCAAAGGTAGGGATGTTTAAATGCTACACATTTTAATATAGAATTAAGCAGCCTCTGATATATTTTCATAACAAGACAAAATGTAAATAAATTCTCAAATATCTGGTTAAGAACTTATAGTTAACTTAGAAACTGAAATGTATTTATCCATAAAAGTCTAACAAATTATAGTTCTTTTAAGAACATTGGAGAATATGAAAGATAAATCTATTAATTTGCTAAATATATGTTTATAATTATTAATATAAACATACATGTTACTTATATGTAATTAACAATTACCATAAACTGAATTCTTTAGATTTACAGAGCTTAAAGTAAAACATTATGATCAGCATTGCATCAGAACCTCAGCATCACATGGCCTGAAAAATGGCCTGGTCTTGGTGTAAAGGAGCTGGCAGGCTGAGCTCATCATACCCTCAACAAAACATTTCAGTATTTAGCTATGTATTCCTTTACAAATGTTAGCTTTTTCCCAGTGTGAATTTCTTTGCCTTCAGCCTCCAGCTAATAGATATGGCTGTGCTATTTTCTGCTCAATTAAAGAACCGTGAAACAACCACGTACTGTTGTGTCAGCCCAGAGGGAGTCTGGCTACCAGAAAATACGTTGCAATTTTGATGTGCCTTAGATCATGTTAATTTTTCCTATGGCATCTCTCTATGTGGCGAAATCAAACTTCACTTAATGAATGTTTCTAAAGTACCAAGGGCCAAGAAAATTCTCCTGGGAAGGTGAAGGCCCAGCTGAGTGCTCTGCTGACAGCAAACTGAAACAACAAACAGGTTACTGTTTCTGTATTTTGGGTTAACTGCAGGTTGGGCAAATTTAAAACAGTGAAAAAGGCCAGTGCTTTTGTTCTTTTCCCATTCATTGAATAAATAAAGGGAAAAAATGGTAAGAGGGTGAAATACATTTCTTTTCAATACAAAGGCAAGCCAGCTTTCATTTTTAAGTTCTTTCTTATACTGAAATCATAGTTTTGTTTTTTGCTTACTAAGGAAAGTACAGACTGTCACTGTATCATAATCCACATCTTCAAAGTCTAGTAAAACCACAGAGGATGAAAAATTATTCAGAAAGTCCAAGCAACCAGAAAATATAGGAAAAAAACCATGAGTAAAATACATTCTGTGTAAAATTCTGCACTGTGTTTTGTACTCTCTTTAGCCTAGTATCTATGGGATTAACTATTCCATAGGCATATTATATATCCATGGGAAAATCAGATACAACTATTTTTGTGTTTCTCTTGGCTAAAAACGCCAAAACAAGCATATATGTAATACTTCTCCTACTGTAAGTAATACAGAGAGACAGTTTTGTGAGTGTGATTTTTTTTTTTTTTTTAATCAGCATGGTAAATTGCTATACAGTGCTTTTTCTTTTTGGATCTGTGTTTGCATCAGCCTGAGTTTTTGTTCCCAGCAGCTGGGGTCCAGCAGCAAGGACACATGGTAAAGACAAATGAAGAGCATGTTGAGAATCTCTACCTTTTGAATGACTAACTCAACCTTCCTATTGGCAGTGGGCCAATATTTTGGAAGTTTTTTATCCTTCTGTACAAAAAGAGGTAAAATTCTTACCTGGGAAGGAAAGGCAGGTACACCTTTCACTTCTTTAAGCTCATAAGTATATCTATTTAGTTTAATAAAGTCAATAAAATTACAGTACAAGGATTATGCTGATGACAACCTGACTAAATGTTGTCAGTCAAGCATCAGAGAAGCCATCTCAGACCAGAGGTCAACCTGCATTTTCCCTGCCTGGCAAGCTGGTTCTCTTCCCACCAACATCAGAAGCAGGATCATGAGTTGCAGGGAACAAAAAGCCATGGTTTTTATGTTCTGATGGGTAGCCAGTGACACTGACTTCACTGGTGCCATGTGAAATGCTGCTGGCAGTGACAGACACATTGACACTGTGGGACAGTTACACCTCCTGCCCTCTCCCTTGGCTTCGTTCACTCACCATTCCTCCCACCAACTGAGACTCACTAGGAATGATATTCTGAATGTGATTTTAGGACTGCAAAGATTTCCTGATGGACCCTTCCTCGTCTGCAATGCCATCAGAAATCCCAGGGCAGACCTCCGGAATCGTCCTTGGACCCACAGGCCCTCTGCAGCTGCATGCTGAGAGTCTTCACTGTCATTGTTTAATAAGGGTCTCACAAAATGTTTACCCCAAACAATCTTGCTGTGTGTACTACTCAGCAATGGGCTTAATCATGTGCCAAGAACAGGTTTTAAAAACTTTAACATAGCAGGGTAACTGTCACTGATAAACAGATAGTGTCAATGCAGTCCCATCTGATAAAACAGCTATCCTTGTGCACTCTCTGCCCAAGAAATGAGACAAAAGGAAGTGCCTATCTCTCTCCAGGTATAAGGAACACAGAGTCCTAAATATTTTTTCTGCGTCACACCCAAGTTAGATACTTCACACAGACAAAAGTAAAAATATGAATATTTCTAAATGTACAGGCTAAATTTTGAAAAACTTATCCTCAGCCTTGGAAGTGGAAATGCTGATGCCTGATGAGTTATGTATCCTGAAAAGGAACTGATGCCTTTGAACACGTTACATTTCTGTGAGCTAAGTGGCAAAAGACAGCTCAGCAGCAAGCTGTCATTTGTAAGAACACTTGTTCCATTTTCTCCTTCTATGCATCTTAGTAATTTGCATTACTCTGGAGATGAAGGTAGATTTCACAGTGCTCTGGACTTCCAAGCCATGCACTGCTTTACTAAGTGTCTGCGTTCTAATCTGATGTAATTAAGAATCTTCCTGTGAGGAGACTCCTGCTCAAATTGCTTCTAGAATTTAATCAAACTTCTGTAGTCCTTCCTGACATCTCCATGTCTCTCACAAGGTGTTTCCTTCCCTTTAAATTAAGTGTAAGTCATTCTTTAAGTCGTATCAAATGAAACAACTCATTGTTAACAAATCAGACTTTTATGCTGAGCAACACTGAGAAGTATATGTCGGTCTCAGAAGTCATGTATTTTTTCAGCTATAAACATCTTAGGCATCTTTAAGGTGAAACCAAACTGAATGGAAATGATACCTTATGCATAGAGAAAATCTTTAACATAGGTAACAGATGGTGTAATTTTTTCTCAGCAAGGACTATTCATGTTTGCCACTGTAGCTGATTTTCACCAGATCTTGTCTGGAGGTGCTATTATATTGCTCATTTAGTTTGTACTGGCTGATTTTTCATTCATACTACATAAACTAAGATTCAAAATTTAAGCATACTGGTGATTAAAACAGTGATTGACACATCATTACATTAATTTGCTTATACCAGTGGCATAAAGAAAGTTCTCAGAACCTGCAGGCATCTTTAGAAGTTTTATTAAATGCCTTTCATGATTATTCAGGAATTATGTGTCAATCAATATCATACTAAGCAATGCTCTTATAGAATTCTGGAAGCCTTATCATTCTTACTCTTGTCATAGTAAGATTTAGTTATTTTACAAAGAGATATTAATTTCATCAGAGAGAAATGTGCCAGGCCACTGACCACATTATAGTGACTCTTGGGAGACAAAGCTTTCGTTGAAGAGCTGGAGGCTCAGATAGGTTTTAGAAGAGTTTTAATCATCAAAGTCTTATCCACTACAAATTTTGGAAACAACTAAGATGAAAAGTCCTAGTGTCCTAATAGGAGAGAAACAAAATCTAAAAAGACTATTTTGAGCAATACTAGTTCAGGTTGATAGACAGATAGCAAGACACTTGAAATGCTTCATTATAGTTTCAGCACTTCAGGACTGTAGTTAGGACAGAGAGTTCTCAGGAACTGCAGAGACACTCTAGGGGGGTATTGCAAAACTTTGCTAAACAACACCTTTGGGATTTCTCCAGTCTGTTGGGGCAGGAAACAACCCCAGTATTCCTGATCCCTGTAGCTCATCCCAGAAGGAGACATGGAAGCACTTGCTGCCTCTTCATCCAGATTTTTCTTCCCATAAAGATCTGTGCTCATGAACAGAGGGTTGGAATGTGCTGCTCTGTGCCCCACACAGGGGTGGGTGTGCAGAGTGCACTTTGGAGCATGCATTTCTCATAGAAAGTGTGACCTTCCAACAAAGCATGCAAGCCTTCATTTTTTAGAGAAAATATGCCTCTTGATACAATCATTACCCATGAAAGACTGAAAATTACTTTCCCCATAACTTCCAACCTTTGCTTCTTGGTGTCTGTAAACTGCTTCCTGAGCAGCCTATGGAGAGTACAGAACAATGATTACAAAATGGATTGCAATTAAATTAAAACAGAGTGTGGTGCTTGTTTTTTCCAGAACTTACAGCAGCAGAAAATAAATTTAATGAGAGAGAGGTCTAGATACAGAGTGGTTTAATTCTGTGCCTCTCACTTGGCTAATTCCAGGCTCCAGGTCGCTCTTGGTCAGCAGTTTGCCATCACTGCCAGCACAATGACTTCTTCATGCAAGGGCTGTTTATTTATCCTCTTTCCTGTCTTGACAAAGCAGCCCTGCCAGAAGAGTCAGGCTACAAGATAACATGGACTGTCTGTGAGGAAGGTGCTTCATCTATATAATTTTACCTTTCCTAAACATTCAGGAAAGCTGCTGCCACATGCCCATATGGAGGGACTTCTTATGTCTAGTTGACGTGTGTATTTCTTACGTCTTACGTTCTTACTTGAAGAAGAGGGAAAAGTTTTGCAGCTCATCTGGTTACTGTTGTTTAGATCGAAGCTGATACAGTCTTAGACTTGAACAGTAAAACAAGTCAAATCTCATTATAATTAATAGCTCCCTAGTATGGCCCTAGTTAACACTAATTCATTACACTTATACTGATAGGAAATACTGCTCACAGTGCTGTGTATTTGAACAGCACACGAACCTTGCAATCACTTCAAAGGTATCCAAGCTGATCTTAATTTAAGGACTAATTCTGGATACTATTTCTTATATTGTGAATAGTAAAAGTGTAGTTGAATTTCTCTTTTAACTTATCAGAGATGCAGATTTAACCTATCAGAGATCACCAGCCCCATTCGACTAACTTCTGGCTTCAGGACAGGATCATCTATACTTTAAATATCTCTAACAGGGAGATGGTCAATCATTTCTCAAAGACCTACAGAAAGGGAGTTTAATATGAAAATAAGAGAAGCACTAAAGTTGTTAAAATTAAAATGACTGACATCTGTTATTTCCTATCAGACATCAAAAAATTATACAAAGTAAGAAATTAGACTGATTTGATACAGTTTGTTCTAGAAAGTCATGGAAGATGTTTGTTGTTAATTTTCCTAATAAATTTTAGCTACTTGAGAATAAACAGCATGTTGGCTTCAGTACTTTTTCAGGAGCTGAAGCTAAGCCTACTATTCAATAACTCTCAAGTCCTGCTGTTTTCCTTCCAAAGAAAGGACTTCTATTGTTTTTTCTAGTGTTGCAGTATGCTCCCTGCACTCTCTAAGTTCTCAAAGATAAGCACAAAAAGGCTGAGACAACATTGATTAGTTTTTTAAGCATCTCAGTATTTCATCAAGCCCAGCCAATGAGTGAACGATTCATTACCAGAGGGGGAGCTTTTACCTCCTTCACTGGTTATCAGTGTCTGCTGTGTCTGCAGCTAACCTTTTAACAGAGGTCAGACAAAAAGGTTTTTGAACATTTTACCCTTTACTGTGTTATCTGTCAAAAACCCACTGAATTTGATGAACAGCAGTATAATTCTTTGCTTGCTCTGCCTTTTATTGGCAGCATCCCTTAGAGATGCTTTTATCCACACATGAGATTCCTTGCAAGTTTTGTCTTATTCTTCATAGTCTTTCTGATTTTTCTTCTAGTTTCATCTTTATATTTTTTGAACATCCAGAAATCTGCGCTACTTCCCATTGTAGAATTCCCTTGAGTTTGAGATCAATGAACTGTGCAGGATTTAACTATGTCAACCCATTTTCCCCTACTTCAGCTGGGAAGTCAGCATGCATGACTCCTTGCTGTTCGCTGGAGGAACTGCCAGTTCTCTTTTCCCCTCATACTATTTCCCAGAAAATTTAGAAATTCACTGAAGGTTTGATCTGGGGAGATGCAATAAGGTAAATTAATACTTCAGAGCTGCCAAATTTAGGAAAGACCATCTCTTTCCTGTGGCTATACACTCATGTCATGGATCTCGTGCCAGCTCTGGCAGCTGTACAACCCTGAAATACTGACTAAGCCAGCAGGAAATTGAGTTAGTTTTCTGAGGTTTTGCTGAGTTGAACTGACTTATGAAGATATTTTACATTTACCTGAATGGGTAGATTGAGTGGCCAGGCTGAAGTGACGGGAGTATGGGAAGGAGAGGACTGGAGACAACAATATATGTTGGGAGAGGAGAAATGTAAGAAGGCACAACTTAAAACAATATTAATTGATAGTGAATGGTCTTTGGCCTGACTTGTTAGAGCCAAACTGGTCTAAACAATACAGTTACTCTGTAATACTAAGTCTGTAATATACAGACAAAGCAAAAGAAGACTTGAAATTATACAAGCAAAAGACTTGAAATTAGGACTAAATCCCTCCAACATGACCTGTCTGCACACTCAAAGGAACTCATCTATAATTATTTGCATATTCTGCATGTTATGACATCCTATACGTATAATCTAATTAACATTGTCTCAAATTTCATAGGATTATTCTTTAAAATGTTTTTTTTTGGTTTTTTTGGTTTTTTTTTTAGTTTAAAAATTAGACAAGGAGACAACCTATTAATGAAAACATCAAAGGACTTTGTAACAAATGAACCATGGTAAGATCAGCCCTGGAATTATGTTTATAGTCTATTTACAGGGACTTACGCTATACAAATTTCACAAAGGACTTTCTTGGGCCTCCTTTGTTCTTCTATTTTCTGTTTGTTTGTCATTGTTGCACGGTCAAAACAGCCAAGTGTTTGAAGTGAAGCTAGTCATTCAAACAAAGTTTGCACAAGTGGGTGGAAGAAATTCTCATCTGCTCAATCTGAGGTGGAATATAAAAGAAGATAATTTGATGCAAACTTTTACTAGTAATCCTAATCATATTTTGCATAGAAACTTAGACAGTTATTTGGTTTTGGTTTTGTTTGGATGACAAGAAAGTCTAGAGATAATAAAAATGCCAAGTGCAACCAAAGCTTTTTTATTTAGAGTTTAGCAATAGAGAAAACAGCCAGAAGGATGAAGCACCATAGCCCCAACAATTTCTGCTTGTTGACAGAAACATCAAAGAATGATTAAAAACACAGTGAGAACTGCTATCTAGGAAAAAATACAATATGTTCCTTTTGGATATACATCCCTAGCACATCAATAAAATAATAAAAATAAAGAATATACATTTTCCTTTGGTATTTTTTACACTTCCTCTTATGACTGTGGTGTTTTTATATACATTGTTCACTTTGTCTGCCTTAAAAGAGAATACACTGAAGAATTCATCATTCACTGATGAACTAAAATTTGTGATGTATTATTTAAGGAAACACATTTTTTGTCTCTCTTCTCCATACATTTTAGTGATTTTCTGATCACTAAACCATATAGTTCCTGCTAATAAATTTCAAACACAAGGGAATTTGTAAAACCTAACAGCCTCATTTGGGGAGACAATCTCCTTTTATTTATCCCAAAGACTCAGTAAAAATACTTTAGACTTCTAAAATCTTAAAACTGATGCTTCATATGGTGTTGTCAGCAGTAATCAGACATTAAGAAAATATATCATCAAGCCATGACCTGTCAAAACAATATTCCAAGTTGAGGGAAAGTTTGGTAGCATAGGGCTGAGACAGCTGAAAAGAAGAGGTTGCTGATACTTGGTTTTGAAGTTAAAAAACTGCCACAGTTGTTTCTTTTTACAGTTGTTATCTCCTTATTTATACTATCAAAGTAAGTTCAGCTCTTCCTAAAAGGACTCTTGCAGTTAGACTGTCAGGGCAGCAGCCCATGATGTGATGCCCTGTACTTGCACTAAATCTTCTTTATGGAGGGGCTGCAGCCCTTCAGTCCCAGAAGGTCACACCCACACTCAGTGCATTAGAAAATCTCATATCCTAAATAAATGTGTGTGTGAATTATTTTTCAAATGCATAAAAAAGAGGTGGAATGTCAGAAAAGTAGGGCTAACTGATTGTTGCCTTTCAGCCTGAAAACACATGGGGTTTTACCTCAGGCAGGATGCTACTAAAGAAATTTGTTGAGCACAAATACTGTAGAAAGGGTGCCTGTTGTTGCATAGAATTTCACAACACTTAGCACAACCAGGAAGCCATGAAATAACAGATGTTTTGAGGACATGTAATCTGTTTCAATCACTTCTTAGATCCAATTCAGCATGTTGTTAAAGATGCTGCATAATGTATGGATCATTTTATTTGTCAAAAATAATTTGTCAGTATTGATCTCAGTTTCATAGGTGACTTGAATTTTGGCATGAGGTTGCCTGCATGCCATCTGACTTTATATATTATTCATAAATAATGTATTGTTCTGTCTAATTTATAATATTATAGATTAAAGTCTAATGTAATGTGGCTCCTAGTACAAAGAGATCAATCTGAGAATTCTGAAGGCAGAAGCTGAAACAAAGAGGAGGTGGTTAGCTCACATCTGAGGATCTGCTGAAGTGTGTCATGACTGCACAGTTCTTGTGCCACACTGGGAGTGAGCTGCTCGTCCTTGATCTTGAACTCTTGATGTCTTTATTTCTTGAGGTGTGAGGTCTGGACTCATGTGTCATCTGGTATCCAGAGGTGGGATTTAGGATAGGATGACTCTGCAGAAGGATCTGGACAGGCTGGATCATAGGCAAAAGCCAATGGTGAGAGGTTCAACAAGGCAAAATGCTGGGCCCCACCCTTGGGTCACAACAACCCCAGGCAGTGCCATAGGCAGGGGCAGAGGGGCTGGAAAGGGCCCAGAGGAAAAAAGGGTGCTGGTGACAGTGGCTGAACATGAGCCAGGACATGCCCATCTGCCTGGACACTGGTGGGGCCTCATCTCAAATCCTGCATCCAGCTCATCCCTACAAGAACAAAACTGAGCTGCTGGAGTGAGTCCCGAGAGGAGCAGTGATGTGGGGAAGGGTCTGGAGCACAAGTCCTGTGAGAAGCCACTGAGGGAGCTGGGGGGGTTTAGCCTGAATAAAAAGGAGGCTCAGGGGGGTCCTTATCACTCTCTGCACCTGCCTGAAAGGAGGCTGTAAGGAGTAGACCTCTTCTCCCAGGCAGCCAGCAACAGGACAAGAGAAAATGGCCTCAGGTTGTGCCTGTTGAGGTTCAGGTGGACATGACAAGAAATTTCTTCATAGAGAGATTTATCAAGGCCTGGATTCCCCAGGCAGGTGATGAATTCATTAACCCCTGAAGGTATTTAAGGAAAGGCTAGACATGGCACTTAACCCTAAAGTCTAGTTGACAAGGTCAAGGGTTGGACTCAATGACATTTGAGGTTTTTTCATACTTAAATGGTTTTGTTAATATATGATCTCAGCACAGACTAAACAGAAGGCCATCTCTTCAGAACAGCAGATTACATCTTCCTATTGGGAGAAAATAATCACTGCAGCAGAACCACAAGTACAAGTATCAGACTCTGCAAGATGGTAGGGTGGTTTACCAGCAGTTTAGCTATATCTCAGGATGTATTTGCTTTCATATCAAGATATATTCTGTTGTATCTCGAAGTATGTACTAGAAACAAGTGCAAATATCACTGTCAGCACCAAATGGTGCAAAAATGCAATCCAAAGACTGCACGTGGCCCTCAGCCTAAGAATAATGCCAGAGACATGAGAAAAACTGGTAATCTGGTGTGTTTTGTTCCCTGTCACCTGAAGATCCTGGGCCTGACATCTGGGTAAAAGCCACCAAGTGCCTGGCTGCTGGTGGGATGGGTGGAACACATCTGGAACAAGAGCCTGGGCTCTTGACAGAAGGGTTTACATAAAACCCCTTTTCCCTTCTGTACAGTCACACATGAGTTAAAGACCTCATTTGGGACACACATTAAGGTTTGGCAGAATGAAAGAGCAACCCTCTACCCCATGCTAGAGATCAGAACTAGGGTATTTAAATGGACGTTTCCACACAAATTTATGTTGTCTCAAATGACAGAAGAGACTGTTGCTACTCAGGGCATGCCCTCTCCACTAATGAGCACAGAAAAGCCTAAAAGTAATAGGCAAGGATGTTTTACTGTGCTCCATTTGACCGCTGCTATGCTATTACCTTTATAATAACTTCAGTAAATGTACAAACAGCATCTACCTTGCAAGTCCTTTTACTGTTGCGATTATATTCCTGGCTACCATTTTCAGCAGAGAAAGAAAATATGTACTGCAGATATAATTAATCTTAAAAGTTGAAAATCTCTAAGAGAAAAAAATGATTCACGAAGAATCATTAAAGTACTGTCTTCAAGTCAATGAAGATACTGAGAGCTTCAACAGGACATTCAATAAGATTTCACATTAGCAAACCTAAAAATGATTGTCCAGGCTAACATTGAAGGAGACAAAAAGACAGAATTGTTGCCATCTTCTTCAAAGTGTATTACAGAAAATGAAAATGATCCAAGGAAAGCTAACATTTTATTAATGTAAATTCATCAAATATGGAAAAGAAAGATGACAGAAAGTTGCCAGGACCTATGATAAACGTGGAAGTGTTCCGTTTCATTACTGTTGATGTAAAATTGATCCAAGTCTAAATTTAATTGAAAATAATAATTGTGAAATATGAAGCAGTATACCAGGTCAGGTCTAACATGACGATAGTTCTAAGTAGTAGTCCTTAAAAACTGAGGATCTGAGCATATGATAGAAAGAAATATTTCTGTGACAGCATCACAATCAAAGGACATGGTGTCTTTAAAACACATTTGTTTCCATGGTTCTACTCTGGTCTATAATGCTGCCTGCTTCCTTAGATCAGCATCTCTTATAGTCATTGTAGCCATCTGCTGTACAGCTGGAAGGTAAAGAGATCAGGTTAAAATGCATGCCCCAGTTCAGGTAAAACAGACTGAATCTCATCCTGCTGTCAGCCACCAAACAACAAAGCAAAGAAAATATTTCTACACCAACAATTATAGATCAAAGTAAAACAAGTAGTCAGTACTGGAGATCTAAGTCGGGATATAATCAGTGCAGTCCTTTGGTTGGTATAAATGCATCCTACAAAGACTAAGCTAGGCAAGCCAGGGTAAATCATATGTTCAGCCTGCCTGGAACTGTGTGTCACTTCTGAGAGAAATGCAGTTGAGGGTCAAAGCATATTAAATCATTTGCCTCTGGAGTATCTTTCAACAGCAATGCTGATGGTGCCATTTGTGACAATGCTTCTTGCGGGTTACAAATGAACGTTAAAAGTCTGAAATTTTATCTTCAGTTTTATTGAGTACCCAGGAGACTGGGTGATTGTTTGGGCTCAGGAGTCCACAGAACTGTGTTTGTAATATCATGAAAATGGACTTTAAATAAAAAATATAAAATACTGAAATTTGCTTTTTTTTTGACAGTCTAATTGAAAGCACCAGAAGGAAATTTCTGGGGACTTATCAATACTTCAGCAGTTGGTGACAATCAGAGTCAGCAATTCTACTACAAAATTACTATGAGTAATTTTTTTTTTTTTTTTTTTTTTTGCATATCTACAAGGTAGGTTCATAAGTCAACATACAAGAGTAATGAAAAAGGAATATGCAATTTTATATAATTTTAAAACACCATGTTTATTCTATTGGTTTGGTTTGGTTTGGTTCCTTTGCTTTATTTCTTCTGATCTGAATGCCAAAAGGATATACCACGATGGTACATAGTGTTCTTTTTGATTGTCTTTCTATGGAAAGAATGGAAAGGACCTGTAAGAGGAATTTTGCCCTGTTAGCAGATAGTGGTAGTAAAGTTTGAAAACATGATGGTTGTTTAAAAAGCTACCCAGACAGAAAGGAAAACACAGAATAATTGTATGCAAATAAGAAAATAAATTTTATATTATTTTATGGAAAATAAATATTTTTTATGTTACATGTGATAATTGAAACTATTTATAGCATAATATTAGCAGATCAAAACATCTAAGAAGCAAACGTGACATTGTGTATTAGTAAAATATATAATCTGTGAAGAGAAGGGAACAATTTATCAGGTTGGTTGTACAGTGAATAATAACATATTTGTAATAAAGTAGGAATTACAGATTATAAATGCTCATAAAATACCTTCATTACAGAAAACTGTTATAATTATTCTGACTCACTTTGCACTAAATAAAAAAAAAAAGACAAGACATTCCGGCAAGATATTGGAAGAGAGAAGAATCCAAGGGCACTTCCTTTCAAGCATGACAATCAAAAAGCAAATACTTAGCTCATTTGTACATGGGTTTGGTATGCCAAGAGAAACCAAAGACATGTAAGGTACTCAGGAGTCTGTTCACTGACATTACTGAATCTAGGTTAAGCTATTCAGACACTTGGAAAAGATCTTTGCAGACTGTGGGTAATAGGCTGTGGTGAGACAAAGAAGACATCTTTAGAGTCTCCCAACCCAGAAATCAATACAAGTTGTGTGAACAAGAGAGAGATGCACAAATACATTTTAGAGCTTTAAAACAGCTAACTCCTCAGCTGATATATGGAAGTAGAGATGAAGTTTCACTACCACAAAATGTGTTCTCATAAAAATCTATTCTACAAAGTGGTTCTTTCCTTTCTTTCTGAAAAAGACATAATTTTAGTTATCTTCACATTTCAGTCCCTCCAAATTAGTTTTTCATTGTGCTTTTAAAGTTTAAAACAAGGTCTGTTAAAATCAGCATGAGTTTTCAACTGCAGAAAATCCAGAACGCATTCTATTAATTTTTACAGATTTCCACTGAAATTCTTTAAAAGTTCACCTGTGTATCTAAATGGGAATAAACTATGCATGTCATTGGCACTTGGCTGCATCTGGATGAGTACCATTAAGACTGGAGAAAAGAGCCATGTTCTGCTTCAGCTGCAGGCCCACCATTTTTCCTGACCAGATTCCGCTCTGGTCAAGCTGACAGAATTGAGTTTATCTCCATGTCTATATGATGAAGTAAAGAGAAGAAAATTTACCTGACAGTCTGCTTCCATTCTCCTAGGAGTCAAACCTTTTGTGGTAATAAGCAAAGCAGGGACCCCAGGCAGGTAGAAAGGATACTCTTTATTGCCAAAAACCTGGCCTTTTTAGCCATTTATCAGTTTACACAGTTTTAAGGCACAAAAAGCCCAAGTCAGCCAACCACTACACACCACGATGTGGACACAGGGTTGTCAGGCAGCACGTCTCTCTATTCCAGCTAAGTCAATCTCCCACAGTTCCCTTCTACTTAGCCTTAGTAACAGGCTGGAGCCATGTTACAAGGCCTTCCCTTTATAAGGCCTTACATACCTTACAAAAACCAACACAAATTTTCAAAAGGCAAAGAAACTCTGTTGAATTCTTTGTCCTGTTCTGTGCCTGAATGGATTGGTTCTCATTTTCCCAAGGCAGCAGTTTGCAACAATCAAAATACAACTACTAGTCATCAGACTCTTCCAGCACTTTTGATTATTTTTCCTCAGTTCAGCAGATCTGCACTAACCTCACTGAGGGGTCGTCCTGTTGCTCCTCTAAAATTTATCAATTTCTTCACACTTTCTGTCATGCTAAAGGTACAGATTTTGTTGAGTTTCTTTCGTGGAGAGGCCAAAGCTAAACCAACTCCTACTGTAGACATAGTATGCATGATCAGGGGAGTGCAGCCTTCTCTCCTGATACCATTCCTTTCCATCATACTCCATTTATTTTTAAGTGGACCTACAGTGATGTTCAGTGACTCTGACTGACAGTGTGTCTTCTTCACTTGATTCAAGTCTTTGGGGAGATAAATTTGTACTGCTAGCATACACATTGCCTGAAGCTGTGGAAGACACAGATGCCAGTCATCTGTTTGGCTACATTCCCTCATTGGGAAAGACTTTTCTAAGCTGTGGAAACTTACCAAGACTGTTTAGTGTATATTAATTTTTTATTGCACAATATCTCTGTGCTTTAGTGTACAGAAAGAGTCATATTCTTTTCTTGTGCTTCAGCTGCCTCCATCTGTCTTAGAAATTGTGCCAACTCAGGACAATAGTCAGTGGGACTAAAGTGAGTATTGAAGTTTAAGTGCTTAAAACAGCTGGAGAAATCTGCATGTTTGAGCATTCACAGCCAGTAGTCCTGAGGGAGCCTGGCAGGTGGAAAAGGGCCAGAAGAGCCTCCTGGAGAATCTAGCACTACAGCTATGCTCACATCTATGATGTGATTTTGACTTGATATATGACTCAATAAATCAGTAGCAGACTATGGTGCAGAAATGACTGCACCAAGTGAATGCCTGTGTAAATCCTGGGATAATTTGAGACAAATTTTAAAAATATCATCTGTGCAGAGATTTTTTTGTGCAATTTTTCCTCTTAATCACTAGTGAAATTTGACTGAACTTGATGAAATCAGGGCAAAGATGTTTTAATCCAGTCATCCAGTGTGCTATGTGTGCTCTTTCTCCCTCACTGTCTTAGTTTGGAAAGACAGGTACCTGTCAGGGAAAACTGGAGTTTCCCTTGGAATGGAGAATCTAAAAACACCCTCCGTCCAAATTATTAAAATTTTGCAATTATGAGCTTTCTGGCAAAAATATGGGAATAGGAATAACAGTTCTTTACCAAGAATATTAAAAATACAAATGCATTAGTATGAAAAAAAATCCAAAAAACAAGCAAACAAACAAAAGTTCTAGAAAACCCTGACAGAGTCAGAGATACAACCTGACACCCTGTTGTCAGGGTGTTGGAAGCAGTCCAAATAAGTCCTCCTGGAATGACAGATGTTGTTCTGTGGAGTAGAGATGATCCTGTAGGAAAAGGGTCCAGTTATGGCAGGATAAGTCTGGTCTTCCTCCAAGAATTTAGCAGAAAACCAGCTACTTGGTGTTTCTACATCTCAGTTTTTATCTTGGTAGGAACGGCTGGCTCCCCCCTCACTGGGTGGAGCATCTCACAATGGGATGGTGCAATGTGTCACGTCACTGGTGAGCTTCAATGGCCCATTAACAGAAGATACGTGCCCCCCGGCACTCTCCCAGGGTGGACAGTGGTGAAAGAGATAAGGAATACGCCCCACCTGGGTTTAACAGCTGGCCCACTGTCAGAAGGCATCCACCCTCCTCCCCCCTGGATTTACAAGAGATAAAGAAAAAAAGAAACCATCTCCCAGCTGGTTTCAACAGATGAAATAGAATACACTTTTTTTTTTTTTTGGTTACATAACCCAAGACACTCACCCTGTGCAACACCTCTGTGTTATGCCTGGGGCAGAATAATCCATATGTACCCCATATTTCACTAGTGTTATATCTGTTGTGTAGAATATGTCAAAAAATGTTCCTTTTAGGCGCTGTCTGTCAAATGCTGTACTCAAACTGTGTCAAATTGCCATTGAATGTTGAAATGTTGAATGTTGAATTGTGAAAATTAAGACTGGTCATTTCCCACCTACTGAGTAAGTATACAGTCTCCTCTAGTTCTACTGTATCATAGAGCAAACATAATTAATTCTATATGATAAAATTAGTTTTACTGTATCTTTCCCTTCTGCAAGAATTTGTAGGGACGTGTTTTGAAGGTAAAAATGTTGGTGAAGTCTTAGCTTTTACAAAAACAATTCAGCATTGAAATAAGAGAAACCCAAATATTTTGTTCAGACTAATTTGTACATACTCTGCAAAAAACAAGAAGTTTCAGTATTCTCATAATATATAAGGCTGGAAATCTACTTCCTGTTAGTCTAATGAATGATCTGGTTAAAAAGCCAAAAAGGATGTTGTGGAATTAGTTGTCATGAATCTACCTTTATATTCAGATGCAACCTACCTGAAGCAATCAGAAAGCTGGCATTACTGAGCCCTGGCAGCTTTTTATTTTTCTTCTTGAAGGACTGCATATTATGTATCAGCAGCATACTCTCATAAACTTAGCTTCAAAGCCTGTGATAGGAATCCCTTGGATCTACCTTAGGTATTCCTCCCTCTCTCCCTCCTTCCACTCACCAGCTATGGGTCCACAAGCTGTTTTTTTTAACAGGTTTCAAATTTGCCATAAGCACCAATGGCTGGGGCCATGCCTACAGCTCTCACCACAAAACCACAAAGTGCTTCCTAGCTTCTTGGTGAAGAGCTCAGAAAATTTAACATCTGCAAACTTCAGTTATGAAAATACACAGGTCACACAATTTAGATGTGATCTTTCAATGACCGAAGTTTTGTACCTGATTTGGTGCTTATTGCAAATTTGAAACCTGTTCAAAAAAATAGCTTGCCATTTGATTAGCCCTCTTAACTCATGTAAGGAAAACAGAACAGTGCAAAGTGGGTGCTATAAAAACATCGGAAAGTTATGAATGGATAAATAAATATATTAGTTTGCTCTTTAAAATTTAAGAAATTTGTACATAAATCCTTTGGAAAACACTTCTTGGAATATACTTAAGCCACATTTCTGTTACAAAATTCTCTTACGGCTACAGCCCTGTTGTCAGGGTCAACAGGAAATTTCAGGACAATAAAAATAAACAAGGGCTTAAAATTACAATTATTTACAAATGTCTAAATTTAGACATTCAAGACCACGTCTATGAACCCAGCTAAGGATAATCTCATTATTAAAACTATTGCTCAGCTTCCTGCCTCACCACTGCAAGAAAGCATGACATTGCTATTTGCAAGCAGTCTGTAGTAAAACTTAATTTGATATGGTAGCTCTATCTGACTGGCTAATTATAGGTAAAGATCTAAAGGATCTTCAAGAAGTCATTTATCTCATTTCTGACAAATACTATCCTAAGCCCCTTGAAAATACCTCCAATATTATGTATCTAAGAGAATATTCCTCAGTATTCAAGATAGCTGATCAATCTAGTTCAAATCCCACAGACCCCCATTTCATTATGGAGTTGTGAGTGCTACAAAAGTGGACTGCTTCATAACTGAATGCCCAATCATGTAAACCCTGATAAAAAACCTGCAAGGCTCTCAGCTGGCAAATTCCTCTGACATCAGACAGACTTTCTGACAGACAGCAACTGCTCTTTCACACCACTATGTTTCTCCACTGTATTTCTTAAGGCTTAACATGTATTATTATGTTTTTAAAAATAATGACCATTCCCTCAGCAATCATTGTATACTTCATTTTATGTACTTTAAGAAACAGCAGTAGAGACAAAATGGGACTTTTTCAAGTTTCACTAGAGTTTTCAATGCAAAATTCTTTCCATATTTTTCTACTAGATAATTAAAAGGCAATACATTTTTATCTTTTCTTCTATGTTTTGACATACATGCATAAATTTATGGACAAAACTAGCTGTAAACACACAGAAGTGTACAAACTATAGAAGACTGAACCCCCAATTTAACAGATCAAAAGGTACTCTGTTTCATTATAGCTGTGAACATAACTGATAAAAGGCTATCAGAAACATGGAAAAACAGGAAAGGAAACATATTGGTTCCTGCAATCTCAGGATGTCACTTTCGTGCCTTTGGGATCTAAGTCAAATTTAGATCATCAGTGGATTTCCTGAGTAAACTGACATTGTGCTTCTTTCCCTGTAGTAGGTTGACCCTGGCTGGGTGCCAGGCACCCACCAAAACCTCTATATCACTCCCCCCCCCCACAAATGGACAGGAAAAGAAAATAAAACAATGAGTGAATAGCTTGAGATAAGACCGGGAGAGATCACTCACCAAATATTGTCAGGGGCAAAACAGACACAAATTAGAGATAATAATTGAATTTATTACTAACAAAATTAGAGTATGATAATGAGTAGTAAAATGTGATTTTAAAGCACCTTCTTCCCACCTCTCCCTTCTTCCCAGCTCTGCTGCTTTATCCCCAGCAGCACAGAGAGAAACACTGAGGGGTGGTTGTGGTCAGTTTATCACACCGTTCCTGCTGCTGCTCAGGGAGAGGAGTCCTTCCCCTGCTCCAGTGTGGGATCTCTCCACAGGAGACAGTTCTCCATGAACTTCTGCAATGTGAGCCCATCCCATAAACAGCAGTTCTCCTTGAGCTGCTGCAATGTGGGTCACCCNATCGTTATCTGGCCACAACTACACATGCACAATATTTTTTTTTTCTCCTTAAATCTGTTACCATAGTGTTAGTGCAGGAAAACATATAACCACACG
>VXBR01004483.1:16629-44302 GCA_013400215.1 Cisticola juncidis
GGACAGAACTGAGATAATGAAGAATAAACAACCTTGGAAACTGCACTGGGGACTCAGCCTGTCTGCTCTGGCTCTGGTGTGAAACACTCAGGGCAGAGAGAAGATGAAAAACCTGATTACCCCAGGGAACAGCAACCCCGAGGAAAATCTCAGGGAACAGCAACCCTGAGAAGGGCCCAGGATGGAGGCACCATCCTCCAGCAAATTCCCATCCTGGAGGGGCATGGAGCTCCTCCCTGATCGCTCCCACAGCTCCAGTAGAGGCAAAAGCTCAGGAAAACCTCCCTCCCCTCCTGCTCCTGCCCTCACCTCCACCACGAAGGTGTCAATGATGTTCTCCTGAGGTACAAACCAGTGCTCCACCTCCTCTCTGCTCATCACAGGGGTCAGGTGGAACTGCCTCAGGTACTCGGTCAGGAGCTTGTGCACAGCAGAGATGTCCTTGTGCTCCATGGGCCGCAAGCCGGGAGTCTTGGGAGTCTGCAGAAAGTGGGACAGGTTGTTTTGTTGCTTGCACAGTGGTTTTTGTCACCCAAGGGCTCTCCAAGGAGCAGCACAGACACTCTCTGCTTAGATCAGCCCATTTTCAGCCCCCCAGCCCTGTGGGGCCAGCGAAGGATGGATGTGATCAACAGATGGCAAAGATCACAGAGAGCACAGCACGTCCCAAATCCCCAAGGGATCCCCAATACCAGGTCAGGTCCCACTGGGAGTGATCTCCTACCCTCTAATGACACAGAATCTGCCTCCCTCCAGCTTCCTGTTCCCACTTAGAGAGGGCATAGGCTGGAGATGTATCCCAGGCTCCACAAGATGTTATTTTATTCCCAGTTGGCCTCAATTACTATTCTAGGGTTGGGATGGCTCAGCAAGCCCAGATCTGCTCTGGGCCTGAGTTTCTGTGCAAAAACCAGTAGCTCCAGCCCAGCAACTGGTATCTGTGTGGCTGTGGGAGGCAGGAGCTGGGAGCTGCCCAGCATGAAAGCAGCATTTTCCACCCTGAAGGGGCAGCTCTGGCTGACAGAAAGGAGCCAACAAGGTCGGGGAGGGTGGTGGCAATTTTAATGCAGTTTGTTTGTTTTTTTCCTCTTCCATCTCCAGCTGGGCAACTTCCCCAGCAGGACAACTGCAGTGCCAGAAGTGATCAGTGTGACTGAAGAATGAGGGACTAACTCGATCCAAGGTCACACTGAGGCTGTGTTTGGACAGATGAAGGCTGTCACATCTGCCTGCTTGTTTTACCAGCACGACAGGCTGACTCACCAGCAAACAAAAGCTCACAGGGTCCTCTAACTGCAAAAATTTGCCCTTAAAATGCAGGTACCCAGGCAAAAATACATAAAGATTAAATAAAGCACAACTGCTTGACAGAGTCATTTACTACATGGAGCAAACCCTGGGTTGTCAGAGTCCAGGACATCCCTGTGGCCACCCTGGAGGGTTTGGAGACCGGACAGGGGGTCTGGGATCTGTACAGGGGGGTCAGAGCCTCACACAGAGCCCAGGAGGGCACTGCCTCTGATCCCTGCCATGGCAGGGAATACTCACATGTAAGAAGAATCACAAACCCTAAGAATTTAAAAATAAGTAGCAGCTAGTTTGTTATAGAATATAAATATAGAAATTAGGATTCTTAGCATATGGGGGTGAAGAGACAAGATGGAGGAATTGGGGAGTGGCCCCTGTGCTCCTTGTTCTTGCTCTCGTCCCCCATCTTTTGCTGAGTTGGATTTTAGAGATTGGTTTAGAGTAGAAATGCCATGTTAGCATAGGTAGTGGGCATTGGTAAAATTCTGTCAATAAAAAGTGCATTTTGGACAGTGGTTGGGTCAGGGGTGCTGTACATGAGGTGTGGGGCTCTCTGACCCGCCCAGTCCTGCTCTGCTGGGGATGCCCTTCAAAGCTGGACAAGAACTGAGAGATAATTTAGAATAAACAGCCTTGATAACACTGCTGGACTCAGCCTGTCTGCTCTGGCTCTGGTGTGAAACACCCAGGGCAAAGAGAAGACTGAAAACCTGATTGCCCTGGGGAACAGCAACCCCAAGGAGAATCTCAGGGAACAGCAACCTTGGGGAAGACTGTGATACCCCGGGGAACAGAAACCCCGAGGAGAATCTCAGATAAAAACAATCCTGAGCCTGGGTCTCCAGGCAGAGGACTTGACCTCGACCAGGACATTTGTGCCTCTCCCCTTGCCCAGGGAGGAGCAGCTCCTGCCCCTGCCCTGGCACCCACCTCGGGCAGCCGGTAGAGCTTGGTGGTGCGTTGCATAGTCATGTTCCTGCTCAGGTGGGAGAACTTCACCTCGATGAGCTTGCGAGGATTCAGGGAGCGGTGCCAGTACCTGTGGGAACACAGGGACACTGGGACACTCGTTCTGGGCTGCAGGGGCACGAGGTTCCCTTGGCTGCCCCAAGAGAAACACGGTTCTGAAGTGATTGTGCTGCCAAAGCTTCCTCTCCTGTGTGGCATGAGCAGCTTTAGCAAAGCCACTGCACTTAATCCTGGAAGGACAAACCTGGCTGGGATCTCTCCCATCCCAGGGAGTCCCACAGGCTCTGCTGGCCACAGAGGGGACCAGCAGGGGGAGCAGCAGGACACAGCAGCCTTGTGTCACTTTCCAGGGAGGTGGGTCACACTCTAAAGGGTTTTCCTACAGGAGAACTCCGGGCTTCAGGCATCCTTACACGCCCTTGAAAAAACCAGGCCAAGCTGCCCAGCCTGGGAAGGGAAGGTCTGCAGACAGAAATGTTGGGAGAGCCACACACACTCACCTGCAAGTCCCCACAGGCTTTGGCAGCACCACCCCTGCAGTGTAAACAGCCTGGAAGATCCCCTCTAGGTGCACCCTCCGCGTGATCTCACGGATCAGAACCGGAGCCACCCGTTTGGAGCGCAGCTTTTTGTGGACACACAGGAAGTTTATCTCCACCATCTTCTTCTCTCTTAGGGAGGAAACAATGCAGAGCATGAGGTTTGACTGTCCTGACCTGGGAGGATCAGAGCAACACCCTGGGGAATCCACCTCCAAGCCTCTTCAAGGGAATGAGGAGTCAACACCTCAGGGAAGGGGCAGGGGCTGGGTTTGGAAAACGCTCCCTTAAGCTGTTACCCAGGGATTCCCAGGGAAAATGGTCTGAATCTGTGCCAGGGGAGGGTCAGGTGGCATATTAGGGAAAGGTTCTTGCCCCAGAGGGTGGCTGGGCACTGCCCAGGGAATGATCACAGCCCCAAGGTTGCCAGAGCTCCAGGAGAGTTTGGACAATGCTCCCAGCAATCCACAGGGTGGATTGTTGGGCTGCCCTGTGCAGGGCTAGGACCTGGATGATCCTTGGAGATCCCTTCCAGCTCAGGATATTCTATGATTCCACATCTCCATCTAGCCCTGGATGATTTCTGTAAGCCAGAGCTCTAAGTTAACCTACCTCATTGAGGAAAAGAGCTTTCACAATGGTAACTGCAAGATGTCCCTGCTCAGAACCTCCCTTCCAACCCTTAAATAACCCCCATCTTCCCCTCCAAGCAGCAAAACATCTCCAAACTGAAGGCTGCAGGTCTGGCTGGGGAGGACAATGTAGCCAGACCCTTTCAGCACCCTCACAAAGCCCCAGGTGTCAGCAAGGGGCAGGATGAGATGAGAAATGCAGCACTCACGTGTCATAGATGTGGATGGTGGCTGGAATTGCGCTGATAAATCCCACCAGCTTCTTGCTGGACACCACTCGGACCCCACAGTGCCACTGGGGCAGCCAGCCTGGAGGACGCAGTGCCCTGGGGAGGGGACACACCTCAGCAGTCACCTCCCACCCATGGTCCCTGGTGTGCCTGCTCCTGCCTCCCACCCTGCCCCGGGACACCCAAGGGATGAGAGGGTGACAGTGATGTGACTGCTGGGATCCAGGGCAATTCCTGCACCCCACAGCCAGTCCTCACTAGGGGCACAGGAGGGAATCTCTGTTCCTCAATTCAGGAACACCCTGAGGAAACAGCAGCTCTGCTGTAACAGCACCCCAAAGGCAACTGCTGGCAGCTGCCTTCATCCCACAGCTCCAGGACACTGGGGAATTCCTCAGCTACTGGGATTTTCACAAACACTTAAAGAATCAAACCAAAGAGGAAAAAACTCCACTTTTAAGCTCCTGCATCTTGAAGAAGCCAGAGGCAGGCAGGGCCGTGTGACAGCCCCTGGGACACTGTACACAGTGACAGATGGGGAAGGGACATTTCAGGAAGAAGGGGAATGGGATAAGCAGAGGCAGCTGCAGCCCTGTCACTGGGATCAGGCCTGTCAGCCTCCCCCAGCCCCTGCCCTGCCCTCCTGGTGCCACTCACCACAGCAGGAACTCGGGGGAGTAATCGAAGCGGAACATGTTGTCATCGTCCTCCACGTAGTTCTCATTGAGCAGTGTGTAGAGCTCCTTCAGCTGCAACAGCACAAAGCAGGGAGGTTCAGGAGGTTAAGGAGGTTGCTCAGCCATCAGCTGACCCCAAACAGGACCCTGAACACCCCATGTGTGGCCACAGCACTGGGGCACCGTGTGCAGCCATGCCCCTGCTGCTGGCACATGTATCACACAGAGCAGGGGGAGCAGCAGGGCACAGCAGCCTTGTGTCACCTTCCAGGGAGCTGGGTCATGCTCTGAAGGGTTTTCCTACAGAACTATGGGCTTCAGGCATCCTTACATCCCCTTGAAAAACCAGGCCAAGCTGCCCAGTTTGGGATGGGTAAAAGGGAACTGCAGTGGGGGAGTCAGACCCACCCAAACCCAAGGAGATGATGTGACAGAGCCAGAGCATCCCCTGCTGTGTGAAGGACACGTTTCCATCCCCAAAACCACCTCCAAGAGCCCAAACATTGCACTGCCAGCCAAGACACTCCAACATGCACTCACTGAGCTGCCTGTACTCACCACACCTCTGTCCCCCAGGTCCAGGGCATCCCAGGTGAAGCCCTGGGGCAGGGTGTAGGGCTCCTGGCGGATGTTGTCCTTGTCTGGCTCCACTGGACCATGGGTGTTCACCACCTCTCCTGGAAAACACAGCAGGGGCCATGAGGAAATTTCTTGCCTGGATCACAAATCAACACCACAGAGGCAGAGGTCTGCAGGGAAAAGCTGCTCCCCAGCAAAAAGGGACTCAGCCTGTTTATTTCTTTTCTTTTTATAATTTTGTGGATTGGTGTTGCGAGAAAGGAGCAGAGCATCAAGCAGGCATCAATATGATTAGGTTTGATCTCTGATCTCCACTTTATTCTTGGTATATTCTTTTTATCAGGTTACAGAGAGGAAAGCAAGCACAGCTAAACAGTTGGTGATTGGCTAAAAGTACATATATAATATACATTAAATGATTGTTCATTGGGCCACGTTATTTGGCATTTAGTTTACCTTTTGTTCTACCTTATGAATAGCATTCTGTTTTCTACATCCATGAGAAGGCCTAACAAGTTGTTACACATATTCAGCATCCCTGCAAGGCACACTAAATTATTACAATTGCTACTTTCTTACTAATTCAAGGCCTTCAAGACCAGCACAGGAACAGCACAGACTCTCACACTGTTCCTTGGTAGCAGGGATTGTTCAAACCTCCCATTAATAAATCATGACCTCGCTCTTCTAAAAATTCCTCTACAGATTGGCTTCTGGGGTTACCATCCCTTCACCCCACTGGCCAGAGCAGCTGTCAACCAACATTATTTTCAGGCTGGAAATCTGTAAGCAAGGACAGTGAACAAAAACAAGAAAGGTTGTTTATATTCCAAAGTGTGAGAAAGTGAAAAACTGACTTTTAATATTGTACAGTAACTAAAGAACTGACTCCATCTTATAAACAAATAGAAGGCTTTGAAAAATCTCAGAAAAACCAGGGCAACAGAAGTTCTCTACTGTGTGAGGCCAAGCCTCCACATCAGCTCAGTCTGGTGTCCAAAGTGCCTCATGTCTCCTGAAGTGGCAGACAGGGATTGGCACTTCACCCACCCAGTTTGGGATATGGCAGAGAATCAAATCTCCTTCCAGGGCAATGGTGGAGCCCCTTGGGTGGCCAAACAGAGCCACAGCTCCCTCCTGCAGCTCCTCATGTGATGCCTGATCCCTCCCCATCCCCACAGTCCCAGCCTGGGCCAGCACTTTGGGACAGTGATCTCCTGCCAGCTCTGGCCACTGCCACTTGGCAAGTGCCAGGCTTTCCTGCCCACTGTGCCTAAAGAAGAGCTGCAGTGAACAACACAACTTTTGTTGTAAAACCACTGACTCCTAAAGGCCCTGATTCAGCCAGGAGATGTCAGCCCAGCAGCATCACTTCAGTACTGCCAAGAAAAGCAAGTTGTGCCAATCAGGAATTCCCTTAAAAAGGCATTGAAAAGGTTTCCAAGCAATGGGGAGGTGATAAAAGCTCAAAGCAAAAATTTCCCCCTTCACACCCACCCCAGGCAGCTTCCAGAAATGCTCACCTCTGGCTGCCCTCCCTGTTTTGAGTAGGTGCTGAACTGTTCTGAGATCTGGCCCCAAAAATCTCACAGCACTTCTGTTATCCAGCCTTAAATAGCCCCATGTCCCTAATGCCATGTGCCAGAGCATGCCAGGACCACGAGGAGAGCTGGGACAGGGCACGGGGGTGACAGCCAGGCACAGCCAGGGCACAGCCACCACCGAGCTGCTTTGTGCCTCCCACTCCCCAGGAGACACCTTCTACCCTTTCCCCAGGGTTTTCCCAAGCAGAAATGATATTTCCCACGTCCAGAATCCTTGGAAAAAATATTTCCTGAGTGTCCTGGGTGCATCTCCCCATTGCTCACTGCAGAACAGCTCACTGAGTTTTCCAGCCTCACCAGCCTCTGTGGCTCATGTTCTGTTTTTCTCCTTGTCTGGTTTAGTTGGAACAGGCCAAAAAAAATCCCCAAAATGGCATATTTGGGGGAAAACTGGTTCTGGCTCTTGCCAGTAGCACCTGCAGGAGCGGGCTGGCCTCTCCCCTGGTGTGCAGTTCAAACCCCAGTTTGTTAAATATTGAGATCTCTGCTGTCTCACAGGACCATGTGCCATCTCACTGGGGTTTTCCCAACTTAAAGCTGAGACTGTGGCTCCCAGCAAAGTTTTTGAGACCCAAAAAGGCCTCAGAGTGGCGTGGACAACATGGAATGGGAATCAAACCCTGCATCTGCAGCAAAAGGGACACAAACCCATCAAGGGAAATACTGAAGAGCAGCAAATTTGAAGTAATGGCAAATTTTGGATAAATCTAGAAACTATGGGCTTGGACTCACTCTCTAGTTCCCCTGAACTCTAGGGGATGCAGATAGGGAGAGATTAAAATAAAATTATCCCAGGCACCCCAATCAGCCTAGGAATGGGTGCCCTCCAGCCAGGCAGCTCTCCTGGCACATCTGCTCTGAGAGCTCCTGCCACACTGCCACAGCCTGTCAGGAGCAAGAAAAAGGGCTGGAGCAAGGACCAGAGCTGGGAAGCACCACTGGGGTGTTCACAGGGGGAAGAGGGGGCCAAAAGATGGGGCTCCCCATCCTTAGATGCTCATGGCAGCTTGGAGATGCTCTGATGTTTGTGCCTCCCCTCTCCTGGCTCAGCTGCAGCTCCTCCCGTGCCAGAGAGGGATGAGAGCCCAGCAGGGCAAGGATGGGGCAGCTCAGCACTGGAGCTGCTTCCCAAAGCTGCTCCCAGCCCCATCCAGCCCCAAATCACCCCAAGTTACCTCCCACACCAAGGATCCCTGTCTGGGAGGCTCCCCAGGAGGGGACAGCTCCGAGTTCAGAGGATGTGGATGTACCCTTGGGTACAGAGGGCTGGGGAGACCCAGCTCCTGGGATTAAGGGGTGCACAAATGCAGGAGGCATCAGATCAGACATCTGAAGTGGTTCCTTGTCCCTCTGTACCCCCTGAAGTGCTTGCACAGCTCTTCAGACCCTCCCTGTGCACTTAGCCCACGTTGCTGAATGGTGGAGAAGTGGTTTTGGTGCCTTTGAAGCCCAGGCAAGGCAGGGACTCACTTGGTGGCCACAGATCAGCATCTCCAGGCTTCTCTGAGGGCTTCTTGGGGACCACAAAGCCCCCCCAGGGCCCACAGGACATCAAGAGGCTGCACATACCTAACTTGGGCACTGGCTGTGTGTCCCAGAACTGATAGCTCCTCTTGCTGGCCTCCTCCATGGTTTTGGCAGGGCCCTGCCCTACAGAGAAGAGCTCGATGGCTTTTTGAATCTCCTGGATCCTCTCAGCAGGTAAAGAGTTCACCTGAGGGCAGAAAAGGAGGGTGGAGAGACAAAATGAGTAAGCTGAGCCACCAGGGATGTATGTAGGCTCCTCCAGGAGCTGATCCTGTCGTGACAGAAAAGGGAGGGCAGGCAGGAGCCTCCCATCCTCAAACCCTGACAGGATGGAGGAACCTTTCCCCAGCCACCTGCACTCACCTAGATCTGGCTTCTAGGCACTCCTAGGACAAAGGGCATGGAAGAATCTTCTGAAAATGCTTTAAGCTTCAGGTAAAGTGGGTGCAGTGAGCCCCAGGAGCAAAACTCCCCACCTGACATCCTGCACAGACTGATGGATCAACCCACACCCTGCACTCGGGATTCCCTCAGTGGCTTTTCCTTCTCTCTCACTGTTCAGCCTCCCCCCTCTAAGCTGGATCTGTATCCACAAACTGCAGCTTCCAGAGGAGTCCCTGGACACCAGGGACTGGGACAAGACAGAGAGGTTGAGTCAAGATGAAAGACACTTTCATCCTCCTCTTCCTCAGGCTCTGCACTGAATTCCCAGCTCCTCTCTGATCCCTGAGGAATTTAGCTGGAAAAACACAAAGCCCCAGTTTAAAGCTCTGCACACTCAGATGCACAAAATATTCAAAATATTTGGATGGGAACTGGGCATCGGACAGAAAACAGCCTCTGCTGGTGTGTGTCCTCTGCCACAGGACCAGAGGGGACAGGAGGGCCAGGAGGGTCACACCCTGTGTGTCCCACGCTGCTTCCAGAGTCACTGACTGCTGGAGAGGGTCAGACAAAACCCAGAGGGATCACACAGACCCTGCTCTCCCCAACTGCTCTTCTTGTGATCAAGAAGATCCCCACCAGCAGATGTCACTGCCATGCTGCTCCTCAGCCCCAGAGCTGGCAGGTGGCACCTCCTGTCAGGGAGGAATAACCTGGAGGTGCCAGCCTGACCCTGGAGCTGCCTGGGATACCCAGCCAAGGGCTGCATTATCCCTGGAATGCTCTGCAAACCCTTTCTGCACCAACAGCAATTCCCATACGTGGAGCCACGCTGGGAAATCACTCTAAATCTGAAGTTTTTTTAGCAACTAAGTGCCCAAAACCAGGGCTGGGAACTCTTTCCTTGGCCTAAGTAACCCTGGGGAGGTTTGGGATGGGGCTGGCTGCTGTGGGGGAGCCAAAATTCCGGGAAGGGGTTGGGCACCTTCACTGGCTGGTCCTGAGCCTGGTCAGGCTGGTCTCCTCCTCCTTTCTCTTTCTTCCTTTTGGGTTTCTTTTTCTTCTTTTTGGCTCCGCTGTCATTTGCTGGACTCAGGCCCCTGGGGAATAAAAGAAACATCATTGGAGCCTTGGGGTTTTCTTTTGGGAGAATATTTGTTTGGTTTCTGAGGCACTCTAAAGAAAATGCAGGCTCCCTGCTGAGTCCAAGTCTCCAGGAAGGGGAATTCTCCATGCACAGAGCTCCCAAAAAGGGACCAGCACCAACCTCCCACCCCAGGGGTTTGCTGGGCAGTGGGGACTGTCCCCTGTGCTGCAGGTGACCCCATCCCCACTGGCACATCACCTGCTCTGCCACCTGTGCCCAAACCCACCCTGGGGAGTGCTGGAATGCCCAGATTTGGCTTTTTCCTCCTTTCCAAGCCCAAGGATTGATGTGGGAGCTGCAAACACTGCTCCAGCCCAGGGATAAGGTCCCACAGCAGGTTCAGGAACCACAGAGGACACTGGCCAAGGACACTGTGCCAAGTGTCACCTCACCTGCAGAGGTGATGCTCTAGGGAGAGGAGGCTGTTTATTGGCAAATTAATTGGAAAATTACTATATTGTTATGCTGGAGCTGGAAAATTGAGAATAAAGAGCAAATCTCTGGGAGTGCAGGGTGGGAAGTGCCTGCACCAGGGCACAGCTCCTCCCTCCATGGATGCAGGGCAGCCCTGGACATCCAGACCACAAATTCATCCCTGAACAGCTGCTGGTGTGAAACCCCTCAGTGAGCCTGGCCTTGGTTCCAGCAGCATCCTGATGGACAGGAGAGGTGCCTGCTCCCAGCACAGCAGATGGGATCTCATGATGGTGACCTCGTGATCCTGCATGGATGACCTGACACAGGACAGGCAATGCTGGGGGAGCTGGGAGCAGCCTCCAGCACTGTCAGGGTTCAGAGAAAATTCAACCCCAGAGAGGCTGGAGCAGGTCTGAGGAGGAATGGGAAGGATACAGGGCCAGGAGAGCTTTGCCAGCACATGAGGGGTCTCCTGTAAAGCTGTGGTCAGCAGGTGCCAGCACATGGCTCAGCTCTGTCCTGTCCCTCAGGACACAGCCAGGGCATTTGTACTGTTCAACAGAGGTGTCCCATTCTTTGCACCCCAAAACAACCCTGCACAACAACCCCACAGATCCAACCTGCCCAGAGGAACCAGCCTGCAATCTCCCCACAAAAGCACTGCTCACTTCTGCAGCAGTTCTATGTCTTTACCAAACACAAGATAGTGGTGAAGAGGGTGGAGCAGGAAAAAAAAAAGAAGAAATGTGCTGGAAAATATGCTGGAGCAGCATCCAATTATTTATTTTAGCAAGTCCAGAACAAGGAGGAGCTGGGAAGAGAATAGAGCTTGAAGAAATGCAAGGTGTCCCTGCCCAAATCTTCAAGGTCCCTTCCAACCCAACCACTCTGCAATCCCTGGGCTGAGCAGCAAGAAGGTTATAAAACCAGGGAACAGTGGATGGAGAAGTGTTTTTTGAGGGATGAAGCTGGGAGACGCCTGTGGATGTAGCACAAAGCCACCTTGGTGGGCTGCATGGCCCTGGGAGCAGAGAACCATGGTTTGCACGAAGCTTTTCCTCTGGATAAAACCTGAACAGCAGCAGAGACTCTGCAGACAGCACATGCTGGGGAAAAGGATTCCCATCTATCAGCAGAGATGGAACACCAGGAGATGGGAAGATTCCTGGCATGGGAACAAGCAGCAGTTCAGGGTGAGCTGCTCCACAAAAGGGGGTGAAGAGAAACCCCCTTTCTTCTCCAGAAGAGCATGAAGGGAGCAGGGGGAGGAGCAGGAGCAAAGCCACAGCTCTGAGGCCCAGCAGCTCTGAGGCCCAGCAGCTCTGAGGCCCAGCAGCTCTGAGGCCCAGCAGCTCTGAGGCCCAGCAGCTCTGAGGCCCAGCAGCTCCCAGGACCAGCAGCACCCAGGGACCAGCAGCTCCCAGGACCAGCAGCTCCCAGGACCAGCAGCTCCCAGGACCAGCAGCTCCCAGAACCAGCAGCTCCCAGAACCAGCAGCTCCAGGGACCAGCAGCTCCAGGGACNTCCCAGGACCAGCAGCTCCCAGGACCAGCAGCACCCAGGACCAGCAGCTCCCAGGACCAGCAGCTCCCAGGACCAGCAGCTCCCAGGACCAGCAGCACCCAGGACCAGCAGCTCCCAGGACCAGCAGCTCCCAGGACCAGCAGCTCCCAGGACCAGCAGCACCCAGGACCAGCAGCTCCCAGGACCAGCAGCTCCCAGGACCAGCAGCTCCCAGGACCAGCAGCACCCAGGACCAGCAGCTCCCAGGACCAGCAGCACCCAGGACCAGCAGCACCCAGGACCAGCAGCACCCAGGACCAGCAGCTCCCAGGACCAGCAGCTCCCAGGACCAGCATCCCACAGAGATGCTGAACCATCCCTGGGGCAATCTCACCTCCCCTCCCACTGCCAGGAAAGGGCTTTGCCTCCACCTGGGAGATGCTTCCTGGACATGACAGCAGCAGCAATCCCAGCACAGTGCTGCTGACACCAATACTGATTTTAGTGACAAATGTGTGATGGCTTTTTTAACTCTCTAGGGAGGTCCTGGCCACACTGAAGTCCTGGGATGAGCAAAGCCACCTTGGAGCTGCAATAAACACATCAAAACTGTTTCCTGTCAATTTTAACATCACAAACTGACAGCACCAGAGTTCCTGAGCACACCCCAAGGGCTGACACTGGAAATTACCCCTTCCAAAAGGGACAGACACATGATCCCAGCTCACCTGCACATTGGGATGCTGCAGGTGTCAGTTGTGACAGACAAAATGCTCCCCTCATACTCTGCTGGCATCGCTTTGCCTCATAAATCAGAGCTGCCAACTCCCAGCTTGGTGCTAATGAGCTCAGCCCAACCACGCCGGGCTCAGGTGAAAATGCTGAGAAAATTCCTCCCTGATTTATGAGCAAAGCTGGCGTGACCTGGAAGAAATCAGGGCTGCAGAAGGTGGGAGGAGGTTCTGCATTCCAGGTGGCACAGCCTGGGGAAGGGCCCTGCTCCAGACAGGAGATGAAAACCTGGCAGAGGAGTTGCCAGCATGTAGGAAAATGCTGGAAAAGCTGAAGGTCCCACTCACTACACACAGAGAAGCAACAATTACAGGTATTTTTTATTTTAAATCTATTTAGGAAAGCAAATATCTTCTTTCTCCAGGGTAACTGCACCCCCTAGATACCCAAATTAACGACAGTGCCCCACCAGTGTCCGGGAACAAGCCACCACCATCCAAAATCTCAGCCCTGCAGCTGGCCTGACCCACAGAGCTGAGAGGGCTGGAGCAGTTTCACCCCAGGAAGGGTGAGGTGCCAGCCCAGCTCACATCCAGCAGCCCCCAGCCTGCCCAGCTGCACCTCAGGCCTTTTTCCTCCCATATCCCTTTGTATTCTGAGGTGCATTGAGAGATGAATTAGCTGGACAAAGGCACCTTGGCTGCACTGTGCAAAACATCTCCCAATTTCCTGTGGGATCACCATGGTCTCTTTTCTGAAAGGAAACACTTTTCCCTTCTCCTGGGAAAGGCATCCCCACCACCATGGCCATTACTCTGCACTCCAATCCCTCCTTTCCCATTATCTGGTGGCTCTTTGAGTTGAAGACAAAGGCTCCAGCAGAAAACAACCCCTGTAACCTGAGTGATCTCAAAAATACATTTTTGGAAGCACTTAAAGAGAGTGGCCAGGCTTGTTCAGGGTGAGACCTGCTCAGACTGACTGTGCTCAGCCCCTCTGGAGTCTGGAAAATACCAGACTCACCCAGTAACAAACTGGTGCTCAGCACCCACTTGTCCCTCCCTGGATCCATGGGTGCTCCCATTTTATTCCCAAACCTGAGGGAAGAAGCACAAGGGACACAACTCCAGCTGTGGGCAGCTCCCTCAGCCTGGTGGGAGGCTGAAAGTGCCAGATGAGCAGAAGTAGATCCCTGCTCTGTATTTAGATGCTGGAAAATCCTTCTGCCATCCCAGGGGCTAATCAGGCCTGGTGCTTAGGCTGTAATCTCTGTAATCTCGTTAGGGGCTGTGGCAGGGAGGAAGGGAGGATCTGCAGATGGCAGAGCTCAGCTCCCAGAGCCCAGAGTGCTCCTCACCCCTACAGCTGAACTGTGCTGAGCTCAGAGCCTGTCCCAGGAACTCCTCCTTTTGCTGTGACAACTGAACTGTGCTGAGCTCAGAGCCTGTCCCAGGAACTCCTCCTTTTGCTGTGACAACTGAACTGTGCTGAGCTCAGAGCCTGTCCCAGGAATTCCTTGTAGTGTCTGTGTGCAGGCAGGGATTGCCAATCCCACTGCTGCCCCTTTGGAAAAGCCCCTCTGGCCCCTCACACCCCATCCTGCTGTGCCACAGGGTGTTCCTGAGCTCTCCCAGCCTGGAACAGCTTCCCCAGGTGGTTTGTACAACAATAAAACCATTACATGGGACTGGGACACTCCAATCCTTGCTGTCACCACTGCTCTCGCTGCCTGGGAGGTGACAAATCCCACCAGGCTGAGCCCATGCCACGTTCCTGCCTTTCCAGAAGCAGGGAATAAATCCCCCACCAGGGACACAGCAAAAGCTCTTCCACACAAAGAAAAATATGAAAAATAAAGTGGGATTATTTTCTTTGGAAATCAGCTTGGATAGCCACAGCAGAGAGCAGTGCAGCCACATCCCAGTGCTGACACAGGCTGAGGAAACTCAATTCCTCTTTCCTGTCCTTAAAAGGAAAGGAAGTATTGCTTTCACTAAGGAATACTTTTATGTTTTAAACCTCAGAGCCAAGATCCAGTGACTCCCAGCACAAACTGGCACAAGCAGGGCTCTGAGTGTGGCTCTACAAACCCTGGCAGCTCCAAGCCCTTGCCCTGCCCTGTTTTTGGGGACAGTGTCACTGGAGTGACCAGAAACACTCCCACATCCCGGTGTAATGGGATGGTATGGAATCAACAGAATGAGTGACTGTGCATCCAGTGAGAAAAACATCCTCCTTCCCATACTTGGTCTGTCCCTGGTGGGTTCCTGGTGGGTTTTGGGGGTACAGATTTGCCAGAGAGCTCCAACCCTGCCTCACACTCCTTATGGCTGTGGAAGCCACGCTTTTGGTGTTGTTTCCCAAGCTATCCAAACTATTTCCTACTGGGAATTCCCCAGGCTGCTTGTGGTTCTCCAGCTCCTCGGGGTGGCCAGTGATGCCCACACCAGGACCCGAGGAGGGCTCCACTTTTCCTGGCAAAGGGCAGGAGGAACCAGGACCCAAGGAGGGCTCCACTTTTCCTGGCAAAGAGCAGGAGGAACCAAGACCCAAGGAGGGCTCCACTTTTCCTGGCAAAGAGCAGAAGGAACCAGGACCCAAGGAGGGCTCCACTTTTCCTGGCAAAGAGCAGAAGGAACCAGGACCCAAGGAGGGCTCCACTTTTCCTGGCAAAGAGCAGAAGGAACCAGGACCCAAGGAGGGCTCCACTTTTCCTGGCAAAGAGCAGAAGGAACCAGGACCCAAGGAGGGCTCCACTTTTCCTGGCAAAGAGCAGAAGGAACCAGGACCCAAGGAGGGCTCCACTTTTCCTGGCAAAGAGCAGAAGGAACCAGGACCCAAGGAGGGCTCCACTTTTCCTGGCAAAGAGCAGAAGGAACCAGGACCCAAGGAGGGCTCCACTTTTCCTGGCAAAGAGCAGAAGGAACCAGGACCCAAGGAGGGCTCCACTTTTCCTGGCAAAGAGCAGAAGGAACCAGGACCCAAGGAGGGCTCCACTTTTCCTGGCAAAGAGCAGAAGGAACCAGGACCCAAGGAGGGCTCCACTTTTCCTGGCAAAGAGCAGAAGGAACCAGGACCCAAGGAGGGCTCCACTTTTCCTGGCAAAGAGCAGAAGGAACCAGGACCCAAGGAGGGCTCCACTTTTCCTGGCAAAGAGCAGAAGGAACCAGGACCCAAGGAGGGCTCCACTTTTCCTGGCAAAGAGCAGAAGGAACCAGGACCCAAGGAGGGCTCCACTTTTCCTGGCAAAGAGCAGAAGGAACCAGGACCCAAGGAGGGCTCCACACCTTTTCCTGGCAAAGGGCAGGAGGAACCAGGACCCAAGGAGGGCTCCACACCTTTTCCTGGCAAAGGGCAGGAGGAACCTCTGGGCTGGGAGCAGCAGTGATTGAGCACCGCGTCTCCTCTGCTCGGCTCTGGCTTCCACAAACCTAATCATGTCAGAGGGAAAGAAAATAAAAATCTCCCCAAGCACGGCTAAACCGATTAAACTGAGACACGGTGCCACATCCGGGAGGCAAATGAAATATAAATGGGCAGCTCTGCTGTCATAAAAAAAGCCTCTGTGATATTTCTTGTGTGACCTTTTATTCGCTTTGGTTCCTGGGCAGGCGGGATTGCCTATGGAAAGCTGCTGATGGAGGGAGAAGGTTTTTCCAAGCCCATGGTTTTTGCTGTGCAGGGCTGGGGAAGCAGCTCCAGGTGAGCAGGAGGAGCCCAGTGAGGAAGAACAAAGTTCAAAACCGCTAGAAACCTCTGGAGAGCCCCACACTGCTGTTCCCATTCCCAGCAGGAACGAGGACGAAGCCTCTGCTGCAAATCCCAGGCATGGTGAGGCAGCTCTACACCGTATTAATTAAGGCAGTGAGTAATGAGGGTGCTACGTTAAGCATTCCAGCTCTTCCCTACTGAGATAAGAACCTGCCTCACTGCCTGTGCTCGCTCCCTGCCTTGTTGTTGTTTTTCCACCATTCCATTCCTCTGCAGGCTGCGCTCCTCCAACCACGAGACAATGTAGGCAGAGCTTTGCAAAACCCTGGGCCGTGTTTAGGATAACGACGGGATGAGTGTGCAGAAACCCGGGATAATTCCAGGGCATAGGGATGCCACATGCTCCGGAAGGCAGCATCACGCATCCAACCGTGCCACCACCCTGGGTGTCACCGCGGGGATGGAGATGCCACGAATGGGCTGAGCCTTCTGCGGGAGCGTAGAGGGAATGTGGGGAGACACACCCTAACGCAAGGCCATGAAGAGCTCCAAACTGGGCTTATTTTTGCCCCAAAAAGGCACTCGCGGCCCTGTCCCGGTCGCCCACAGCACCGCAGCCGTCACCCATCCACGCCACGGCCGCGCCCGACCCTGCTGAGCTTCGGACACGCTCCCGCAGCGGGCGTGAATGGGCGCCAGCGGCACCGCCCCCCCGCCAGACTGACAGGCGCCTCGACCAATCACTGCCCGGGATGCTGCCCAGCAACCAATCAGCGCACGCGAGGGGCGGGGCGCCTCTCACTTCCCGGCCGCTCCTCGCCTCAATGGGCCCGGCCACCGCCGTGGCACGCGGTCCCGGCCGCTGCTCACCCCCGGTTGGAGCCATGCTCCGCCTCGTTCTCGCAGTCGCTGCAATGCTCGTGGTCGTTCTCCTCCGCCGCCGGCCGCGGAGGCCTCACCGGCGTCCGCCTCACTGCTGTCTCACTGTCGTCCGCCATCTTGAACGGGGCCTCCCCGCGTGCCGCACCCCCGCAACAAAGCGCGCCGCGATTGGGCGGCGAGCCGCGAGGCATGCCGGGAGTGGTAGTCTGCGTGGGCATGTGGGGGGCCGGGCTGCGCTAGGGCCGGGACTCCAATTCCCGTCAGTCTCTGGGAGTGTCCGGGGCGGAGCGCCGGTGGCGGGAGGGCTCCCTCACACCGGCAGCCGCGTGGGTGCCCCGGCGGGCGCAGAGCCGCGGCCCGTCCCCCCGCTCGCCCGTTCCCCGCCGAGACCGAGGTGCTCGCGTCTCCGCCCGCTTCCGGCTTGAGGAGTGGGTCGAGTCTAATGAGGGCGGCTCCGATTGGCTGAGAGAGACGCCCCTTATCCCGCCAGCCAATAGGAGCGCGGGACACTGCGGTGCGTGTGAAGCCGGGCGGAGGGTGAGTGGTGAGGGCGGCGGGCGGGGACCCGCGGGGTGGGTGAAGGTGTTTGTGGTGTCAGCTCTTTCCCCGCCAATTAACCATGTAATTAGTGGTTCTTCCCTTTAACTGCAGCCTCCTCGAGCCAAACAGAGCTCTCTCAGCCCCAGCCAGAGACGAGGATGGGCTCCAGAGGAGGGCCGGGTGTAGGATGGTGCTGGAGGACACAGTCCAGCTTTGCCAGATGGATGGATTGAGTCTGGCAGCTTGTGCTGCGCTCAAAACCCGCAGGAGTCGGGACAGGGACTTTTTAGGCACTTAATTCTTTGAAAAATATTTCCTGAGTGCCCTGGGTGCATTTCCCCATTGCTCACTGCAGGAACAGCTCACCGAGTTTTCCAGCCTCACCAGCCTCTGTGGCTCCTGTTCTTTTTTTTCCCTGTGTCTAATTTAGTTGGAACAGGCCAAATATAACCCCTCAAAATGGCATATTTGGGGGAAAACTGGTTCTGGCTCTTGCCAGTAGCACCTGCAGGAGCGGGCTGGCCTCTCCCCTCGTGTGCAGTTCAAACCCCAGCTTGTTAAATATTGATGCCTGAGATCTGTGCAGGCCCTTGGACAGCACAAGTGTTCAGATCCCTGGCTGGCCCTGGTTTCCAGGATAACCCTTCCACAGGGCTGCAGTCATTCCTGAGATGGAGGGACAGAAATATCAGGGTTTGGGAGGACTCCCAGCTGAGGCTGGAGGCCAGAACGCCAAGGTTACTGCAGTTAAAGCCCTGTGTTTGCAAGGGCAGGAGAGTTTTTAGTGTATTTTTACAAACAGGCACGTGTAGCCTCCACTGCCATGATCTGGATCCTCCAGGTGCAGTGGGAGTATAAAGTCCTGGTGGGAGGGCAGGATTTTAACCTGCTGGGATAAATAAACAGCCCCTCTGTCACTCCAAGCCTCCCTGTAACACTGGAGAGGCTCACCCTGGGGTCCAGGTCCTGCTTGGGATGTACATCAGCCTCCCCAGTCACTGCTGTTCGCTATTATTATTATTATTATTATTACTATTACTATTATTATTATTTTGGCCCTTTTTGATTCCTTTTGGATCCCCCTTGTTGCTGCTGGAGCTNCTGCCTCCAGCTGCCTCAGGATGTGCCCACCCCCTCTTTCCCCCCAAACTGTGGGTTTGGTCCTGTTTTTAGGACTGGATTATGACTGAAGTGCCTCATTTTGCTGTTTTCTAGCCCAAGGGTTGCAGTGCTGCATTCTCACCCATCCTCAGTCCTCTGGCAGCCCCGTGCTCCCCCCTGCTGTCCTTAGGTGCCACTCTCAGGGGACAGTGTGGGCAGTAGATACCTGCTTCCTTTATGTGCAGGTTTTTTTGGGGGCTGGTGATGTCTGGAGGGAGGGAGGAGACCAGAGCCAGGTTCAGCAGAGCGATGGTGACTGAGATTGTTGGGGTTGGGCTACCAGGAGGGAGCAGGGTTTGGGTGAGGGGAAGCCAAGGGGTGACCACCAGCAGCCTGTGGCTCCTGGCCAAAGGTGATGGAGCCATTTCCTTCTCAGATGCCACAGGCTGGGCTGTGGAAGGTTCACCCATGGTGTCACCCTGGAGGAGGTGACAGCAAAGTCAGAGCTGCTGTCCTTGAGGGTGTGCACAACTGGGCTGCACAAAGGTCTGGGCTGGGGCTGCAGGAGGGACACTGCAGTCTGCCCCAGCCTGCTGAGGCTGTTGTATTTTTGGGATGCAGATACTCACAGTAGTGCCCTCAGCTCTCCAGAGCTGCCTCTGTGTGGCTGAACCTTTTGGTTTTGAGAGCACACAAGCAGGATTTAGAGGATTGCAGGGTCTGAGCAGAGAAATGTCTGTGCAGGAGCTGTGGGATCAGTGTTACAAACCCCTCCAGCCTCAAGGCCAAGGGCAAGCACAGATCTGAGCTCAGGGTCGTGTTTGGCAGCTCACAGACACCAGTTTGCTGCTCAGAGCTGTGAATTCCCTGTCCTTAGGGCTGCAGTGGTGTGGGAATGGGATTCACTGAGTGCCCTGTGGGCTCTGTGTCCCCGTGGTGTCAGAGGTGGCTCAGCTCCCTCCCAGCTGCAGGGATTGAGCAGGGCTCTTCCTCTCAGGCCTCGTGTGTCCCAGTCCTGGCTCAGATACTGTCTGAATTCTGCCCTTTTCCACTGCTCCTGGGTCAAACCTGCCAGAAATTTCCTGATTTATCTGGGCAGGTCCAGAGGAGGCCTTCAAGGGCTGGAGCAGCTCTGCTCTGGATCCAAGCTGGGAGAGCTGGGGGTGTTCACCTGGAGAAAGAGTGACCAGGGAGACCTCAGAGCCTCTTTGAGTGCCTAAAGGGGCTCCAAGAGGGACTTTGGACAAGGGTCTGGAGTGACAGGACAAGGGGAAATGGCTTCCCACTGCCAGCTGGAATTTGGGAAGGAATTCCTCCCTGTGAGGGTGGTGAGGCCCTGGCCCAGGTTGCCCAGAGCAGCTGTGGCTGCTCCATCCCTGGAAGTGTTCCAGGCCAGGCTGGACAGGGCTTGGAGCACCCTGGGACAGTGGAATGTGTCCCTGCCCATACCAGGAGGTGGAATTGGATGGACTTTAAGATCTTTTCCAATCCAAACAATTCCACAATTCCATGACTCAGGGTGCTGCAGATGGGACTCTGGTTTGATGAGTGGAGATGCCTATGGGGAAGGAGTTGCTGGAGCTGCAGATAAACCTGGAGGAACTTAGGGCTGGCTCAAGTGGCACATCCAGAGTTAGAGGGGATCCAGAGAAGCCTTGTTTAATCCAACACTGTCCTCAGCCTGTGGAACAGGAATACCCATCTCAGAGGGTGCCAAAACCCTGCTGATGTCTCAGAAAGCAGGAAAACGAGCTTTGAATGAAGTTGCCTGTTTGGGACTAAATATTTCATGTGCTCAGCATGAACAAAACAGCCTTGTCCTGGCACATTTTCCAGCTTTTCCCTTTCCCTTGCAGAGCACGATGTTCCTGGTGGGGCTGTCGGGCGGGATCGCATCGGGGAAGAGCACGGTGGTGGCGGTGCTGCGGGAGCTGGGCTGTGCCGTGATCGATGCCGATGTCATTGCCAGGCAGGGTGAGTTTTGCGGAGTTCCCGTGCCAACCGGGATCGCTGACGGCAGAGGGTGCTCTGGGTACATCGCAGAAGGATTTCCCTCCCGCTTCCCAGTCCTGCTGCCCCGGGGAGGGATTGCAACTAGGATATATTTTTAATAAAGAAAAAAAGAAGATCGTGACCTAATAAACACCGTGGGGAGATTGTGCTCTGAGTTTCCATCCTCTGGTGTGTGTTGTTTCCGAGCTTTGAAAGCCAGCTCTGAGCAAAAATAAATGTGGTTCCCTGCAAAGTGGGATCCCTTGGCTAGTCCAATACTCCTCCCAAGCCCCAGGTCACCCATCCTGTCACTCACGTTGGTGGCTGAATGAAAATGTCCCTCTGTGCTGGATGTTGTTTTTCTGGTGATACTGAGATGAGACCACAAAATTAATGTGCTCAAAAAAAAAAAAAAAGAAAAAAAAAGAAAAAAAATAGAAAAAAACCCCAAAAAAACCCCCCACAAACCCTGGAGATCCCAGGTCAGGGAGAGTTTGGTCCATGTTCTTGCACTGCACAACTGCCTCCTGCTGCTCTCAAAATGTGCTGCTTGGGCAGGAGAAAAGACTCAGAATCCCAGATGTGTTGACTCAGTAGGATCAGAGCAGACCTTGTTTTTCCTGATTACCTGTGAGGTGTTAATCCCTTCACCCCACCAAGATAACTGGGAGAGCAGAGGTTGCCCAGAGCAGCAGTGGCTGTCCCATCCCTGGAAGTGCCCAAGGCCAGGCTGGACAGGGCTTGGAGCAACCTGGGATAGTGGAAGGTGTCCCTGCCCATGGCACAGGGTGGGACTGGATGAGCTTTCCCCCAAAACCATTGGATTCTGAGGGCTGTGGATCCTGCATGCAGCAGGTTTGGGGTTTGCTGCTGAGCCATGGTGCAGTGGTGTCATTTGGAAGTGCCTGAGCTTTTCTGTTTGGTGAAGAACTTACTGTGGAGCCACTCAAAGCTGTGATGCTTTAACATTTTATTGCACTGTAATTCCCCTGGAGGTGCAGGAAATTTGCTGGAGGTGCTAAAAGCCCTCGGAGACGGTAGGAAAACACCACAGATACTCAGTGAAAGTTTTCTGCCAATCACTTTATTTTGCACCAATTCCTTTTTTATATGTGTTTGTTTACTATATGGATTTCACCCATCCTGAAACTGCCTCCAGGTAATATTCCACAGGAAAAAAAATTGGTCTTAAAGACTTTTATGAGGTTGGCCTGAGGTTACAACCTGTGGCAATGTTCCTGGATTTGGGAGAGATGATTATCTGCGGTCTGTCCTTCGCTGTGGTTACCCTCAGCTGGAGCTTAATTATGGTTTTATTGCTTAATCCCTTTTGTTGGTGATTTTTTTTTGGTGGCTTTAAAGTTATACACTCCTGTAACGTCAGAACTCCTACAAGGGCTGATTGGGGATTGAGCTTTTAGAAGGTTTTTTGTGTTCATTTTCCTGAAAAATTTAGTGACTGATGTGAAAGACAGTAAAAAAACCAAAACACCTCAGCAGCATCCAGAGCCAAGTTGGAGCAGTGAGTATCCACACAGTGCTGAAGTTTTCAGCTGGTCCTGGTGTCCCTTTGGGATCTCCCTGCTCAATCCCTGGTGGGAATTGGCTCAGTCCTGCCCCAGCCTTGGCATGTGGCCATCCCTGTGTCCCCCTGCCCGCCCTGCTGAATTGTCACCCCGTGCAGCAGCACGTGCCAGGAGGGTTGTGGTGCTGAATTAATGCCTGCAGGACTTTGATCTCCCAGGTGTCAGCCCTCCAAGGGACCTTGGGCTGGCAGGAGCTGCCAGGCCGTGCAGATGTGGTGCCAGGACAGATGTGCTGGAGGCAGATGTGCTGCCACAGGAGCATCAGCTCCGTTAGTTAATGAGCAAAGCCCATCTGAGGGTGATTGCTGATGCAAACACCGACTGTGCTGTAAAAGCAGCTCTCACCCTGGCTGTTTGATGTTCTCAGTGGTGCAGCCCCACTCCAAGGCCCATCAGCAGATCCTGCAGCACTTTGGCACCGAGATCCTCCTGGAGAACGGCGAGATAAATCGTGAGGCTCTGGGAAACATTATCTTCTCCCAGCCGGAGAAACGGCGGCTGCTCAACTCCATCACCCACCCTGAGATCCTGAAGGAGATGCTGAAGCAGGTCCTGAAGTACTTTGTACTTGGTAAGAGGCTATGTCTGACCTGCCAGGACTCCTGCTTGGGCAGGAGCCATCCCTGCTCCCTCTGCCTTTGGTTTGAATGTGGGGAGAGGGACAGGGATGACAGAAAGAGAAGGGACATTGAGTGACAGCCTTTGTGCTCTGCCTCCGGTGGCCTTTGGTGTCAGTGTTTGGAGGATTCATTCCTGATTCACTCCTGCCTTTCACTGCTGCCCTTCACTGCTTCCCTCTGTGGTTTAAAGTGTATCTGTAGGGCCTGGGAGCAGCTCTGCTGAGATTACCCACCGGATAATGTCACACACCCAAAATACCCAAATATCCCTCCCTGCCCCAGCCTGCTGCAGCCTCAGTGCAGGCTGTGGAGCCCTGTGAGCCTCGATAAGGTGAGGAAGGGGCTGACAGCTGTGGCTTCCACAGTCCCCCTGACAAAGGGAACAAATGCAGCTGTCAGGCTGGGCTGGGGAAATGCCAGATAAGATCACCAGCTGTTCCAGAGGTCTCCGTGCAGACAGAGGATGCTTTAATCCAGTCAGTCTGGATTCATGGTGCTTATCAGAGCTGAGCCCTGTGAGAGCTGAGCAGGCCAGGGCACCACGGGGCCGAGCTCTGCTGCAGGGTGAGGAGGAGGAGGAAGCACAAAGGAAGCAACAGGCAGGAATGCCAGGAGCCAGAGATGGAGTCCTGAACTCGGGGCTGCGGGCTCAGGAGGCGGATGCTGTCCTGGCCCTCGGCTGTGTGGCTTCAGCAGGCTGCTTTGTCCTCATTAGTCAGGATTTAATGATTTGGGATAGCTGGATGTTGTCTCTGAGGATCGCTGTGTAAGGAAAGCTCTGATCGATCAAATCAGAGGACAGCGAGAAGCCTCTCAGGGCAGAGCTGCTGGTGGAATGGTGGCTCCTTGGAGGATGATGTCTTTGTCAAGACTTTCCTTGCTGTGGGCAGTTCAGTTTTAGGGGGTTATAAAGAGGGGACACCAACAAAACCTAAGGTGTCCTCATGACTGGGGGGCACACAGGGGAGTGAAGTCCTGACTTAGAGCTTTCCTCTCCCCTCATCCTCTTCCCCCATACTCAGCAGGACATTTCCACATTTTCCAAGGGCAGAGGTCTGGGCAGAACCAGGGGGACAGCGACTGTGACCAGCTCTGCTCCCTTCAGTGACAGAAATTTTAAGCCAGTTTAAATTTTAAACCAGTTTAAATTTTAAAACTCAGCCAGTTTTGGTGAGGGTTCAGCCCTTGGGCTGTGCCTGGAGGCTCCCCCCTGTTTCAGTGTCACAGCTGCAGGAGGACTGCAGGGATTTCCTTGCTCTCCTTGGAAAAATGGAGCCATTTAGCCCAAGCTTTTCATAAAGGGAGGAAAGCTGAGCTGGGAAATGTTGGCTCAGATGGCTGCAGCCTGGTGAAGTCTTGGACAAGAGAAGGAGTGGAGAGCAGATCCTGCTGTGGGCACTGCTTCCCGGGAGAGGCCAGCACAGCACACAGCTGCTGCTTTTTGCCAGCCAGGCACTGCTCCTCTCATTTCAGCTCCTCTCATTTCAGCTCCTCATTATATTTCTGCAGTTTCACCTTTGGTCTGGAGCAACCAGGTTAGAGTTGTTTTTTTTTTTTTCTCTGGAAACTTGGAATGAAACCATTTCTACCCTGTGAGAGGGAGGAGGGCCAGCAGGCTCTGTTCTGCTCAGCTGTAGTCGTGGAGCTGTAGAGCTCCTGCTTGCTTTGCTTTTCCTGGCCATGGTGTTTGTGCAGCATGAGGGATTTGGGAATGGGGGTTAGCACTGTTCCCTTTTCTGGGGAATCTTGCTGTTTCCACAGGCTATCACTACGTGATCCTCGACATCCCTCTGCTCTTTGAGACCCGTGGATTGACCAGGTTTATGAAATACACAGTGCTGGTTTATTGGTAAGTGCTCTGGGAACCATGAGGACAGGGACAATGCCACGTCTCTCAGAGGGGACCATGGTGTGCCTCCACTCTGGTGAAGGTTCAGCCTCAGCGCTGGTGCAAAACCCATTGAGAGAAGTGACACCTCCCTTTATAGTGCATGAGGGCCTTTCTGAGCTCCCCTGGAACCTGCACATCACAGAGGAGAACTCACTGCCTTTGTGCCTTCCATGATCCATGCTCTATCAGGGCAGCATTTGGGGCACTGTTTCAGGCTGTGGGAAGGCTGAGAACGGCCCAGGCAGCGGTGGCTCTGCTGATCCAAGTGCATTTCTGTGTCAGAAATAACAGTTTATAGTGCATGAGGGCCTTCCTGGAACCTGCACCACTGCCTTTGGGCCTTCTACCACCCATGCTCTGCAGCATTTGGGGCACTGTTTCAGGCTGTGGGAAGGCTGAGAACGGCCCAGGCAGCGGTGGCTCTGCTGATCCAAGTGCATTTCTGTGTCAGAAATAACAGTTTATAGTGCATGAGGGCCTTCCTGAGCTTTCCCTGGAACCTGAACCATCACAGAGGGGAGCTCACTGCCTTTGAGCCTTCCATGATCCATGCTCTATCAGGGCAGCATTTGGAGCACTGTTACAGGCCGTGAATGCTGAGAACAGCCCAGGCAGCGCTGGCTCTGCTGATCCAAGTGCAGCCTGACTGTGTCAGAAATAACAGTTTATAGTGCATGAGGGCCTTCCTGAGCTTCCCCTGGAACCTGCAGCATCACAGAGGGAAACTCACTGCCTTTGGGCCTTCCACCACCCATCAGGGCAGCATTTGGGGCACTGTTTCAGGCTGTGTGAATGTTGAGAACGGCCCAGGCAGCCTGAAACAGTGCCCCAAATGCTGCCAAGTGCAGCCTGACTGTATCAGAAATAACAGTTTATAGTGCATGAGGGCCTTCCTGGAACTGCACCATCATAGAGGGGAGCTCACTGCCTTTGGCCCTTCCATGATCCATGCTCTGCAGCATTTGGGTCACTGTTTCAGGCTGTGTGAATGCTGAGAATAGCCCTGGCAGCAGTGGCTCTGCTGATCCAAGCGCAGCAGAAATGCCAGGGGGCCCCTCTCTCACTCCCATTTTATCCCAGTGATCCCCCTGGTGCCCAAGGAGGGCAGACCCCCGTTCCCTCTCAGCCCCGTGCTGTGCCCGCAGTGACCCCCGGACGCAGCGGCTGCGGCTGATGAGGAGGAGCGGGCTGGGCGCGGCCGAGGCCGAAGCTCGGATCGGATCCCAGCTGCCCCTGGATGAGAAGCTCAAATGGGCCACCCACGTCATCGACAACTGCGGGGACCTCGAGGCCACGCGCCGCCAGGTCCTGCTGCTGCACGCCCACCTCGAGGATTCCCTGCATTTCCTCTGGGCACGGCTGGCGCTGGGCACGGCCCTGGCCGGCTTCGGAGGGCTGGTGTTCCTCCTCATCCGGCATTTCATCTCTTAATTCACCTTTTCTCTTAGGCAGGGAAGGGGCCTGAATTTCCCCATTTGAAAAGGGCAGTGAAAGGCCAGCTCTGTTAATGAGCTTTGCCAGCTGAATGCAGACAGCGGCGTGAGGCGTCTCCTTGCACACTTCCCAAGGTGAACACAAGCAGAGGGTTTTTCAGGCACTTTCTCCCTGCTCAGGTTCTCACCCAGCAGCTGTGCTTGTGGAATGAGACCCATGTCCCCATGTGGGTCTCTATTATGGGACTTCAGTGAGCTGAGGCACTTTAATCTGGGACAATCTCACTTTATTTGGGTACAATCTCACTTTATTTGGGTACAATCTCACTTTATTCGGGTACAATCTCACTTTATTCGGGTACAATCTCACTAATGTCTTCCAGGATAATATCCCTAGGGCTGGGTGCCTTCTCAGGCCCTGTTATTGCCTCCAGTGTCCCCTGGGTGCTTCCTCGTAGCTCAGCCCTCCTAATCCAAATTTAGACTTGGGATTTCCCCTCTTTCATTTTGATTTAATGGAAACTTTTTAAATCAGTGAAGAGGAGGACAGCACCTCGTTCACACGGATCGGGTGTTCAGCTGGCTGATCCTCCCCCTGCCCTCTGTTTCTGTGGCCTTCACTCATGGGTCACCCTTGGCTTTGGATCCAAGGCTCTGACCCACCCTGGAGCAGGCAGAGACCTGGGCTCTACCTCGTTCAAACTCCTTTCCTGCTCTTTGAGCTTCCTTCGGCAGCAGTTTCCCAGTGGGAGAGCCGAGGCTGGGCGAGGCAGGCGGGTGCTGTGTCTTCACTTCTGTTTTAATAAAACCCTGAACAGCAGCTGCTCTGCATCCCGAGGCTGCTCCCGCGGCTCTCCCCAGCCTGCTCCCAGGCTGTTCCTATGCCGGGGCACGGCTGCGCTCTGTAAAGTTCAGCACACACAGGAAGAGCTGCTGGCCGCTCCTGCTTTTCCCAGTAAACATCCCTGAGCTGCTCCAGGAGCTGCTTGGAGCATCAGCTCTGCCGTGACCTTCCTTGGGAGGGTTCAGCGTTGGCTCAGGGCACTCCATGGGGTGGGTCTGGCTTGCCAGGATGTGAGCCCAGACCTGCTGTGGTTCTCTGTGGCCACTGTACCCCTGCCCCACTGCCACTGCTTGTCCCCACACTTTGAGAAAGGTGGGTGCTGCCAGCCCCCGGCCACCTCCCTGCACATGGGGATCCCTGGGATCCTCCAGGGTGTTCCCACCCTCCTGCCTGGCCGTGGTCCTGTGAGGCAGTGTCCTGCTGTCCCCTGTTCCATCCTTTAGGCACAGGGACCTTCCCAGGGTGTCCCCAACCAGCACGTGCCCCTTTTTGGGGCCGGGCACTCTTCCACCCCCGTCCTCCCCTGAGCCCCGGTGTGCACCCTCAGCTCACCCACCTGGACAGACCTGGTGGTCCCTGTGCAGCCCCAGGGAGCATCCGTGAGCTGGAGCGCCCACCCGGCTACCCCGACTCCTCCCGCTGTGCTGGGGGAGCCGTACTCGAGCGCTGACCCCTCCGTGCTCTAAATGCTCCGTAATTGCCAGCGCCGCTGGAATCCCTCGCAGCCAGCCATAAATCAGGGCCGGAGCGGGATTTCTCGGCCGAGATAAGCGCCGGTTCCGCCTCCCTCCCGCCCGCCCCCGCGATAAATGGGGCCGGGGGGGG